>KV751334.1:6814458-6837310 GCA_001698575.1 Mola mola | reverse complement strand
CAATGCGTCACCATTAGGCAACGCAAAAACAAACATACAAAGAAAAAAACAACAAAGAAAAAAAACATTACCATCACTATTAACTGAACTCAAAATGTTACTGCAAATGTTACTGTACAAACATTTATTTAAGGTATCTTTACAGTTACTGAGTCAAAAACACACAAGTGCTTCAGGTATCTACTCCATGTTACCAGACATGCAAGGCAATAACATTTTGAGCCCAGTTTGTGTCAAAAAATAAATTATTTTTCAACCATTTTGACTTGCCGAGTGCTGTTGCCATGTATAAACTTGTCAAAGAAAAGAATTGAACTCTTTTAAAGATGTTTTGTAAAATTTTAGACGGAAAAGTGGGCTTAGGTTGGAAAATCCCAGCGTTCTTCTTTAAATGTGTGTAGCACGAATTACAAACTTTGGATGTGAATTAAGGGAAACAGTGTAGAGTACCTTACTGTATCATAGCCATTGCTGCAGCTCTAAGATCTATTCGTGTTACTGAGTGGCCAACTAAACTAACTTATTGTTTTAAGAACACCATCATTCACCTTTCATTTGAATACAAGCAGTATCTCTGCATCCTGCATCCTGAATACGGATCTTGACATACAGCTTACATTTCCTTGAAAAGGGTGCACTCCTGCATGTGCAAACAGCACAAGGCAAAAGCTCAGTATTCTTTCGAGCCACGCATCACTTCTCATATTGCTCTGTAATGTCATCGGTTTTGTAAAACAGCACCTCAGGAGATTCCCAGGGAACATTCTGAATTACTATGCCCCCTTCGAAAGAAATCTTTGTTCATGTGAACAGAGAAGAGGGTTTTGAGTGCAGAGACAATCTGACATGGAAGAGATGGCAGGCTGGTGTCAGTGACAGATGGGATGGAGAGGCTGACTTTTTTTTCCTCTAATCCAAAGGTATCTTCAATCTCTTCCTGCCAGCCAGTCGGTTCTCTCTTCTTTGGGTGCCTCTGTGCTGCTCGGTGGGGACGAACTCTTACTTGGACAAGTTGCAGAGGAGTATTGATGCGTGTTTTTACGGCGCAGTTAACAGTGAGTGATAGAAAAGGCCCTTAGACAAGACAAACGTGGTTTTCCATGTGCATAAATACTATTACAGACACAAGTCTGCTTTCTTTAAATTGCAGAGACACGGGGGTGGAAACATGATGAGTAACATCCTCCAGGTTAGAATCTCTACCCTACTTACTCTGTGACATAATATAAGTAATGTTGGCCTTCCTTGAAGAAAAATTACAGTAAAGTCCTCTAAGTCATGCTATGTAATTGTCTAGACAGATTTTTGTGGTTTCAGGTAAGAAATTCAAGCCCTTTTACATACTTCTTTATCAGGGGATCATTAGGCCAGAGATTTACGAAAATGAGTCCTATGCAGGTTAAATGACTGAAAATGATAATTGTTTTGTTTTTTTTCCAGTAGATTGCAATTTTAATTCAAGAATAGAATGGCAATTTGGGTTCACTGCAGGGTCTGATTGTCATAGTTGCAATCATTTCTTTGGGTAATAAACTCGTAAGCAGCCACTCAGACAATTTTGAAGCAAAATCACAGCTCAGCCATACTTATTGGTATAAGTATAATAACAAATAATGAATAACATAAAATCTTTTGTAAACATACAAAACTGACTTTTTTGGGCCTTCAGCACTGAGCAGTTATTGTTGAAAGATGTAGTCAGAGAGATATAGAATGCTGTTTATGCTCTCCATGCAATTCATTAATGATGAATAAATAAATTATCCAATAACTTTTTCCAAAAAGAGGCTCAAATAACATCACTAGCACAAGATGGCAACCGTTTCAGAAAACGAATGGTTTCAGTTATAATAAGCATGATTTAAATTGTATTTATGTAGTACAGGGTAGAGTATTGTAACACAGGAGAACAGAGTTTTTCTTGTGGAGTCGTTACTTGAGTGTGTAAATCATTTCTGCCATTCTCAAAACAACCACCAATTGTCAGAGAACAGTGAAATACAAATAAAAATCTACCATGTGTAGAACTAATCATTTTGCGATCTGAATGAATTAGTTAAAATGTTGGAGCAATTATTTCTCATGCATGAACATTTGTTGTGGCGGACTTTGCCTGGCTCTGATTTTGAAACCGTTACCAACTTTTGTGAGAAGGGAAGAATGAGGTGTAAGATTCCAAAACAGGTTTTTGATCTCTGAAAAACTTTGCCAAAACACACGAACACCTCAAACATACTTCCATCATTCGGTGCTACTGCGGCTGTACATTTCTAAAAATAAAGCCATAATCCATCCATCCAGACCCCGCATTTGGAGAGGATAATTCTGCTCATTTCTAAATATGTCTTTCAGGTTGGAGACTGGTGGAGACAGTCACACCTGGACACACAACCTGGGCCATTTATCATCACTCTGCCTCTCCACTCTCTCTCGGCTTGCTTGCCTGCCGCCTCGACTATTTCCCCTTTGGCAATGACAGGATTATGTCTGACATGTTTAAGGAAGTGGATTTGGTAGGCGGCGCTGAGGAGGCAAGTACTGATATACACAAACACATACGTGCACACACATTCCTGATGACAGCCTTGACTCAGGAACCTTGTACAGCAGGGCAGGTTTCGACGATGTGTCTGCCACTCAAGCAGGAGCTGAAATTAATCTGCGTAAAGAAAACGGGGAGATGAGCAGGAAGGCGTGAGCATTAATTCTGTTATCATTACATATGTCAAGTGGGATGATGGGGAGGCCGATGCTGGTAAACTGATCTCCACCGCTTGATTCTAGAGGGGAATTATCCTGGCTTCGTTAAATGAAAGTGTTGGGATAGGTGAGCTGTTTATTTACACTGCTGTTGGTGGTGAAGACAGCGGTAATGTACCCAGATGGACTTAATTTGTCACCTGCTGTGCTGTGTTTGTCTTCCAAGTACAAATGACACTGTGGAGGAAGAGAACATGCACACCACCTTTAGGTTTTGCGTGGCACAACCAGACTGGCTCCCTCTGGCATTTGATGACCAAAGAGCCACATTCCTGGGTAATGACTTAATTACGGGGTAGATTTCCAAATGATGATTTGAGGCTAAACAACAGAAAGATGCAGCCTGGGCAGAGTGGGAGTCTCATATGACTCTGCTGGATTTTGTAATCAGGTGAAATCCCAGAGGAAGCCGTTAGAGCGATGAAGAAACAGAGAAGATAGAGAAAAAAGAGAGGAATAGAGATACCTCTACACGTTGCCCCAGCAAGAACTCAGACAACAATTGCAGACAAACGTGTCCCAGAATGAGAGGAGCTGGTTACATTCAACAACCTGTACACTCAGTTTGGAGTTTTACTCCAGAGATGGGGAACAAACAGCGGGAACTTTGGTTCCAGGATGTGCTGAGGGACTTCTTAAACCTGCTTTTAAATCAACATGCCTCAACAAGTTGCCCCGCATCACCCCGGGGGTTTACTTTTTCCACTGTTGATGCAGACAGGACACAATCTGTCTCCTGTACCCACAACCCCACTAATCATCAAGTTTTATAGGAAGTCACCGGCAGTAAATCAGTGGTATGCAAAGACGAGATGGAGAAAAGAGGGATGTGTTCAAAGAACGTGTTCTTGACAATCTTGCACTGTCACCAGCAGGTGTTTTGACTTCTGATGTTTTTGTTTAATTGGGGCATTTCTCAGACTCACATGAAAGGGAAGGTGGATTAACATTTTTAAGGGTGAGACTGGCTCAAAATGAGCAACGAGGAGAGACACTTAATGTTTTCCTCGAGATCCACCCCCTACTGTGCACCTGGCAGAAGACATAGTAATGTTCCATAGTGATATTGCAGGAGTTGATCAAATATATAGCTCAGGGCCAGAGAGGAGCTAAATTTCAGCCTGCTCATGTAGTATTTGGCTTTTGAGGAAAGTGTTAAATTAAGCAACAGTTACCTTGAAATATCCTGGTTTTTATTTATTTAAGCAAGAATATGACGCTAAATAATTTTCACTTCTCTAAATTATAACTTGATATCAAGTTAAAATAAGTTAAATAAGTGACAAAATGAAAAATCTAAATATATTGTTTTCCTAGGAAGAAGGATCCTCCTCCGTGGTTCTTCCTGAGGTTGCTTATTTTCCCTGTTTAGGGTTTTTTTAAAAAGTTTTTCCTCACCCGGTTCGAGAGTCTGTGGTGTCACATCTGTACAATTTGTCAAAGCCCAGTGAGATAATGTGTAAATTGTGATTTTGGGCTATACAAATAAAATTTGATTTGATTTGATTCGATCTGATTACACTCTTCCTTAAAAAGAGTCCTGCTGCACTATTGCATCGGCTGCAAAAGCATGTAATGCTTGATGTAAATTCCATCATTTATGATACAAACACAATTTAACCTGACGATGTAACATTCTTTACTCTTAACCTGGAGTCGCTTTTGTTGCTGTGTGCACACTTGCTTTGATTTAATTTGGCCCATTTGGCCACATCATCCTCCAGTGCTCATCTGTTCTTAATGTGGTGATTCCATTCGTCCTGCATCATCCACTTTTATAAACTCTACTGGCACTGACTGCATCATGGTATGAACTGTGTTTGGGCCTTACCAACTGTAACGATTAGAGAGGCGAGATTCAGGTGGTAGTGTCCACCCACTCCATTCAAAATATGCACTCTTAAAACAAATTAATTGATTTAATTAATTAATTTTTTGTTTTTGACTGCTGTTCCACGGCTTTTGATAGGTCACATAATGCTGTTGACAACTTCTGGATGAATTCCATAATGCCTTGGGTGATGCCGAGATTTTTCAAATAGGCAGTCAGCATTAAGTCAACATTTGGGCTTGGACTTAAATGGCCTTTCTGTAACTGTAGGGAGTGCTGAACAGTCACAATCCCAAGAGAATAAACTCTCTTAATGTTACCACTGGAGGGTTAAATCCCTCCATCCATTTTCCATGTCTAGGGTTGGGTCCCACTGGCAACAGGCTAAATGTCGGTACTCCAAATAACCCTCTGCACAACAAAGCCCTCCAGCTCCTCCGCAAGGGTCCCGAGGCATTCCCAGGCCAGAATGATTAATGGATTTATAGTCCCTCCAGCAAGTGCTGGAGTCTTCTCCCAGCTTGAAGTGGATGGAAAACCTCCAAAGGGAGATGCCCAGGTGGTATCATAATCACACACCAGAAGTACCTCATATAGTGCCTTTGAACATAATCAAGCAGTAACTCTGCTTAGACATCTCTCCAGATATCCAAGCTGCTCATGCTGTCTGTCAGGCTGAGCCCAACCACCATATGAGACAAACTCGACCACTAGTATCCTCGGTTTCATTCCAAAGCTAATGAAAACAGGTGAGATTCGGAACATTGGTCAAGATAAATCAGAAGCTTTGTCTTCCAGCTCAGTGTTTTAGGACAATGCTTGCATTTCTTCTGATGCTGCACCAACCAACTCCAACTCACTTTCCATTTTCCTATCACTAAATGAAACCAAGAAATACTTCACTTGGGGCAGCAACCTTCCAACTAAGAGGGAGCAATCCAATGTTTTTCAATAGAGAACCATGTGCCTCAGCGGCGAAGGTGCTGACTCTCATCTGAGCTGCTTCACACACAGCTGCAAACCGCCCCAGTGCGTGTTGAGGGTAAGTAAGTCTGAAATACCTGCAATATGCTGATAATGGCATTCCCATCATACCTTACACCTGTTAGCATGCTAACATGCCAGACTAAGACAAGACAAGTCAATATTTTCTAATAAACATTACCGTATTAGCACTGTCCCTGAGCACATGTTGGCATTTACCTGAAATGTTGCATTTACATTGCTTCAACTATTGACACCTAGGTTGAATTTACTTCATTAAAGTGTTGGCAAAATATATGCCAGACTAAATAACAGCTAAATAAAATCCAGTAATGGAATTAATAATATACAATTTAGATAATTAAAAGGAATAGACACAAGTTTTCTTGTATCTGGTTCCATTTGTTAACGAAATGCTTAAAATACATAGCATAAATAGAAAACTCTACATTGTATGATTGGACTAGCAAATGTGTATGAATACTCCTTGATTGGAATACAAAGACGTCCTTCTGTCTTCTCATTGATGCTATCATTGTGTGAACGGATGTGTGTAGACTCGAGAATGGATAGTTAACGGCTCCCACTCATGGGTCAACCAGATACCGTATGACGTGAACCAACGAACAAAAATGAGAACACGTTTGTTATGCCACAGGAGCACATATAACATGTTGAGGATTATTGACAGAAAACAGAACTTGTGTCCAAAAATGTGCAAATGTATGGCTTCAAGATCAAACTCAGTTCCCTCATAAAAAGTAAAAGAAATATGAAGGTCTGGTCTTCCTTGGCTGCCTAGTTCTCTTGTTTTGCTTTAAAAAGTATCCCTCTTGGTTCTGGTATACGAACACCATGCCATATAAAATAAAAATTAATTGCATACTCTCAAAGCAGGCTGTGTTGTAATGAGGCAATCTTTTTCTGCTTTATGGTTATTATTCCTGGCATTTTCTTTTTATTTTGGATTTATTTTGTACGGGTAATAGATTGTGGTTCTGGTAATGCTGCAGCTGTCCACTCAGAAGTTTCTCCTCTGCACTGCTCACCAGCAAGGCTAAAATAAGTCTTGGTTTGTTAAGCTTTGTTTCTACAGAAGCTGCGGCCTTTTCATTTTGTGGTTTTGGGTCAAACTCATGTTTTATTCCCTCTAAATATAACCTTGACCACCACTACCTCATTTTACTCTCCATTTCACTAACCTGAGAGCATACTAAATTGAATAGACATTAGAAGACCTTGGAAGCGTCCAAAAGACATTAGCTGATTTTGTTTACTTAAAGCCAGACACAAGCCGAGCCAGTGGAGCAATTCGTCTCTGAAACACACTTCTGCCAGCTTTTCTTCAGCTCGCACAAACATGAGAACCGGCCAGTGTGTGTTCAGTGTGTTACATGCTCCATTGATGAAGTCATTAACAATGATGTGGCCTTTCGAGATGGCCAGAAACAACACAAAGCTTAAGCACTACGCATAGTATGATGGAGAAAGACGGTGAGCCAAAATCTGCAGCTTCACATGAAAACATGCTGCTGATGAAAAGGTGTGATAAAATGAAGCTAATACCTTCAGCCGTCAGCCTAATAATGCCCTGATGTCGATGCTACTTTAATGAACTGAAGCATGGATGGATTACATGCAAACAAAATAAAAGAGCTCTCTGTCACAACGGTGTCCGCGTGAATCATCGGCACCTCATCTGTTTCCCACTAACACGCTGATAGAGAAATCACAAGTCCATGTGTCTGTTGGAGCAGATTGAACTTGGCGGATGTGTGTTAAACGGCCGGGCCCCTGGAGTACTGCATAATGACTCCCAGTCGCCCTTCACTCACTCGGTGTGGGAGTGCGGCGCAGGAAAATTCTTAATGAAAAAATCTTCTGTCCAAACAACGGCCTGCTGCTGTCTCCACTGTGCGCCCTGAGCGTCTGTCATCAGCCGTCCACATTGTTTTTGAACAATTGGCACTAATTTGCCATCTGGTTGAGGGAGCCTTTGTCGCGTGAGAAGCGAAGCATTGTGCAGCTATCAATGGCGAGTCCACTTAGGGAGCCGCCAGTGGACAGAGACAAATGGGGAGACAATGCGCTTTATCTCGGCTCCGCTCTGGTTTACTTTATTGGTATAGCTGTTTATCTGTCAATCAAACAAGAGTAGAGTGTGTTAATTTCATGTTCAGCCCAGTCTGACATGAAAAATTGAAATATTTGATTTATGATTACATTGTCTTCGATCAGCTACACACGGCAGCAATGAGGGTTCAATGCACTGCAAGTGCAGACATGAACTGGACATTGATACAGTTTACCTATAGAATGTAATAATGAACAACCAATACATCAAATACAACCCAATGCAGCGCTGCAGGATCAGAATACACAAAAACAGTGGGTTCTGAAAACACATTTAGATGCCCCCGCACATTGCTGCTATGATTTATGGGTGAAGTTACTCCATGTTTTATTTTTCCTTAAGCATAGAGTTCACATGCTCGAGTTGTACAGCAGAAATGTGAACTAACCCACTCACAATATCACAGTGATAAACTTAAATTTTGTGTTTGCATTTCTGTATGTCTAGATTCGTGTTTTCTTATTTTTTGTGTTCTGACGTCTCAGGCCATCGTGGTTGAGGACTTGCAGAGTAATTAAAACTAAAAGTTTCTCTCTGATATCATTGATTAAGAACCTGAAAGTTTCCTCTTGGAGTAACAACTACACCATATCTTCGCCTCAACCTTTCTCTTTTTCTTTACTCCTGCTGGCTTCCCCACATCTCTCCTCCCGTGCCTCCATCCTTGGGGAAATTTCACAATGTCACCACAGCTGAAAGAGTAACAATGCACCAGTGGCTCTCTTATTTTTCCTTTTCTTCTGGTCTCCTTTGACCCTGTCTCCCTGCACCCTTGCAAACCCCCTTCTGCCTTCTCCTCTTCCCTTATTTTTTTTGTAGTGTATGACCCCCCACCATCACCTTCCTCTACAGCCTAATCCATTTTTTTACAGCCAGGCACAGGGAAGATGAGAAGCAGTGCTTTCTGTCCACAAATCAATAGACCTTACCTACCTTCGAGTCGGGCTGCAGAGGCAGCATCATCACTGCACTTGGCTGTACAGTATGTGCAGGGGGGAGAAATACAAAAGGGGAGAACCCAGGGGTGTTAGCCTGCCTGTCTAATGCATTATTGAGGAGTGCATCTCAGCCATAAGTTGCGGGTAGAAGAAGGCTGAAATGGTGTTATGCTGCAGACTGAAGAGTGGTGGAAAACACAGCTGACCGCCGCTGAAATCCAGCATCAGTGAGGTGATGTTACTTATGTGGGGATGCCAAGGGATGTGTCTGGTGTAACTCAGCTGGAGAGTCACACCAGACACACCAGAGACAAATCATCAGATCATCTCATTAAGCACATTGTCCATAGCTGTTTTTCTGTCTTTGTCTGCAAGGAAATTTTTGACAGAAAAAGTTCAGTGTCTACATAAGTTAAAGTAAAAGTATATTCATATGATTCCTAATGTGTTGGGGGCTGTTTTGACTCCATAAGCTTGGGTTATTTTCATTGAATTTTCAATAAAAATCTTATCCAGAGGTTGTGCTCTTGAAAAAATAATCTCTTCAGGCCCTGTCAAGAAGACGATCCAACAGCATATTTAAATATTCTCAATCCAAAAACCCAGGAAGCAAGTATAATTTAAGTTAATTCACATCCCAGTGGGCCTGTAAATGGTACAATAAACCAATGAACATTGACAAGCTATTAAAAATGCATGTCCCCAATAGGAGTATTGTATTCAGTCATCTGTGTGCAATAGTATGTGCTACGCTAAATGTCTGACATGCTGCTTATTCTAGTAATATTTTGAAATTCATTTTAATTGCATCATGCTAATGATTGAAAGCATTGCTCTGCTGGTAATTAAAAATGAATGAAATATGCCATGGAGTTTGAAAACATAAAGTCAGAATTATTACAACCCTCTTCCTTCTCTCCTATGAGTGTTGGTGATAGTTAGCAAACCACAGCAAAGCTTTGACAGATACAGTTTTCACGGATCTGAATTCTGACATTCCTCCAAAGATAATGAACGGATCTCCAGCTGGTGGCAGGCAAAAGTCCCTGTTGTCAAAGCAACATACGGTCCCACCTTGTTAAAAAATGAACGTGCAACTTTTATCACCAATAAAGGCGCAGGTGCCCTGTGTTCAGCTCTATGTGGAGTGCACATTACGGCGGATCAGCGGATGTTGGAAATATAGGTGATCTATGTGAGTCCGATGAGAGACTTGCTGGAAGCTCGTAATGTTAGGCTGATAATGCTTACAGGAGGAAGCTGTTTTTTGTCTAATTAGGAAGAGCAGAAAGGGAACTTTAACTGGGGCATAAAGAGAAACCAGGCCAATCCTTATTATATTTAAAATACCTTGTGCTGTGATTACACCAGCTAGCCTCGGGATGTGCTGCACAGAACCACCTATCCCACAATCGCCCAGTTGGAGTTGGAAAGATGAGCTACACAATGTTGCTTAATTACATCTCTCAAGATTAAGATAATCTCCTCTGCTTCTCACGCTTGATAGTTAGGCCTAAAAGCTGTCGATACAGATTTAAAGCGTGTAAAAAAAAATTAAAAAACTATCCATGTAACCAGGACTAAATAAAAAACGAGGTCCATCCATCACATTTTCTACTGCTTATCCTGTTAGGGGTCGCGGGGCGTGCTGGAGCCTATCTCAGCATCTTTGGGCGAAGGCGGGGTCACCCTGGACAAGTCATCAGTTCATCGCAGGGCTGACATATAGAGACAAACAACCATCCACACTCACATTCACACCTACTGACAATTTAGAGTGACCAATGAACCTAACCCCCAGGTTGCATGATATTTTAGTTTCAGTTTACTACTGGGACATACAGGAAACCTATGAACCAATGCTTCTCAGGCAGGGGTACTAACATCCCAGAGGATACTCCTACAACTGCCAGACTGTGCATGCCAAGATTGTAAACTGGCTCAACTAATTTGAGAAAACAGAACTTTATTATTAGATATACAGTGCAGCTCCATATTAGTCAGCTGTGAGACATGTTAGCATGTGGGCAGAGAGGTCTTAGCCACAGATAACCTACAGAAATAGCTGAATCATAATAAACTAGAGACGCTCAGAGAGTGCAAACCTCTGCCAAGGCCCTAACGTCCCCATATATAGCAATTCCTGGATCCACCTCTATTTCTGGACCTGTATCAAAATGTAATAGGTTCTTGTGTGCTCATTCCACATCCTCCCACCATGTTTCACTGAAATCCATTCAGTAGTTTTTGCACAAATATACAAACTAACTGACAGACAGATGGGTGAAAACATTACCTCTTTTTCTGAGGAAATGTTTCATCGATTACTGACGCTGAAAGCATCTTTCTATCACATCTCTATGAGAATAAGCACTTGAGAGGATGGGAATGATCGACATGCTGAGCATAGCTTTCTTCACCACAGCTTCAGTTTAACTTGATTAATGTTGCAGTGATGGTCCAGAGATTCAGTTTTTTACTGCTGATCACTGAGTAATGACACAGGATGCCCTCAAAATAAAACTTCCTGAAGGAAAGTAGCCATAGCGTGTGTCGAGCTACATACAGTCCTGGTGTGGCATTTCACACGTAGTTGTGTTTTACCTCTTCCTTTTTTTTAAATTCACATGATAGAATATTATTAAAATTCCTGCATCTCTTTCAAAAGGCCTATTCCCCATACTTCCACCAGATTTCAGTGAATCTATTAAGTGCATTTTTTGTAATGCTGCTACACAAATGACAAGCAAACAGGAGCCAAAACATAACCTTGCAGAGGTAAATACATATAAACAGTATATACAAGCCATAAATAGCTGAATTTGGTGGATAAAAGTAATCGTTAAAGAGAAGACAAATGAAAATTTCACTTATAATTGTCCAATTGAACTAGATTTAAATAGATTAAATCCATTTCAAGCAGACATGTTTGGAACATGACAGGCGACATGCACTTAAAGCACACATGAAGGTGGACTTCATCCACCTAGTGTAAGAGGGTATTTTTGACCAAAAAAACAAAAAGTTTGGAACCAGGGACGTAAATCATCAACTGAAGTTCAAGGGGAACATTCACAGGCTGCAACTTGACTGAATGGCGTCAGCCCATGCTGACAAGTCAGACCGCATTGCTGTTCACATTAGTGTGCTCGTCACTATAGCCTCACAGACGTGTCACATCCAATTAACCTTAGAGGTGAACTTAGAGAGATATGCAGCTGCAGCAACTGCCATCTTACAGCTACACTACATCAAATCAAGTGAATTGATTCATTGGCCCGTAACGCAATCTCTTATTCATTGGGTTGATGCATGTATCTCTGTCTTTTGTCTTTGTACCACACACACAAAAACACATGCACACACATGCAGACCTGCTGCTTCACTGAACAGGTCCTCATTGGGACGTGAGGACTCCTCTGAAACACTCCTGTGTTTTCAGGAAGCAGCTCATAGTGGCATAACTGGGCACAAAGGGACTTTTGTTAGCATGCAGTGAAACTGTCTTTGTCGTTCCTTCTATAAATGCTGGACGCACCATGATACTGAGGCAAATCACTGTCAATAGCTTCAGTGTATAAAATGTTCAGTCGGGGGCCTCACATGAAACGTTAGAGGCTGAAATAACCTGCTAAAGCCTTTGTCGGAGACCCTCAGATTCACCCTCCGGGTACCCAACTCTCCTCTCTCCTCCGGGGTGAGGAGGGGGGTTCAATGTCTCCTATGTACGTATGTATGTATGTCAATGTACCCAGATAACATGCTATGTTATCCTGTGCTATGCTAACTAAGCTATGTTCCTTCTGCTCAGTTCCGACCATCGTGTAGTGGATCTCTTTTCAATGAGGCACTGAATCGTGTCACATTCCTTTGTTCCTCTCAAATACTGTCGGTAACGTGTAGACAGCCAGCAGGCCAAGTCCTGAGGCTGAACCTGGGCTCACCAGATAACTGTGACTCCCTGCTGACCTGCGATGCTGTTTGCACACAATTATTTACTCAACACGGGGCTTAGTTGCACATTCTTTAAAAGTAAATGGGGAAAAACTGCCAGGAACCTGGTGCAGTTTACCAAAAGTAAAGTTCAGTTCTCTGCCCATGGTACTTTGACAGTTTAGCTCTATTTCAAATGAACAAACAAATAACTCTTAAAATGAATCTGAATCACCCACTTTGGAAGTTTTGAAAAAAAGCTCTGAAAGCCTATGAAGCCTATGATCCTGCATACAATCTCTGAACGCTTCTTAGTGCTGATGATAAGGTTGAGCATCTTCGCTCTTTGTAACATCCAAAGTCAGGCTGCTGTGTGATTTAAGGAACAGAATGAATGTGGTTTGAACACTAAGCAGGCCTGTGGAGGTATAATCCCGAAAAGGGCCCCATTCAATCAATCTAAGATGTCCGAATGTAAATAAACCTGTATGATGGCAGCAGTGGGTGGCTGGGTAGCATTCTCGACGAGCCTCGGGGAATTAGAGCAAGAAAAAGCAAGCAAACCGTGACCAGAAGTGATTTGTACCTCCAGAGTAACTTCATTGGGACCCTTGGGGTGCCTTACAATGCAGCGTTTATTGGATTTGTTTACACCTCACTTGGCCTCAAAGACCACCACAACGGGTGGTGGAAGAGGGAGGGTCAAAGACTAGGATCGCGGCTCCGTTTACAGACTGGGGCCATGGAGGGAGCGCTCTGCCTCTCTTTTAAACACTGGCACCAGGTCAGCTGACTCACATCTCGATTCTACATGCGCCTGATGGGAGGACGGGCTAATAGCTATTTGGGGATCAGAGGTAGATGAGAACCTGTCTCACAGAAGACGGGACACACACAGAGGTTGCACACAGGACTCGACTTGTGGATCACTTTAATCCCATTGGCACAGCTTAACTCTTAAATTGATGTCAATCTTACTAACCACAATCTTTATGTAAATGGGGAAGACGCATGTCAGTCAGGGAGATGGTGGTTAGGAAAATAACAGAACGTGAAGACAGACTAAAGGATCAAAACATTCCTTTAGTCTTCTTTTTGTGAAGAAAATGAAGACATTTTTGAGCGTGTAAGCTGGAAAACTGCCTATAAATTCTTTATGTTCAGGACTTGTTATGGGATCAGCAGACGACCAGCAGTCAGAGTAATGACTGAACCTCTGAAAGTGAACTGCACAGCTGTAGATCCGAGGCTGCTGGGTAGTTAAGGCGATCTCAGTGCAGGCGTGCAAAGCCGGGGAAGGAAGGTGCTGCCTGCGGGCAGAAATGCAGCTGCAGGGCTTAAGGAGTGAGAGGCCCGGCTGTACAAATGCATCAAGTAGATGTTAATTGGTGGCCCCGCTTTCTGCCACTAGTTGAACTCCTCCTCTTCCCTACCTCCCTCCTGCGTTCCCTCTTTTTAAGAACAAATGCCACATTCCTGCCATCAGTTATCTGCTCTGCTGACAGCCCCAGTGGCCCGTGGAGGACTCCCCCCTGCAACCTGTCCACTCCGGGAGGAGGCCTGTTTACACAGTGCTGATTGGGAGCGCCCTGGACTGCCCTTGTGACCTCCCACCCCCTCATGCCCCTGCTCTGTCACTCTGCTCCCTCTTTTCTTTTCTATGCTCCTCTCTCTCTCTGTGCTCCCCCCACCATGGTTCTTGTGCCTCACAGCCCATCCCTTCGTGGTTCTCCTCAGCGCCCACAGTGGGACGGTCATGATTTGTACAGGTCTTCCTTAAGTGAGCCCAAGGACCACAGAGGGTCTCAGTGGTGGATGGCCCAGATCTTAAATGACTTTTGTTCTGCATGTAGAGGCGCAGTTTTAACACACCAAGTCGTCCTTAATAAATGTGATTCAGAACCTGACTTCCATTTCATTCAAATAAAAAAATAAGATGGCAGAGGAAAATCCTGCTCCTCTCAGGAGTGTGAAGACTGTTATGTGAAATGATAGGACATTTGCTAAATTAAGAATATGTTAAATATGTGCGGCTCCGGTTAAAAATGTTAGCTTTGCAGTCACTTGAACCAAAGTATTATAAACTTAAGTTCTTTATTTAATGACAGTGCTAGATCTAAAGGAAAACAATCACTAATGCTGGTTCAATTCATCCCTTTGGGAATGCACGCATCATGTAATCTTTGTGGTACAAGAAGAAAAGATGGAAAGATCAAGTGGTTTCCATCCTCGGGGGAATACCCTGTACGCTGTTTAAAATCAACACATTCAATATTTGTGTTTTCAAACTGGGGCCTTTCATAATGCCATCTTTAAATTCTAGCGCGGTTAAAATACACTTATGCATCAAGTCAGTCAAGGACGGCGCGTCAAGGGTGTCCATGTTTGAGAAATTATAAAATAGAGGATCAAGTATCAGCAGTCTACAGATACATGTGTTAATGTGAAAACTAAAACACAGCAGCATGTCATTGTTAACGAGAGATTTCAAGTGAACTGTTAAGATTTTGCGAGACAGATGACGTGTCAAATTGGAGTAGAGAAAAAGTGAAAGAGGGAAGAGAAAAGAGTCAGATAGGGAGGGGAAGAGGGAAGGAATGACAGACAGAGGAGTAGGGGAGGTAGAGGAGACTGTATATTGGAGTGGTTTTTGTCAAGGGGCCAGGCTCGCGTCTGGGGCCTCCGAGCCTCCAGCTGTGTGAAAGGTTTCTCTGGAGCTTGTCATCACATTGGGAGGAGGCCACACGGAGGCCGCTAATATCATCCAACAGCAACCACCCCATAATCAACAGACTACACTATACTGCACCGAAGAGATGGAGCGGAGTGGGTGTTGTCTGCACTGCCTCCATTTGTTTATATGAAATCCAAGCCCTAACCCTAACTCTTACGCACAGATGTGAAGAAAATTTCTATATTTTGTTTCAAAGGAGAAAAGCAATTATCAAGTTAAAAAAAAAAAAAAAAAGTTCATCAGTTGTCCTATGCGTCATATTGCATTCTGTAGGAAATTGATTGCCGCCGTGCCTCATGCACCCAGAAAACACTGGACTGACAAACAAATACTGACAGCTGTAATACCATGAAATTGATTTGGACGTTTTCTTAAGGGAACTGATATACAAAATATTTTATAATGCGGAATCTCGGCTTCTCAGAACATAGTACGACCCTGTCACAGATCTCTTTTACCAAGGCAACAACACAGAGTTACAACAGCGAAAACACACTGAAACAATCAGACATCCTGGATTAAACTGATGTTACTATAGTTCTAAATTGTTCAGTGGTCAATATTTTGAAGTCTATGCAGTAGGTGCCAAAAATCTAAACGGTTTGGCTGATTTACTGCCCCTTCACCATGATATTCTTCAGAGGACACAGTCAGAAGTCTTCTCTTCTACAAAAACATTTTGACTGGATGGTCAAACTCCCATGAGTCCCAGCAACCCCTCAGGGTTAAAGAGCTGATTCACGTCTTCATGACTCCACATAAACTTTCCCGGGGAAGTGGAGCAGTGTGATACCCAGAGAACTGTATCACTCCCTCTGTCCCCTGTCTTTGAAAATGGGAACCACCACTCTGATCTGCTACTCTTCAGGAAAAAACCTTGACGTGACAGTGAAGAAATAATTTTGCCAAGACAGTCTGATAATCTTTGTCCACTGTTTATGATACATTACTTGATTTCTGGTGCATGAATCAATGTTCTTAATGCAAAAAAATAGCGCTCTTTTTAAGACCCCACTTTCCTTTTACTCAGTCAGTTGGTGACTTGATCCATGTTTTATTATCAAGGTGTAAAATGCCAGGCAGATTGGGTCAAATTAGTCCATTTAGAAGCGCGAAAATGACAGTTAATGCCATCACAACTTTTAAAAGAGGATTCGCATTGGAAACAAATAAAATGCTCTCGTCCCCCAGGTTGGAACTTCTTTTCAGATAAAATAAGATTTCACTGCTCACTACCACATTAAGTAGCGTGTCAAGCAGCACGGGTGGATTCATTTGCACTGTTGAGGAATATTGTTGCTCAGGACATATTGTAGGTTGAATGGGGACACAAAGGAGAGGAATGGAAACGACCTCAGAGGCAGTGACCCAGAGTGAGTCCCATGTCCCCTGTTGGCCCTGCCCCACTCAGCCCCAAATTCCTCAATGTCTCCATCCATTGGACAGCCCCCTCTGCAGACAAACAGCAGGGTCCACGTTCCATTTAGAGAGCTTCTTGGAAAACTCTTTTATCTGGTTTTGCGCAGGCTGCCCCATGTTGGCACAGGACCAACATGTTCATGCAGTCGCACGAGCATGCACACACAGCAGGGATACTCTATGTGCCTGAATGCAAACACATAGACTGAGGTTACTGATTCACAAAGTGTTTTCTAAAGCTGCCATTTAGCCCTTTGGTCTGTCATTAACTGCATTTGAATGAGATCAGAGCGATTTTAATTTACAGTGCTTGACGGTAAAACTGAAAACAGCAGGAAAGAAAACAGTCGGTGGAAAAAAAGCAGACAGTGCCTTCATGTGGTTGTGCTTTTGAATACTCCTGAACCAGATGGGTGTGTGTCTTATTCTGTGCTTAGCCAAACTGACAATACCTCCAGGGCTTACATAGTTATCTTGTGTGCAGGATGTAGAATTTATGGATTATTATGGAATTTAGGGATACGGACAGCAAGCAGGAGAAGTCAGATAATTTAGTTCAATTTGACAAGTTGCGTCAGGGGAGTGGATGGATAACCTCGTTAGGGGATCTGACACATTCTTTACAGTATGGTTTTCAGCCCAGTCAGAAACTGCAATGACCAAGAAGGAGTATCACCTTTTTTACTAAAATCTTGGGTGATCAGATTCGCAAAGGCGCTTTTCAAAATGACAGAAAGTGTCAATCATCAAGTTATCATCAACCAGGATGGAACAAAATATAAAAACAAGCCACATTTGAAAGAAAAATAATTTCAAGCAAATCTAAAGCAGGGTTAATTTAAAGCTGCCTTTAGATTTTTCTTTCCTTTCGGCTTTAGTTGACATAATTGTAAGAAGAAAAACTGTTAGGATGGCATCTTGAATAGTAAGTTAAACTCATACTGGTGTTGTTACAGTCAAAAATGTACCCAGGCATTACCATGTAGGACTTACTGAGTTTTAAGTATGATTGTATACATGATTAAATGATTGTCATTTAAATTGCAAAAGTTTTGAAACAGTCTGGGTAATCTTGTCTAATGCCTTGCTAAAATGATCAGATTTAAAGGACAAGCTCAGCCATGAGTCATCTGCTTCGATTTTAAAAAATATTTTTAAAAAACAAATGAGGAGAAGCAATAATATCATTAAATGGGACCAAGAATATCCCAGCATGACTCGAAACAGCATCTGGGGTTTTACAGCCGACACAGAAAATCATTAGTTGAAAACTATCAGAGTAGAATGAAACAGACATGGTTGTTGCCTGTCAGTGGGGATTACGTATTGAGGGCTGATTTACGCTGCAGCAAAACCAAAATTTAGTCAAGCTATAGTCTTGGAATTTTATCAGAACCACAGAGAGAGTCCTGATATTCAGCATGTATGACAAACCCTTTTTACATGATGCACCGCAACCAGTGTCACAACTGAATTGAGGCAGAGAGCCCACGCTGATGCCATGACGTGAAACGCTGGGGGAGAAAAAGACGCGTGATTGGGGATAACAGCTCTGACTTTCCTCTGCTGTTGTCTGGCTAATGTTTGGAGCTCAGAGGAAGATAAAGACCTGACTGACAGTAAGGACAGGCCTGGCGTTGCAAGGGTCATGGGTCAGGCCTCCACTGAAACAGCCCGATTTACGGCTCCCCGGTCTGCTGGGTCAGGAACCCTGCATTGTTCCGGGATGTGATAATTTCCATAACACTGTGCGTGCTTCTGTGTCCATGTGGGTGAGAGAGAAGCTCTCTGTGCAGAGTTTTTGTAATCCCGTCTGTGTGTGAGAGAGAGAAAGACGCTGACGTGTATACACACAGCGATATGGTGTCTGGAAATAGCAGCGAGGAGGCTTGTTCTGCTGTTTGCCTTCCCAAGTTTGATTTGACACCCTAATTGCCACATGGAGGAACAAAATGCTCTGAGGTTCCCCCGAATGGAGGTTGATGTTAAACAAACCAGGCTATGTTGAGCGGCCTGGGCTATCAGTTGAGGGACCACATTTACTGTCGCTCACTCTTTCTCTTCAAGCCTCTTTCCTTTCCTCCCCCTTCTGTTGCTTTTCCTGCAGGAGGAAGTATGGAGACAGAAACAGAGAAAAGATTGACTGGAGGGTGCTGACATGAGAGAAAAGTAGGTAGAAACAGAGTTAAAGATAGAGGGAGAGAGAAAGGACGAGCAGCCGAAACAAATTGGAAGATCACTGCTTTTTATGCACCCCTCCAGTAAAACTCCCCAGCCTGGCTGAGCGTGCACACACTTTTTTTTCTCCTCTATCCATTCCCTTACCTACCCTTCCCTTGCTTTCTGTTTCTATACACCCTCTAGCAGCAGCAGCAGGCAGGTAGCTGACAGGCAAATTGAAGCCTGGCAGGCTGGAATAATTACATGTAGCTGTCTGCATGCAACATGACAGCTCTACCTTCAATTAAACCCGGAGAATGCATTTTCATCACCAACCGAGAGCTGCCGGTCTTGCCCAATCGCCCACCAGACTGCCTGCCCGCCCATCGTCCACCATGGTGAGGCACGAAGCAGCAGGATAGGGGGGAATAGTAGTAATGAGAAGGGGGGCTGCACAGCAATATACACACATGACCAATACAGCATTATGACAATTAATGAGCAGCAAATAGGATCTGGCTTTCTGTGCCAGTCTGAAGTTGAAGAACGGAATCAAAGTGGCTGGAAGCTGCACATGGAGTAACACACCAAAATACTGACAATTAACCCCTGATCCCTGACTGAAGCACCTCCCCAACCCACCCACCACTGCCAAAACCAAGCTGTCAACATTATGCCAACAGCAGATGCGAAACACCGGGACTGGGGCAGTGGTGGATACCCAATTTGAAGGCATACTTGAAATGCATCATAGCTGTCTCATGAGGACAGAAACTAATCTTTGGATTTTGAGTTCGGATGCAGTCTCAATCATGAGTAAGAAATAAAGGGAAAAAAAATCAGACATATATTTATATACGTGATTGATGCTCCCTCTCCATTTGTTCCGACCATTAAAAAGTGCAAAGGGTTAATTATGACTCTAGCCTCTACGTTCCAACCCCTGGAAAATTTCTTTTACACATTCAGCAGATCTTCATTTACATTTAGAGTGATTACTTTCCCTCCCTCAAAGCAATTTGAAGGCATCTCTTTCACGTGCCTCAGCAAAAAAAAAGTTACACTCAAATTAAGTGCCACCAAAAAAAAAACAAACGAAAAAAAAACCCAAACCCTGCCACCTTCGGTAGCATACTGATGGTCAAGTTGCGAGGCCAGCAGGTTAAAACATGAGACAAGGGCTGCAGAAAACAACAATAAAGAAATAAAAGCCTGTGTCAGCTCTGGGTTAGCACGTATGAGCGTGGCCTCCGCTGCGGTGCAGTTTGAGTGAGCGGTGGTTATAGATTGAGCATCAAGGTCAAGGAAGTGTGATTTAATGGCACAGTTAATCAGCCGCAGCCCTTCATGGGCTCTCTCTCCTGCTTTGGAACCTTGGAGCTCCCTAGCTTATTCTCCAGTGGCAGCAAGGGTAAACATCTGTGTAAATACTGGTTTGCCTTTCACTCACAGACACACACCTGTGAACGCGCTCATGCACAAGCACAATAAGGACAAATTAAAACCCACAAACATACTGTACGTAAATACACATCGTGTACATACACACTAAAACACACACACACACACACGCACACACACGCACACACACACACACATACACACACACAAACAACAGGAGAATGAGAGAGGATTGACAAAAATGCCTCAGGTAAAATGAATGGAAACCAATGAGATGTACTGGGAGGATAGATATGTAAAGGACTGCTGTTGACAGCTGCTATTGCTCCCTCAGTGGCTGGTGCCAAATGACAGGCCTGTGGAGAAAGGTGCGTTTGATAACAGAGCCACTATAAAATCCACCAGATCCCTGTTCCCTTCAGTCTATTTATATTGGAGGTTTTGTATTGTTGTCGGCACTGATCTCAAGTCGATGCGTCTTGGGCTGTTACAGGCTCGCATGTGAAATGCACTTTGTTTCTTTTTGTGGGCTATGAATTGTCGTCTGAATATAGTGTATCATCAACTTTTGGCGCATTGGACCAACACAGGGAGACATGCACAAATACACAAATCTCACTTCCTTTTCTTTTCCCTCTCCCACTGCAAACCCTCCCATATGTGTCAGATAAATATTCAGGCGGGAGTGGGTGGAGGTGCTTTAGCAGCTCGGAGGGGCTAACAAGTTGAACTGGGCTTCTTGAGTAGAGAGGACAATGACTAGGTCCACAGTGCCCCTATTAAAGCAGCAGCCTCCAGGCCAACGGATTAGCCTGAATAAGCTGTGCTCCCCAGGTACAGGATTTGGTTTACATTAGCCAGCTTTGCCCTTGGCTGCCACTGCTAACTCCTGTTCAGGTCACTTAGCTCTGACTCACCATGCAGGACACTTTTTTTTCCTTGCATAATCAAAAAGAAGTGTTTAATTGACAATACTCTATGCCACAAACATGTTTTCTGTTTGCTGAGGAAAGACACTTGGAAAGACGTTTGGAGAGCGAGCAATGTGAGAGAAGAAACGTCTCACTTTCCAACTGTCTCCTGTGCATGACAGTGAGAGGGCGTACAGCTCAGGGCAATGGGAACACTTTAAATTTTAAACACAATTTCAGCTTTGACTCATTTCAATGCAGTACGGCTGGAGGAGGAATCAGAATACATAGAATTGTCTGCATGAAAAGATAATGTATAATAAATGTATTCCGCGTTGGGCAGCGGTGGATCGAATCATTGATTAGCACTGGGCCCGCCGCTGCTAAACATCCTTGTTTCATACATATTTCATTACAGCTCTGACAGTGGTGAGGTCTGCTGTCATGGGACTGTGACAGATGTCCATTAGTTGTACCAGGGACCAGTGGAGGGGAGGTTCTGGTAACCTGTAACACCCCTGGTGTGTCCATCTGGCTCACTGCATGATGAATGGGTGGCTTGAGGTCCAGATTATCCTTCCTGTCCTGGATGTCAAGCCTCACTAAAAAATAACATTTTCTGTCTCTAAGGCCTCAAAATGTCTCTCATGTAATATCTCTGCTCTGTGCTTCCTTGCTTTCAGCAACCTTCGGAACAGAAAAGTCAGAGGTGCATTGCAGCCTCAGCACAATGTTGATAGATCGAAACATATTGTGAAGATTTCACAGAAAAGTGTTGACAAGACACAATAAAATCCCAGATTTGTGGTATCGACAAACAAGGAGAGACAGGGACCCGACATGAACCTAAAAAGAATACATAAAGTTTGAAGTTCACATGGTCCTGTTTGACCTGAAAAAATGGAATAATAAAATGACCTTCGACAGTTGAGGCCATGATTGGTGGTATTCCGCATGGGGGAAGACTCCCCATGGTGGTACTGACACTTAGGGCAAAAAGCGAGTAACAAAATGGCCCACAAACTCAAATATCCCAAAATCATAGACTTCTGAGGGACCCAATAATTTCTGTTCTGCTCTACCACTCTGTGTTTACCATCCACTGGATACTGTTGGACCAACATCTGTTCTAACTTTATCCGCAAACACAAAAATACGACATTAAACTAGCTGCAAATGGGTGGAAAAAAAGACAAGCTTCTGTTAAGTGAAACAAGCTACTGCCTAGTGAAATTCACGCAATCAGACGAAACTTATAAACCAACACACAAATAACATACATAGCTGTATATTACAACTATACATACACATAGTTTGTATATAGGGTGCAGGCCACCTGAGCTACTAATGTGAAAGGCAGCTTGAAGTTTATTTCGCTACTTCAATATGTTGATCCTATCACTGTTATCACTTCTGGGTTTTATCAGGCACAGTGTTGCTCACCATGACTGGTGCAAATGAAATGGCATCAAATATAGAGTTGTAATCAAATTCTTGTCACCTTCACCGGCAAAGAATAATTAATAGTCTAGGTACCTTTCCAATTCCATGGAAAATGAATGGCCTGTCTTGTGTTTTCTTGTTTGAATTGTTGGCTTTTCTGAAAGCATTTCTGTGCAGTTTCCTTTTAAGTTGCTGATCAACTGT
>KV751334.1:6725537-6814373 GCA_001698575.1 Mola mola | reverse complement strand
ATCACCCTGTGTTGCTTAATGCTTTTCTGATTTAAACTACTCGAAAGAACACCTTTGAATGTTGATGAGTTATTTGAGTTATTGAACCAAAGATGTACTGTATTTTTTTTATTGCCAGGTGTGAACAGGGCTATTCCCTTTTTCCCTTTATAGAGCCATCTCCTCACTTCCTTTTAAACCTATAAGCATCATGAAAGATTTTGTTTTTGGTCTGGAACTTCTTACAACTACAGATTGGATAATACAGAGTGGATGGAGCTACCATGATGTCAACCATTGGTTTGTGGACTACAAATCTGAAGTCTTACGCCTAAATAAGACCATAATTTACAAAATAAACATCATACTGTATTGAAAACAAATTGAAAGAAGCAGCAGAGTCCATAAATTTGTTGGGAAATTGAGAAAAAAGTGAGAAGAAGGGTATATTTTCTCATGACTGTCTGCACTTCTTAGAGCGAGAAGCTGCTTCCAACAGCCTGTTTGAAACACCCGTCTGCATGAGAAAGGTAGGGGACTCAAGTCAGATTTAAGTTGCATTTTTGACTTTAAATTGGTAGTCTTTAGACTTGACTTTGACTCAACACTGAAAAAAACACTTCACTTTTTAAAATTAAACACTTGATTCTTTGAAACTTGATTGAGCGATTAGTGCAATTAGTGTGTGTGTTGAATTTGATTTGGATTATGTTGTGATGATAGTAGAAAATAGCACTATGAAGGTCATTAATTTAAAGTCTACAGGTGCATATATGTCTATTTAGCTAACTTGCTGACTGGGTAGAAGCCAACGTTGATGTAATTTAAATTGTGTGTGTAGTCTGTTAAAATCTTTGTCAGCAGTGTTGTCACAGATATGTGAGATATGTATATTATCATGGTCACTTTCAAATTAGAAATGATCAAAAATGACAGTCTGCAAATCCAAACCTACCAGTGAGGCATGTTGCTTTGTGGGTCAGTTTTTGGAGCGGTCAAGAGAGTTTTCTAATTTAACAATATAAGTCTGTTTTTCCTGTTAATTGTATGTCAATACAATGGGAACGTTTGGTTGATATACTGTATGTGATTTGGAAGAAGAAAAATATTTGCCTTGTTTGTGTATGAAAATAACTAGCACCAATAAGTTTCCATGAACATTTAGACTACAGTGTCTTAGACAGGACGTTTATATAGTATTTTATTGCATTCTTTTTTTTAATAGTGCACCTTATTGAGCTACAGTATCCCAGGCTAACTCTAATGCATTGTTTAATGTTGGACACCCTGTGAGCTTCTGAAACTTATGATTACCATTATCCTCCCTCCCCGCTTGGATCCACAGAGACGTTAATGGGCACCTTTGCAAAGCTATAATTTCAGCCTGCTGCCATTCAAATGCAGGGATTGAAGGGTTCAGCCACGTCTGTGGCCACCATGAACACAACCTGTTGGTTTGGCTGTCTGATACTGATATGCATATGACTATTACAGAGGTGTATGTGAAAGACAAAAATGGATGTGTATGAAGTGGGGGAATTGTGGTTGCTGCCTGCCAAAAAACACCCAATTCAACCAATTCAGCTCAGACTGACAGCTTCTGAAACTTTGTAAACTTTACCTCTGCTTATTATCATCTTGTGAGATAATTTGCAGCCTTTTCCATGGAACATGTTTCATGTCAGAAAACAATGTTGTATGTCTAATGATCTCCCTTAGCATTTCCAGTTCAAAGAGATGCTTTAGACACATGTATTCCCTCTTCCCGCTGTCAGTGCTTTTTTACAGCGTGAATGCAATTTGTCAGGTGGAGACAAGGATAAAATGAGGGCAGCATATGGGCCCCCTGTGTGTGTGTGTGAGTGAGTTTTTTTCCTCTTTATTTTTTTTTTTTGCTATTCCCTCCTAATCAGGTGCTGCCAACCTGCCAGCCAAGGCGGGACGCAAGGCCTTTCAAAACATTCTACTAATTAACAAGCCCCCAATGCATCCCTTCCGCTTTTACAGCGCTAGCACATCTGCCATAGAAACCCTGGAGAAGAAAAACTACATTATCGTCAGCCTGAGTGGATCCCTTTACTTTGCACACAGCCTGAATGGATGTGTGTGTTGTGTTGTGTGTATGCGTGTTAGTCGCAAAGGTGCACACAAAGTTCTTCACAGGAGCTCCCAGTTTGTTTTTTTTTTGTGTTTTTTTTCTTGAAAGTGTCGGCTTTGCATTGGTGTGCCTGCTTGTGTAGACATTGGCACGGCGTTCTGCATCTATCAGGCAGCTGAATAGCGTTCCCACAGTAGTGTTAATGACTGTTTACATGTCCCCAGTGGAAATTAAAAGATGTTTCTAGTGTCACCTGAGGTCTTGCTGCAACTCATCTTTGACAATCCTCTTGCATGACTAACTTCAAAAGTGTATGTATTTTTCTAACTCTCTCAGTATCTGATTCCAGTATCCACACTTAGAATCAGTGCCAACGCAGATTACTGATTTCACAGAAAGAAATGTGTGGAAACAAATTGAATCTCGTATTAGCTGCAGCTATAGTGTAAGTATGGATTTACAGGTGACCTGGTTTGAGAAATGGGAGCTATAGCGACAAATGGTCAGCCCATAACCTCAAACACATTTTATAATCCAGATATTTTTTGAAAACTATAGTGTAGATCACATAGGTAGTAGATTAAATTACTTTTCCCAAGAGGTACATTGGCAGAACAAGGTCAAGGGGAGAGACACTTTTATGACAATATATCAAGTCACCAACACAGATGAGCATTTCCACATATAAATTGGACATCCCACAGAAAAAGAAACAACACAGCCAATACATTTTCACTTAGGACCAGATTTACCTTAATACTGGGATGAGCGGAAGCTGGCATGCATGTCCCTGACTTTCTTCAGTTTGTATTCGTAGTTTGATGATGCAGTCACAGTGAGGCATTCAAGAAGACCTTGGGTAAGACTCAACATTTGAACTGGATCAGTTCAAAATCACCCTTCAGCTCCTCCAAAACTTCAACAAATCCAGTGTAGCTGGTGCTGCTGCAGAGGTGGGTCACCTGTGCTTGTTTGTCTGAGTTTTGGGAAGTGGATGAGTTCTCAATCAGGTATGCATAGAGCTGTTATTTTGTTTTGGAATGCGCAGGTTGACCATCAGCAGGTCACTTGGAAGCTTGTCTCACCCTTGGAGCTGCAAGCTGAGTGTTCAGGTGACAGGTAATGTCAGAAAGGAGGTCCAGGCAGATAAAGGCCTCTACATACTCCGCAAGAACAGACAAAGTTGTTCTCTCTCCCAGGCTTGGGAGTTCTTGCAGCTTGTTCTAAACACATCACCTGAGCAGAACTTTTTTCTCGTATGGTGTCCAACAATTATTGTGTGATTGGTCAATAATTGGAAGTGGGCGTGGCTAATAGCTGATTCCCACAATGCTTAGCGTGTGTGACGTTTGCTGCAGTGCCAGGGCCCCGATGAAGATTTCCCAGGTGTTCTGCACCTGAGTTTCTCGTGAAGTATGAAATGTCCTGCCCTGAACTAACTTTGTTCTTGTTCTTGCCACCATGAGAAAATGTACAAATTTCTCAGTTCTTGTGGAGTATGTAGAGGCCTTAACTTTCATTGAATTTTGGATGCGCCGTTTTGAAATGGTGCTCCAAGTTGCTCATTGAAATGGGTGTGAGTCTGTTTGTAGACTAAGCACAGAGGGCTCATGCCTTAAAGAACAAATAAGACCTCGTCCGTCCATTTCTCATGAAACTCCTGTGCTCATTTCGTGTGCCTCGAACCTTTCATTTTTCACTTAAAACACCTGGCATTTGCCTGCTCGTCCCCTTTCCGGCAACTTCAGGTTGATTTTTGCTTGCTGCTTTCTCAGAGTGTTTATCCTCACTATTCCTTACAAAGCTGTGTGTTCATCTGGTTTTGTCTTTTTTGTATTCAGAATCGATCCATTTAAAGCTTTGCGAATGTCACGCTGGCTAGCCTATGGCTATGGTAGCCTGCAAATATGCACTGCTGTCAAATGAGCCGTTGTTGTAAAGAATGATTTGAGTATGCTGCGTTGCCAGGTTTGACAGTTACCCCCTTTTTGGAGACAACAGTGATTGAGGGGAAAAATGTATAAAAATATTATTAGCTACAATGCAAGCCAGCAATTAAAGCTTGATGAGTTAAATGTGGCTCGCGAGTCTTAAGTAACTTTAGGTTGTTCCACGGTGGATCATATAACTATATTAAAAGATACCACCCGGGTGGAAAAACTTTTATAATTTTCACTCTATGCAGCGTTGCCAGAGGTTTTCCTCTCTTTAATATGACCATAATATATACTTTTTAACATTACGCAGGGCGTTTGTCTTCAAAACCTTCCAAAATTCAAAGAAAGCAGCCACGGTGACCTTGTTTACCTTAGAGAGGTCTGCCCTGGCTATAAAAGGTCCATATATTCATAACCATTGTGGGGTTCTGAGTTTTTCCAGGCCTGCAATTCCATCTCCTTTACATTTGCCAACCAAACGGCGGCTACAGCCCAGGAGATCCTCTCAGCTCACTTCCTCTCTCTTAGAAAGCCATACCTTGCTTTTTTCTCTGCCTCTGATGGGGCCTCATACGAATCTACTGCTACACCCTACCTCCCAACATTTCGTGAAATTGTCAATGAGCGGCTCTAAAGTACTGAAAATGAGCAAAATGCAACTTTTTCAGGTCAAAAGTCAACTCTTGAGAGGATGCTTGGAAAATTAGGTGGCGAAAGTGCAACTTTACGTACAACTTGATGATGAACAGACCTGTTACAAAGTACTTAATTTAGACTGGCACATAGTTAATTTAAAAAAAAAAAGTGAATGAGAAACCACATTTCTTTAGGGTTATGTTGTATTATGATATTATTTTTTAATTGTCAACATATTAGTATCTAAATTTTTGAGAGAATTTCAGACAGGAAAAAATTACCTGTATTTTCATAAACATTACTTCACTGATCCATGTGGATTTATTTTTCATTCCTTAATCCTTTTTGTTACTCATCTTTGTTCTCAACAGAGAAGTCAGGGTCTGAACAGCCTAAGTGGAGTTGGATTACTTGTTTTAAACTAAGAATATTTGTATAAATAACTTGGACCACCTCTTTACCACCGAAACCAGAGCCGCTATAACTTCAGCAATGTTTACCTTCATAATTGAACTCTGTTGTATCACTTTTATAGTAAGCGCTAACAAAAAAGTAGAGCTAATACGTTTTTGGACACATAGGACAAATTACACCATATTAAAATGCAATGTAAAGGAATGTTCCAACAGCTCATCCAGAGTAGGAACAACATTTACAGATACCATATTTTCTCAGTCAAAAATGCAAACTTTGCTGGGGCACAAGAAACAAAGTGAGTGTAAATTGTTAAACGTTTCCGATGAAAATGTATCTGTTCTTCATTAAGTGGCATTCACCAGTTCCCTCCCTCGCTCTCTCTTACACTCGTTATACTGGCTAAATGAAAACACACTGTTAAATTATGCATTTCTGTGGGTTTGAACAATGTTGAGAACATTTGTGATGAAAGTGCACAACTCAACTGAGTATTTAAAAAAAAAAAGACTTGTTTCTGCATTGCTATAATTTTGTGTTATCTTTAATTCAATCTGTACCTTATACCAAGAGGAATCTGCTGCTTTAGACGTTGTCAGAATGTACCCACCTTTGTACCGTGTGCAGCCTCAAACTGGCATCACCATCTCATTAGCCCTCTGAGAGTTACATAACACATTGCTTAACTACAGTACTACTGTAATTTATTTGTAAAAGATGCTAAAAAACAAGTCTTGACGAGGAAAGTTGCATGTGAATGCAGTTTAAAAATCGGTACAGGAATTGCAACCACAGCAGGAACAGCAGCAGAGAGTGTGTTTTACTGTAATCCAAGGCTTAGATGAAAATGTATTTTTTGGGGGGAGAAGTGGGAATTTTTATCCTCTCCATCTTCAACGAGGAGGCTCTGGCAAGAAAACGGCAGTCAAGAGGTAAATCGTACAGGAGGTAAATCCTTTTCCTGCCTAGAACACCTTCACTTTGTATTTGCCTCAATATGCAAACCAAGCTGTTTAGGGATGAGGAGAGAGACGGCTAATGAGGTGCCTGCATCAACCCCTCAGGAAAAAAAGACCCCTCTTCATATCTGCTCAAGAGAACACCTCCTCTGGGCATGCTCCAAAACAGCACAACAACAAGAACAACTACTGGTACACAGCCAAGGCAACACAAATTGATGTTATTAACCAGCGGGATGACAATTAATGTGCGAGGGGCTGAATGCAGAGTGGGCACTTTTGTGTGAGTGTGTGACAAAGTTTACATGGTAAGACAAAGAGATGACCTCTGAATGACAAAGTTTGCTCTTTACTTAGTTTCTTCTCCCTCCTGTATCAGCTGGTGTGGATTTCTTCTGCAGTGCAGTGTGACACAGTCAGCGTTTCATAAAGCTGTAGGGTGAATGACATCAGAGCTAGTTGGCTTTGGTACCCAGGAGATTGGCTGCCATCCTGTGTGGTAAATCAATTTCTGTGAGAATAATGATCCATTACAGGGTCTGACTGCTCTGTTTATTGTTCACTTGCCAGAATATGATATAGTGTCCAAATAGCATTATAAGATAGGAAAACATACTGCCATTAAAAAAGAAATACATTGTCTAAAAACTTTGCCATTGTCTCCAGAGGTAAAATATGGCTTCAGTAGCTGTGGTTGAATGCACACATTTTTTAAAAATTCTGATTGAAGATTTCAGGTCAGTTTACATAGGATGTGATTAAATGGGGTGTGTTGTTTACATGCCAACACATTTAGTCAGAAAAGTAGTGTGTCAAGCACGGAAGTGATGAATACATCATGCAATTGTCAAAATGTTCAGCTCTGCTTGGAAGCCACCATTGTCGTGGAGTGGAGAGACCTACGCCACCACACATTTTCATCAGGACAAAGAGCAGGAAGATGATTAATGTAGCTGTGATATGAATCTTTGCTGTGAGACAAGCAGCGTCAAATCCAAGAGGACATTCATCGGTATAAAAAAAGGTCCAATTAAACATGTTGTCCATTTCACTGAACTTTTGCACTTTCCTCAGGCCAGCCAGTGTTTAACTCCACCACAAACCATCACAAACAAAACACAAGAGCAGTCCCGTTTCACATAATTGCTCAGCCAGAAAATGTCCACTACGCTCTTGTTTTCCTTGGCGCACAGAGTATAACTTTAAATCATGAAAGAAAAGCAGTGTGGGAAGTTCAAATGGTATTGTCATTAACGCCTCAACACAGTGATCATTCACAAGGGGCTTGCACGTATAGACAATGCAGGCCTTTCTTGCTGTGGTGCAGATGGCATCGTAAAAAAAAAGAGAGGAAAAAAAAAAGAAAAAGAGGCCTTCTCTGCAAACACCAAAAGCAAACACACAAACAGTGGTGACCCTCTGAGTCCCCAATCCATCTTTTCTCCTGTTTGATGCTTGTTGTCCCAGTAAGATCAAGGCGTTTTTTACAGAACTGATGCTTTCATGCTTTTATGCACGCTCAGTTCGGGCAACTCTTTGGACACTTTTCTGAACGTTATATTTCATTCAGCTCTTGCTTTGACTTTATACTCATGTAGATTTTGGGACTTTTTGCCGGCGGTTTTTCCCAAAGATTTAATGTACAATTCATTGCTGCCCATCAATCTTTGTCAGCACCACACAGCCCTATTAGTTAATGTTCCCGGCTACATGTTTTTCTGTGTTCTGTGTACATATTGTGCTTTGCTCCATTTTAGTCAGTGGACTTTGTTTGCACAACCAATAACTGCCGTGGTTGTTGAGAACACAGTGCAGCATGAGACTGTTTGCTCCACTTGCTTCAAGGCAAATTGGCTAACCTTTTGAAACTGCTGCAGCGCTCAACCCCATCTCTCCTCCAAGACCTGTAGGTATCTCTTGGATTGCCCTTTAGAAACACAGATGTTCCCTCTCCTGAGTAACGTTGAGTTCCTTATCACTAAACCCTGAATGCTGGCACTACCGCAGCAGAAACATTTCCAAACAGTGCCTCGAAAGCGGTCGAAACAAGGCTAAGTGTTGGTGACGGTGTAGCAAGCAGGTTGAATGCTGTAAAATAAGGACAACTGGAACTGAATTGGATGGCTCTGCTCACATATTTCAGGACATGTTTGCACAAAGAATATGTGGACCAGAACTCAAGTTTTTAACTCACTCTCCCTCAACGGAGTTTGTTTGAGCAGGTGAATGTGATACCATTTGAACGCCAATGATGTCAAGTTAAGCAGGACAAAGTACTGAAGTGGGTCACTGTAAATACCTGCCTGTTGCTTAAGCACTTTTAATGATTTAATGATGATTTTAATGATGAAGCTTAATGACTTTGGTTATTGTCTGACTTCATCTTAATATGTTTTACACATTATTGTTAAAGAGTACAGTACTTTTATATTTCAGAATAGGTATCAATATCTCCCCTGAAAAGATTTCAAGAAAAGTTGAAGTCACTCTTGAGAAAATCATTCAGTCTTAAAGTTGCTCCTAGAATGTACATACACTTACGTATCAAAATGTCTGATTTTAGAATGTACTTAAATATAGTAGCAACAAAACAAGTAAAAGTAGAACACAAAACACATTTTCTGAACAACGGAGCCATGAATAGAGTTGTTGCTCACAGTATCACTGCTCTATCTCAAACAGTAAATGTAAATGTTTATGTTTGCCTGTGTTTGGGCAAAGGCCAACTAGCACTGATGATTAAAGACTGACAAATATATTCAGACTTTATATTGTAATATGTGCAAGATGTCAAGGGGGAAGAGTAAAAGTAACCTTTTTAAAGGAAAATGTCGCAAAAGTAGAAGTTGCAAAAAAAAAAAAAAAGGGCTTAAGTACATATTTTCCAAAAAACGTTCTTTCCCTTTGTAGAATATTAGTTTACATCTCCACACGTAAATTGAAACAATTTTGGAGATACACCGCGTCTTTTTTCAGGTGATTGTCAAGACAAAATATAAATTTTGCATGATCATAAACCAGTTCCAATGCCATCATCATTTTTAAATTGTAATACAAATGTAATACCAATAATGTAAAATAAAACAAGTAAAACAAAAAAAAAAAAAATAAAATGAAATGGAGAAAATAATTATAATTCCCACTACTACAGCCTTTAAATCATGGTTTTGCGCTCTTAACTTAAGATGACTTATTAATACAAAGAATGTTTGATGGCGGCATGGAATCTCCACACAAAGGGTAGTATAACTCTAACCTCATCATACATACCCTATACCCGATCCTTTGTTTAGCACACCATATACATATAGAAGATCACCTAAAGACAACACATAGATTTAGATCATTTATATTACTTTAACCTTTTTTTTTTTCCCATTTCTTTGATACTTTACATTGTATTTAAGTTGAGTGCTAGCATGTTAAGTTACATTGTGAAAGTATCTGATTTGGTTTTTGCTGTTCACCTCCTGTTCTTTCTTTTGTCATCCTGTTGGTCTGGCCTCACCTGGAGCTGGCTTCCTCAGGCAAACTGACAAAGAGAGCACATCTGCTTTGGACTGAACTAAATAGCAGAGCGGGGAGAATGGACTATAACATCTCTTGGGAGAAGTTAGATGGAGCAATGACTTGTGTGGTGGTAACATTATGTATTAGTTATTAGAATCCTTGTTTCAAAGTTAGGTAGTGTCAATGTTTTTCTTTCAAAATGAGTAAATTATTTTTGCTAAAATTACGTATGTTTCATCTTAACTAGTTATTTACCCTTCATTGGTTTTTGTACCTGGCCAGGTCTACATATATTGGTTCAGTTGTTCAGTATTTGAGGTTTTTAGTTACATTACAGTTGAGTAGTTTTTTTAAAGGTTATCGCGCCCATTTATGTATCTTTTTTGTTTACCCCTCTTCCTTCTCTTAGGTAAATAAAACCCTTGTTTTTGCACCTCATCCTTTGTCCTTGTGCCTTGGCATGCTTGGTCCATTACAGAACGCTTCAATGTTCTTCATGCTTAAAAACAGATGTAAAGATAAAATTTTGATTACAATTCACTTTTCAGAAGAAAACGTGCCCCATTAAAACATTACTTGCTGGACATTTAGGTAATTTGATTAAAGGATTCTACACCATGAGCCAGACTAAATACTTGGGTATTTTTCCACTTCAAACACTGACTTGAGCTGTCAGTAAAACCTATTTTATAGCTTGTTCGCTTGTGTCTTAATAGACGCTAATTGTGTGGGTTTATGGGGTTATCAACTTCACACTGTTCAAACTGACCCAGGAGAGCTTAGGTGAGCCCACCACATATACACACACACATAAATGCACACCCTCTGTCACTGTCACCAACAACCCCCTCCTCTCCAAAAACCTCCATTTGAAAAAAAACCAAAACAAAAAAAAAAGGTTTTCTACAGTGACCTTTTCTGTCGCACCTGTTTCGTAAGAAAATTTCCAGATGCTTGCATTGGGGTCAAGCACATTATTTTATAAAAAGACCACATTATTTACTGTTAATTAACTTATTATGTTGTCCCTTCACTTTTAATATTTGACTACTGGTAAATATTACACATTTTTAATTTGAACTTTTCAACGCTCTGATTTACGACATCGATTTTTAAGTCTGAGTGCCGCCACTGACTTCTGAGGAACATTTCAATTTATTTGCCCATCCCCCTACCCCCTCAGTCATTTTATTTTTACTTATTATGCGTATTACTTATTTTGTGAGACTGGACTTTAGGAGCACTATTTCAGATTGCAGAATCCCAGCGCCGGATATAATGGGCCTGTGTTATTTGATGGGTTATCTCAAAGGGAAAATACAACAAGGTCAAATTGAAAAGATGAAAAGCTTGAGGTTCTATTATCAGACACAGACAGACTTCAATCTGTCCTCAATTGTTTCTAAGAGAAGTTAAGTAATAAATCTAGACAAATACAGACACTATAGCATTACACATTATGAATCTAGTATTTTATAATCTCACAGAAAATTTGATATTTCTTTCAGCCCCACCAGTGGATGGGAAAAGAATCCAGCATGGTTTTGGCTTCTTTTAAGGCCTATCAAAGTTTCATGATTGATTAACGCAGCTGGGCTCAGACCTGCTCAGAAATAGAAAAAGCAGAAACCAAGACTGAACAAGCTTCGGGTGAACAAGGAGAACTGACAGACTGGCTCTCAAGTCACACAATAGGATGACTCTGGTTGTGAGGACGAGAGCAAAGGCAGAGCATATAGAGGTATGGAAGTGTCTAAGAGAGAGGACAGTGGAGCTTTTGATGAAACAGTTCAACAAGATCTTGGACAGTGAGAAGATGCCTGAGGAATGGAAGAAAAGTGTACTGGTGCTGATCTTTAAGAATAAGGGCGATGTGCAGAGTTGTAGCAACTACAGAAGGATAAAACTGATGAGCCGCACAATGAAGATTTTTGGAAACAGTAGTTGAAGCGAGGCTAAGAGATGAAGTGATGATTTCTGAGCATCGGTTTAGTTTCATGCCAAGAAAGATCAATGCAGATGTCATGTTTGCTTTGAGAATGCTGATGAAAAAGTATAGAGAAGGTCAGAAAGAGTTCTAATGTGTCTTTGTGGATCTAGAGAAAGCCTATGACAGGGTGCCGAGGGAGGAATTCTGGTCCTGTATGAGGGAAGCTGGAGTGGCAGAGAAGTATGTTATACTGGTGGAGGATATGTATTAGAGCAGTATGACAGTGGTGAGGTGTGCTGTTGGAATGACAGATGGTTTCAGGGTGGAGGTACGACTGTATCAGATGAAGTCAGGCAGGAATCTCCGTGGATGATAATGTTTGCAGATGACATTTTGATCCGTAGTGAGAGCAGGGAGCAGGTGGAAGAAAACCTGGACAGGTGGAGGTATGTGCTGAAAAGAAGAGGAACGAAAGGCAATAGCAGCAAAACAGAAAATATGTGTGTGAATGAAAGGGAGGCAAGAAGAATGGTGAGGTTTCAGGGAGTGGAGGTGAAAATGGTCCATGAGTTCAAGCACGTGGCGTCAACTGTTCAGAGCAACAGGGAGTGAGGTAAAGAGATGAAGAGGCGAGTGCAGGCAGGGTGGATTGGGTGGAGAAAAGTGTCAGGAGTGATCTGTGACAAAAGAATAGCAATAAAAGTAAAAAGAAAGGTTTACAAGAGTGTAGTGAGAACAGCAGTGTCATTTGGTTTGGAAATGGTGACAATGAGCAAAAGACAGGAGACAGAAAGAATAAGAAAGAGATATTACTAATGTTCACAACATGAATAATAATAATCAATAAAGACAAAAACTCAGAGATCCCACTGTGTTGACTGAGACATCCTTAAGTTTGTGAAATAACAGATTGGTAACACAGTCTGTGTTACCGTTTAAGTCAAATATACTGTACATTAACAAAATTAACCTTACCAAGAAACTGTTAAGAGATAATTTTATTATATGATATAATTAATGATGGTAGAAAAAGCTATGCGAGCACTATTATTCATAATGAATGAAATATTCTCGTTCTTACAGAAATAATACCTGTGTGTTCTGGGGTTTCACAGAATTGTTGGGTTTGTTGACTGGCTACCATCTCTCTGCACCAGGCAGAGGGTGAAAAAGAAATCAGAAACTGAAAATGGGTTAACTATGAATTTGGTGATGATTTCAGTAATTGAAAATGAGGTCAAACGTAGAATTTTTTCTCAATTTTAAGACAGATTAGGTAAAGAAACAAACAACAAACAAAAATAATGATATCTAAGATAAAATGTTAACCTACGTAAAATTGGCTCCAGCAGGTTTTAGGGTCAGCTTTACTTGAATGGTCAGGGGCTTCACAGGCCTTTTCATCTGCAGATTTTTTTCCCTTTTGCAGCCATGACATTACATGGCTATTTGGTTAAACGGCCCTAATGGTGGCCCATTGCAGTTCAGAAAAAATAGGTTTGACCGTCTGCTCATAGCATGGGACTTCCGTTTACAGAAGGAATGCCATTCACACTATTGAAGACTCCTTCACAGTCATTGGTATACACAGTAATTGTGTGAACAGCTTTTGCCAACACCAGAAGCTGAAATTAAACATCTGTTCCATTCAGCTGATAGCCACAGGTCATGCTGTGTCTGGGCAGCCAGCGAAACAGCTTTGCTACATACCTTGCACCCAAGCTTTTTATGTTTGACAAAGCGTCAGTTGTTGTTGGATCAAAAATATGGGATTTGATCCTTTGACCAGCGGTCGGCCATTCATCACAACTGATAAAATTGCTCTTAACATTATGGCACTAATACACATAGCACTAATATTTTCTTGCTGCTCCTGGGCTGCATTTGCTTGTTGGGTAGGACTAGGGCTTGACCTTTGAAGCTCCATGTTTTCGTCACATTCTGTTGCCTCAACCACACTTACATTATTATCCACTTGTTGTTATCCATCAGTACCTTACTAGACTGACACAGTAACGAGAGGAGAAAGCTAAAAGGAATACTGCATCTTGTGGGTAAGTAAGTAATGGTATTGAAGTGATTTAGTAATGGTAAGAATAACATTTTGAAGTGACGGAACTGTATGCAGGCCCACTTCCGGCACTTCGACTCCCTGCCCTGTTTAAACATTACAGAGTATGCCCTTCTAATACACAAAACTGATTTTGTGCTCATATTTTGGCCCAACTACGAACTTAGAGGGAATTTAAATGAGTCTGTGGCTTAGAATGATAGCATGCAATCTTTTTCAGTAAGTAAAATGTCATGCACATGTGCAGTTGACAGAGAACCAGAACCACAACGACAAAATGCTCTGAGTTCTCTCATTACCTTGGGGCAATATAATGATTTTGAGTCTTCAGACAGTCCCTGAGCAGGTTGAGGGGTCAGTGCATCCATATGTGATTTTCAGCTGCTCATCTCCAAATGAAAGTCACGGAGCCAAAGAAAGACCCCCCAACTCTGTCTTGCAGCATAATGAATAGTCTGAGGCCAACCACCCTGCACATGCTGAACTTTTGGCATCAGAATCACATCTCGGCCAATTTACTCCCCCGCCGGTATTCAGTTGATCCTCACCCCACTCCCACCCCCCCTCAGGTCAAGGGCTTGGAAGCAGTTTGCCACTTCAACCGATTCACTAATGGCTAGAAATAGCTGGGATGCTTTCCATAAGAGCTGCAGGTTTTCTAATTGTATGCATTTCCCTCTCTTTGGCCAGAGCCGCTGAGAGCGGCAAAGTGCGGGCTTGTTAGCATCTGGATACATTAGGGAATGAGCTGAATTCCTCCAAAGCAAGTGTATATTAAAACTGGCATGTTGAAATGAAATGTATCATGGTATGAAGCTTAAAATGAAATACTCTTGCTATAGTTGCTTATCAAAAATGAATGATGGATAATAAGCACTGCAAATTAGCCAGTGGAATAATGAGAGCAACCCTCAAACGATTATTTCTGAGGTTGTCCATTAAAAGTGAAACATGTTTGTGATGCTATCGTTAGTTGGAGAAGAAAGTGAGAGGCAATGTTCTGATTTGCTAATTGGTGTGTTTAACGGGTTGCTGAAGCTGTTAGCTCATTAAAAGCTTCATGTAAAAACAATGTCCAGCGCTGCTCAGGTACGCTGAGTGTCAAGGCTGGGATTTCAAACCCCCTCCCCCTTTGTCGCTGAGCGCTGTCACCTGACACTCTGCCTTTCTTTTCCTGATTTACCGTATCACTCTGACCAGATTTGTGACACAAATTAGGATATTATGACAATGACCACAAGGGTTAAAAGTTGTGTTCGCCAAACACTGACTAGTTCCCCCACTTTTCCTCCCCCCTTCCTCCCCCCTTCTCACCCTTTTCTCTTTTCAGCCCATTATACCGTGGCCCCAAACCTGCTAAACACATTTATAAATGACAGTTACTGCGTCCCGCTTCAAAGAGACCCCAAGATGTAGATTTTCCTCGCCTAATGTGGCATCATTGACTGCGCAATAGAATGGAAGGAGAAAGGTGGGGCCCTCGGGCACAATGGCGGTTTGTCTGGGGGACGGCATGGATGGGGTCAAGAATCAGAATGTGGAGGACATTAGCAGTCAGCAGATTGATACAGCACCATTGATTCCTTGCTTCTTTTTTCCTTCCTCCTGGACATGATCTGCATTGCAAATGGTAGTTCTGTGGCACTGGCCTTTTCTGGAGTCAGAAAAGATTGGGGGGTGAGGGGTTGAACAGGGAGATCGGGGGTTCCCACAAAACACGGGCCCTCTAGACTCCTAACCGCACACCCCTCCCTCAAAAACAGAATCCGCCAGTGCGCTCCTCCTCCGCCTCCCCCCCGAGTCCTATTCCTTGTCCTAGGATCCCACCACAGCTGCCTCTCTTGGTCTCCCAGGACTTCTCCTCACAACTGAGGACAGCACAACAGGCTCATTGTTCTGCAGAGAGGAGGCTTGGACAACTCTGCTGCCTCTAGGTGTATTGTCTCCCCTCACAAGCCCCACACGGTCTAAAAGGGTAGCGCTCACACAGAGAGCAGAAAGTTAGTCCTCAGCTTTTTAAAAGCCAAGTAATGAAGCTGCTCCTTTGGGCCCTCGATACACCACATGCTGTCAGTATTAACAGGAACTCCAAACTGAATTATTCACCATATGCTGTGCTGGCACACGTAATCACATTCTTCTTGTTGATGTGATATTAAAGGTGAACTTTCTTCCCATGAACTTTCTAAAAAGCTTCTCAAAATCAGCTTGAATATTTTTTGGGGGTTTGGGTTTTAATAGCACTTATTTATCATCCTTGTGGGTGTAAAACTCCACCAGCCAACTTAACAAATGATTTTTTTTAGGCTAGAAAATATTATGAATTTATATACACGTATATTTTATATTCATACTGATTGTTTTAATGATTTATCCATAACAGGCATGAAATGTTGCAGTGCCATTTTCTAAAGAAGGAATTGAAACTGCTGGGAAAAGCCTTAATTACTGGAATTTTTTTTAGATTATCATAATGATCCACCTTTTTTTAACCGGCATCCCTAACTAATAATTTGTCCAACACCACCTACGTCTCCACCTCTTGTTGTGCTTTTCTTTTAAATTTTCTTTAAAAAAAACCCCAAAACATAAAACATTTATTTTTTAAAATTTCACACAACTTTTAGGGGAAATAATACATGTAATCCAACCACATGCCCTCAGACCACTCCTTGCATTTGTTGTGATTTAATCAATCTAGCCCTGAAGTTTTGAAATGATGCTTGATATGATTTCAGTTGTTCAAAAGTCAGACGGCTCCATCATCACTGATGCTTCTTAACAATGCGCCACACATTTAAAGTGGGACTGCAGACAGGTCGACCTGCACTCTTTTACCCTGAAGCCACGCTGTAAGGAGCAGAATGTGGCTTTGCACTTTCCGGCTGAATATGCAGGGATGTCCCTGAAAAGATGTCATCTGAATTGGCACGTATGTTGTTCCAAAACCTTCAGTCAAATGGATGCAGCGTACATGTCATTGATATGCTGCACGAAAGATCAAATGTCAGTTGCATTCGTTGTCGGCTTTTTGTTTTGGCCCCTTACGTGATGAGATTTCTCCAGATTCTCTGAATCCTTTGATGATATTATGGGCTGTAGGTAGTGCCCTTCATTAAGTGGTGAAGCTCATCCTTGCTTCTGAAGGACTGAGCCTTTTGAGGATGCCCCTTTCAGATTATGAGCATAATACTGCCACCTGTTACCAATGAACCTGTTTTCCTGTGGAATGTTCCAGTAAGGTGTGTTTGTTAATTTTAAAACTTTGCCAGTGTTGACAGGTTGCCCCTCTCCCAACATGCTGCTGGTATAAAATTCAGAATAAGCATATACATTATATACCAAAATCACTGCAGCATGTGTCACACAGAACATTAAAAATAGCTTTCTCTGTAATTTATTACTATGTTTTTGTATTGTTTTCCCCTGAATTTAATTTACGAAATGATTAATGATTGGATGTGATCACATCTGTTTAATTCATGTTTTGAAGAGTGAACCAAGTATTTTGGAAATGGGGTCATAGTTGATGATGTATAATCTGAGGTATATCTAAACTGACATATTGGTATTTAGCCCTGGTCTAACTACAGACCCAGTTGGTGCCTCTAAAACAGTGATGACTGCTATGTAAGACTAGTTAGACTTAGTAAGACTCAGTAAATGTAAGACTGGAGTAAGATATTTGATAAAGATTATATATCTATGCTGACAATAAACACAAGATTGACCATGGCATCAGAGGCCTGCTTAGACCTGCTATATTCAGAGTATAATTCTAAGATATTTAGGGTCACACTTTGTACAGCCCCATCTCCAATCCACTGTGGTGGTTTTTAAGTATCCTGCTGGGAGGTAACTACCAGAATTGGAGCATGCATTTACTCTATAAAGTGCCAATTTTCAGGATTCCTCCTTTTAATACAAAAATGTAGGGGTATATATTTATATTTTTAAATTTTCAGCTGACATTATGGCAAAGGTTTCATGACATTTATCTTTGAGCTCTCTTTGTGTTCCTACACTGCTTTTTGGAAGGACAAAACTAAAGGTTTAGGTTAATCAATGTGAGTTCAGAAAGAGGAACAAGACAAAGAGTTTGACAGAGGTGTGTGGGTGGCCCTACAAAGGAAATGTGAAGCAAAAACTAAACAAACATAGGGAGTCCCGACCACGGACACTGTAAGTTTTCCAGCTAATAATTATCCATCACCTCAGAGAGACTGTGAAAGTGATATGCAAATGGTTCTTCACACACACTGAGCGTGTCCTCCAATTATGGACTCTCATGTTGCTACGGGCCACCTCTGCACAATTAGCCCCCTCCATGTCCGACTGATGAACCACGTTAGTCTGGTCTAGAAGTCGGTTAGCCTTGCAAATGAAACGAGAAACACCGTTTCCAGGGGTGTCATTATAAATTAGCGTTGCGTGATGGGCACAAATTGCCATCCCTGCTCAAACTTGCATCTCCAATAAAATTCATCTTATTCACCAGGAAATTATGTTTATCCTTGCTTAAATGTGCAGGGACTCTGCTCGTGACAATGGCAGAGCTGTGCATGACATATACGTTACGCAGAGGGAAGGAAAATGTTGGGAGTTTTGGGCCAAAAAAAGGCATTGCATGTGCAGATTTAGCATCTTTGGTTGTCTTTATAAACTGCTACTCCTTTAAATCTTTCCTCTCTGCCAGGTCATTGTATAACATGTCTTTCACGGCTCCCAGCTGTGAAATGCGAGCTGTCAGTGATGGGTTGTATGCCTTAGACAACTTGCACTCTGCACTGTGTTTTGAAAAGCTGGCTGAGTTCACAGTGTGCAGACGTCAGTCACTATCTTGCTCATATCTGGAATCAGTAACCCCATAGGTCTGTGAGTGTGTGCAAATAAAGTCAGAAATTAGCTGCAGCCAGTGCTTTAGCCCTGGGAGGACCTGTTTTCACTTTTATTAACCTTTAATGAAGGGATAATCTTCACATTTTAACTGCACATTTGGTGTAGTATATTAACATATAGCATAGTTTTCCGATGTTAAAATATTGACGTGACCATCGTGTGAATATCTTGGTCTTTGTGTTTTTCTTTATGGTTCATGTTTTGAAATACCGTATCCTCTCCATAAATCCACCGGTTAACAGTAAATCTGGCCCTCATTGTCAAAAAAAAAATAAAAAAAGGTCAAAATCATATTCTTTCTTTACTTTTTATAAGCATACTGTAAAAAAAACAACCTGTAAATATGTAATAAAAATCATAAAAATTACGTAATTAATATCCTATTAATATTAACATAAATCTATGTAACTCCAGCCAACAGACGATTAATTAATACAAGTCATTTTGCACTGAAGATACTATGATAATTAATTACAGGTATTATTATAATACAGGTGAGGAGGATACCAATTGTTTCAGCCTTTATATATTATTTTCATAGGAGGTAAAATTTTGAAAATTGAGATTTGTCACCTATCCTGCATTAATTTTTTTTATAGCGCAGGGCTAACACTCACTCTATTTCATCTGCCAAACAAACCATCTGGCTTTCAATATGCCACCACATCTTCGTCTGCCTCTTCCAATTTCGCCAGTGCTTCTTGACTTTATTGGTGGACTGTTGTTTAGCATTTAGCCAATCTTTGGCTCCAAGACACTGCTCCATGTCTCTGGTGTTTGCCATCGTAATCAGCTGCATTGTCTCAGGGGTCACCCGACTCTAACCTCCGGCTGGCTGACTTCAAGGCCGCTGCGATGGATGGCGAGACTGTGTTTGTGGCAAATACTGATCTAAATTCATTAACCCTCCCACAAGCATTTTTCAAGGTTTGTTTCCAGCGCCAGCATCTGAAGGAGCGCAGGACAAGTGGTCTCGAAACAGTTCAAGGAAATCCTTGTGGTTATATCTAATTGAAGAAGCCCTGGAGAAAGAAAATCAATGGCTCTGAGAATACAGCTGAGAGGTGCTTGAGGGCTCACCTTGACTGAATACCATTTGGAAAAATTGACATGAACCCAAGGTGACTAACTGAAATTTAGTTTGGTGCTTGCAATGTTACTGTGATGTTTCCAGCAGCTTGTTTCCATACACAGCAAACCAATACAAGCTGAAATTAGGGTTTTACACAGACATCAATCCATATCCTTGTGGTCCGTATACAAATAGAATATTTAAGTATTTTGTATTTTTCTTCTGTGAAACCAATCCTGACTTTGCCTCTGCATTAAATTTATTCATGGTGCAATATCTGTACAAACACAGCAAAAATTACCCCTGATATCACTTAAATCCTATCATCATACGGGTAGTTTTGCTAGCTGTTGTGTATTTCCATCTGTCACTGAACATGCATCCATATTGTGTGCAATTCATTTTGTTTGATCATTCTAATCATTGTGTAATAGACATGCATAGTGCTGACATTGCTGACATGCAGTGCTCACAAGTTAGACTCCAAGCTTTGGTATGACATGGGCAGAGACATTACTGTGGTAGTAGCTGCTGTTCAGTGAACATGTTATTAAACCGAACAATTGAAGAATAATAAAAGAAAGAGCCAGTGCTGATGTGAGCAATTTAGGCTAAATTGATTCTACTTAAAGATCTCCTTCATCCATGTGTTTTAGATCTCTCCAGCCATTAATTATACCATTAAAATCTCATTTCTGTTTTATATAAATACTTAGTTTAATTGTTTTTTTGTTTTTTTTCATTTTACCAATGAAGACATCTTTTGTGGTCTTCTCTTTCATGTAATTCTACTCCCCTGCTTCATTTAGGTTGTAGGAATGTATAAATGTGCTACTTAAGCCCCACCCCGTCTCTCTACGCTGCTCTGCCCCTTGCTTGCAACTGGGGTGAGCTGGAGCTGACCTGCTCTGTCATCTTCTGACTTTTAAACTAGTCTACTATATGCTGCACAGTGGCAAGTTCTAACATTGGAGTAATGCAGCCATAAATATCTAAACCAGAAACAGATTCCCAGGAAGAAGAGGAAGAGTTACATGTAGAAGGTCGCTTACAAGTTAATACATCAGAATGATACGTTATGTTTCAATAACGTTAAGCCCATTTTCTACATAGAAGACTTGTTAGAATTATTTATTTGGAGAATGTCATTGGTGGATTGCTGAACAAATGCAGAAATCCTCAGCCATGATATTGACTGATTATTTCCATCATGTGCGTCATAATACACAATTCAAATTGTTTTAAGCCCTCCCTTACAGTTTCTACAACACACTTGTGTGTGTTGAGTTTTGGCATCCAAACTGTTTGTGATATCACCAGTCATGTTCACAGTTCGGCACCTAAAATTCAGGTTTTTAGTGAAATTGTGGCACATTCAGTGTTAGAAATAACCTACTCACCTGTGCATACAATATTTACTTCAGTTATTTCATCTCAATGTGTCCGGATCTTCTCAAATATTAATCCACGTGATTCTGCAGTATTATTTCATTTCCTTATAAAAAGTACGTAAAAAGAAAACTCCCTTCAGTGATGCACATGGGTTCTCCTGCATGCTTTTAAAGATAACTATGCACACAATCACACAAATCATGGGACTCATACATTATGTCCACATGAAGCAATTGTTTAATGTGCAGAGTTAGAATGCTGTGTCATGCAGAAGAAACCTAAGATTAAAAGAATGTATCTGAGAGGGATCCTAAGAGTGAGGGATAATGTATCAGGATGTTGTTAAATGAACTTCTGAGGATGAACAAGCGTAAGGTCAGAATAAAATACAGGGGTACAGAAAGGGTGAGACGCAGATCTAGAATGGACTGATGGGGGTGGATAAACCACCAAAATAAGCCAAAAAGCTGGAGGTATGCAAGGATGAGGAGTGGCAAGCATGGTTGCTAAGCATGGAGTCAGTTTGCTGCCTCACTGGGTCACCACTTGCTCCACAGCTACCAGTATAAGCATCATGTCCCAGTCCAGTGGGGATGATATCTGGGGGAGCCGTGAATTTAATCCTGCGACCTGCTGGGATGGAGAGGAGGCAGGCAGCGGGAGCAGCCTTTCCTACTTCAAGGACACTAGTGGGCTCATGGATAGCCTGCCAAAAAAGCTTTACACCTGATGACAAATTCATTTTGCCCAGCTGAACAGCCCAGTCCACCGCGGAAATGGGGATAAATGACACCTCTGCAGGCAAATTTGAGAATAAATTATGCTGAGATGTTCAAGAAGGGGGAGTGTCTGAAGTTACGTTTGTTATTTCTTTAAGATGGGTCAGAACTGGAAAAAAACTCAAAACATCTCCATGTGCTTTGCTTTTTCTCCTTTTCCTTCTTTATTTGATAAAAAGTAAATATATTTAGATTTTTACTATTTTGCCAGAAGAGATAATATGTTGTGTTGTGTCACCGAGCCACCATTTATGTGAGTGTGTGTGCGGCCCGCGGCACTGTGGGAGTCCACCGAGCTGAAGAGACGTTTTGATATGAGTTGATTATGTGGAGAGACAGTCGCTGAGATGGCAGAGAGGCTGAGGAAAACGATTTTTTCAGCTAACGCAGAGAGAGGATTGCAGCAGCAGCATTGGGGGCTGGCTGCAGGCCTGCAGGGAGAGAGGCTTATTAATAAGTTTATATCCGAGTTCCCCCCTCCTCTTAATGTTGGGGCCATGTTAATCGCTTGGTGCTCTGACATCTGGAAGCCTCCCAGAAGAGGGCAAATCGCACAAGCTTTCATCGGCAAAGATATTTGAAGTGGTCACACCTACTCTATAGAGACGAGAGCCATTAAAATGGAGGAGGGAAGATTTTTCTTCCCCGCTACAACATGGCAAGAGTGTCAGAAGTGTGTCATACCATCTCACCAGCCCTTTGCCAGATCAGTCCTGATTTTCATTGCCCCTGGAGTTAATGAATTTAACACATGGTTAAGCACAGGACAAGACTCGTACAACATTACCTGTGAAATCTTTAAACACTTATTTCTGGATCTTTTTTGTGTTGACAGAGCAGCGGCATTAGAATGTAATCTGAATAATATATGTATTCTCTGTTGCATTCTTTATAAGACCCAGTCCTTCCTCCTGAGCATTCAATCACCGGGCGCCGGGGGACTGTCGATGCCTGCACTTTGAAGCACGTAGAAAGAAGAGGGGAGGGAGCAGAGGAGAGGCAGGATGTGGGAAAAATCTGCCAATAAAGTCAAAGTATTCCACACCAAACAGGAGACTGTGATTTTAAACTGTGCACTGTGTAAAAGAACTAATGTCATACAGGCAAGCAGGATGTATAACGAGGCTGTAAGGGACAACACTTCCTGTGGGCAGGTAAGCCTACATGTCAAGATTATGTCACTGGTGGAAACAATGGAATGTCTTGCATAAGGAGCAGGAATATGCACAGGAGATAGGAGATAGTCCCAACACTGGATGCGACATTCCTTCTGGTGGGATCAGGAAGTTCAGGACAGGAGATAAGCTTATCACATTTTACCAGCAGTAGGACAGTCTCGTTTCCCCTCAGCTACTGATGACGCGGCCTATGGAAATGTCAAACTGTATATTTGTACTTTTTTTAAAATGAAAAAAAAAAAAAAGGGTTAAGACTTTTAAATTAATTTGAAATCATATTGTTTTATTACAAATTACTGTGTTTTTCATTTACTGGATGCAGCATAAAATCTACAGAATATATTAGAATCAATATTGTATATACATAAATAAATACATAAATCGTTGAGAGTTTCACTAATTACTCTTCCTATCCCGTTCTTTGCTGTAAAAACGGGCTTGTGAGGTAAAAAGGCACGTCTGTGGGTAACTGTGTGGACTCTCCATATGTAGCCTTCCACCACCTTCTCTAAAGTTTTATGTCAAAATAAAACAAGATTGATTGATAAACGTTTCATCCAATAGCATCTATGTTTTCACATTCTGAGGGCAGAACACTTTTTATTGCCATGTTACATATCACTAATGAAATATTAGTTTTAATTTTTACCCCAAAAAGGCAATGCAATAGGATCACAATGCATCAATCCCTAAATTTCATTAACATTGTAAAAAAAAAAAAAAAAAAAAAAAAGAAGGAACTTTGTAAATTTATGCACAAACATTTTTTTTTTCTTTTTCTCCCCAAAAACAAATCCAGCAAAATAAAATAACAGCCTGTTTTCATTAGGCTACAGGGAAGGCATGCACCACCCTCATCATGGAGACACTATACATGTTTAATTATTGCAATGGGTACAACAGCAGTGTCCCAAACAAAGGAATGTGTCCAAGTATACTGTAGCCAGGATTAAAAGAAGCTGCTACAGATATGAGACAAGCAATAAGCTTCACTCTGCTCCTCATGTCTCTGTTTAATTCATACTGAGGAAATAAACAGAGGCAAAGACTAATCTTTATAAATTGTATGTATCTTTTGATGCTTACTGCTCTACTATAGGCCTTTATTTTGTCAAATGATATAATATTCTAAGAAATTAAATTGAGCTTTTAATTTTTAGATGTACTACACATTTAAAATAGCCTCCAGACTATGAGACTGCATAAAGTAGTACATCTGCAGGGTAAAAGAACAGTGTCAGAGTCAACATCTGACAGTCTTTACATGCTGAGACAAAGCCTGCTTGTCCTCTGTGAGACATGACATCTGTTCATCTCACATATCCGTTGCAGTGGATGGAGAAAAATCTATCTACGAGTTAGCATTCAGATATGAGTAGATATCTCTCAACGTGAGTCTTCAGCAGATTTCATCCCCCCCCCTGCTCCACCGTGCCCTGACAACAGAGAGCAAAAGGGGACAGTGAGGTGCAGAACCTGCATTATCAGCATTGCAGCACCTTCTCAACTATCAAGTGGCATTATTTAGCATTTGGGTATATTTCAAAATGCAAAGTTTTATCAAATAATACTGTGAGCTGCAAACACACCTGATGTCGAGTAAGAGTGATTCCAGCCTGCTCACCTATGTGTTACACTCCCATGTCATATTGCATTTGTTGTTTATAGTGTCTGTTAGGTCAGCCATGTTAGGCTTTAGCCATATAATTCTATGTACAACATCAGAGAGAAAAGAAATGTCAGGTGATGTTTTGTATATAGAGCAAAAAAAATCTGCAGGAGGAGTTTCAGGTGGTGGATTGAAAACCAGAACTCCACCTATATCTATTTTAACTTGTCACTGTCACAAACATTATGCTACTGTGGCTTTTTTTTTAACCATACTGGAATCCTTTTCAACAAAAGATGTATTTTTTGAAATTGTAGAACCTGAAAGACCTGGAAATAGTGTTTAGATTGAAAAATGCAGAGGTTCTCCTTTAAGCAAATCACCCCATTTGCATCTAATGCAGTCTGAAGTATTTTAGACTTGAAAATGTTTAATGTTGTTAGTGATACTTCAGTCATCATTGTCAGGTAAAGTTTTGAACTCCATGTTGACGCCGCCATTCTTTTGAATTACTGGATACTGCTTCCTGGCCATAACAGTCAATAGCAATTGATCAGAACATACCTGGTCTTCCCTGCGCTACCCCGATACCTCAAACAGCAGCACTCCAGTTTGAAAAGCTAAGGTGTTACTCTTTATTCGCCCTGCATCAAACACATCCTCGATCAAACGTCAAACTCTTCAAACAAGATGTCATCTGCAGCTGTCCGGTTGGGTTTGATGTGAAGAGGTGTAATGATATGAAAGGGGGCTGCTGAGGCCCTACCAGCTTGAACTCAAATGCCCACCACTTTCTCTGATATCGCAGCACAATATCCAGCAGAAAACCAAATTCAAAGCTGACAATGTACAGCTCCCTGTTCTGTTTCTCATTCATTACTAATTTTTATGTCCATTCCTACCCAGAGCTACATTTCATTGCTTGCAGGTCCTATAGGTAGAAATCGATACCGTAGATCATTATTTTAGCGTTCACCGATGTGGACCAGCTTGCTATTTAGCTGCTGCGCCTGTGGGCCCGAGTGAAGGAAACCACTAATACAGCTGAGCATGGTCACAAATCATACCCAACTCTCTACTGGCCTACCTGTTTACACAAGAAATCAATCCATTTGAACTATGTACAGTTTGCTGCACCACTTTACCTGTGGGTTCACTGTTTCTTTTCTTAACAAAAAAAATGGACACAAGCTGCTTGGGTTTCATGGTGGGGGGGAGCCGGCAGCTTCCGGTCAGAGAGAAAGGATCCCAGCTCAAGTCCAGTTTGTTGCAGGTCTCCCTGAGGAGATGAGCTGTGTTGATTTTGGCACTTGCTGCCAGTCCCTACCAACAAATTCTGCCTTTTTTTTTTTTTTAACAGACGTGTTGGCTCAGGATCTCGCCAGAGAACTGGGGAAGAAGAAGAAGAAGGGAAAAGAGAGACGGGGGAAAAAAAAACAGCCCCAGGGCCGGAGGAAGATATTGTATGCATGTGCACTGAAGCACAGGGTTTGTGGCCAGCTGCTTGAGGATTTTTCTGGGGAGTCAAGATTATCCAGAGTCAATAGAGTAAGGGAGGGAGAAAAGGAGAGTGTTCTATGATTATGCCAGTGCAACTCAATTCTACTTGGGTAACAGAGAGACACTGTCAGCTCAGTTTTTAAGAGAGCAGCTCCATGTTACTCAACATGAACACAACCAAGATCTGCGTGTAGAGTCGTTTTTCGCAGGCTGCCAACGACTTGTGAAAGTGCATGTTAAACCCAACTCGTCTCTCATTTTCTTCCTTTTTATTCAAGGAACAATAGTGTCTTCTGGGATGTTGTTATCTCTTTACCTCTTAAGTCTTCGTTTGAGATATTAAAGCGCAAGTGAGGCACTCTTAGAGAGTGTTGATCTGAAACAACATCCCCTCCTCCTGCAGTTTGAAATGGAGCGGGATTAGAGGCATTGCCAAGGTCACAGCTCTGCATTTGCACAGCCATGGTTGTCAAAGGCTAAAACGACTCGAGCCCTTGAAACACCTTCTGGTTAGCTCCTCCATTCTGCATGTGGTGAAACTGCTGAAGGCGAAACAGAGACGGTTGGGAGGATAGGGACAAGGGCAATGAGAAGGAAGGCTGCATTTCACTGATACCAAACCCTGCCACACAGTCACACTTTGAATAATTGTGAGGGACAGGCTGTGGGCACCTCGGAGACGGAATACAGACCAGAATAATACACCTCCTCAGGGTTTTCTCTAGCAGCCCTGTGCTGAGCCCTTGACAGCGGTGCCGTGCAAAGCCAGTTAGCAAGGCTAGTTAGCTAGCTACACTAGTTATAGACCTCACTTCATTTAGAAACTTTAACCCGGAGCTCCACCTTTTGCAAAGGAACGACACATTCCAAATGTCTCAATTGAAGCATTGCTGGCTGAATGGTCTTTTTCTTTTTGGGTGCCACATTGTACATGGACAGCCTTTTCAGGCAGCTTTTTAAGGGTTTTGTCAGACAGGAATTTAGATTGGAGCCTTACATGACCTTTCCTGGGGGTCATTGGTTGGATCTGCTGGAGCTTTTGTTGGCACACCTGGAAGATGACACTTTGACAGGGCGGCAAGCTCTTGTTTCAGGTTTTTCTCGGGCTTTTCCACAATGCAGAGAATAGGGGGGAAAAAAAACAGCAAAGATTTGGCTTCCGCAGGTGATTGTATTAAACTTTTTGAGAATGATGAATGAATGATACTTTTTTTAAGAAAAACAAAATCAGATTTATTGAAAGCATCATTAATGATAATTCATCTCAGTATTAAACTAAAACATTTGTGAAAAGAGTTGCATTTTCAACTTTTATTTCTTCTGTCTTCTCACAGTTATGTGACAAATCCAGCAATGCAAAGTAACATATTAATCACTCCTTCCTGACAAAGTCGTGCTTTTGTCCTCCTCTAAACTTGGCAATCCAGTAAGAATACACAACACTGCAGATTTGAATTTGGCAGAAGTTGCTGCCAGCGTGAGCAAAAAGCAGGGATGTGGAGGTCCAAAAAAGTTAAAACAAAATATTTTCAGTATTTAAGTGTTGCTGCATGACTATCATTAATAAAAGATCTATCAAATGCATTTTGTCAGTATGTATATAGCTTAAAAACCATGTGAGAAGGTGAGTATTTAAGTTTTTAATTTTTGGTCATTCATGGTACTCATCACAAAAAGTAATTTCAGTCGTAACCATTTTTAAGGAAGACTTGTTGCTGGATGAAAGGACAATGGAAGTAGCAGATTTGTGTGTTTTACTGCCAATTATGACAGAACAGCTGCAAGTATTGCAAATCATTTAATGTCAAAGTAAATCCTTAACAACCAGTGAGGTTTTTCCACTGGCGCTCTTGGCCATGCTGAGTCATGCTAAGCCACACCGATTTGTGTTTTCATTTCCAGGTCTACCTCCAGAATGATGCCAAATGGTACTCAGCTGCCTTCAACTGGGCAGCAATTACGTCCTAGTGACCGCTGTGTACCAATGACAACCCACCATTCTGTGTTTACTGAGATTGAATTTACATCTCTGGTTCTTTCTAAAAGTCTTTATGTGTTCAGTTCTCAGTAGTTTTCAAGCTTCTGACTGAATCTCTTCTTTTTAATGCTTATGTTCTCTCCTGCATCTGTGTTTGTAGCATCAGGCATCTGTTTTATTTTACTGTTTTATCTTGTGCGCTTTCAGGTGTAAGTGTAAACTTCTGCTGATTTTGCTGTTTCACTTTAGGTAATAAAATAGTGAATCTTGATTGTGAAGAATTTGACATTGAATGAATGGATTTTGTGGAGTTTGCATGTTCTCCCTGTGTCTACGTGGGTTCTCTCCGTGGGTACTCCGGCTTCCTCCCACAGTCCAAAAACATGCAAAAGATGCAGAGTGACAAACCACCAGCAAAATTATATATAAATAATGAGCAAAATAACAGAAATGAACCGTGCTTATCCACCTTTAATGCTGCAGACTCAATTACCTCGCTACTTTTACACAATAGACACTTTAACTCAAGTGCATCATCAGTTAAAAGTGATACCTTCAAAAATGTAGCCCTTTTGTCATGGAAATGCAAATCCTGCGCTGGGCTGCTGTGCCAGGTCAAACCGAGTCAAGCAGGGGAAGCATATGTGAAGTCTGAGAAACCCAGACTGATAATCTACAGTAATGATAAGATAATAAAGAAATGAAAGAAAGTTACATGTTCTGCTAATGTCCACAGTCATTCATCGACCCTGTTTTACTTTGTAGAAACTGCAGTTTTGTTCCTTTGGTCTGTAAACAGAATTCTGTAAAAATGAAAAATTTATGGTATGTTCCTTACTTGACCTGAGCTGCTGGACACCAAACTCAGCTGTGCTTGTTTATGCAGGTAACATCTGCACTAAGTTAGAAGGACAGTTTTCAACCACTAAGTATGGCAAGGAAATCAGGCAAATCTTAAAATAGCCCGAAGGTCCCAGTGTTATTGTAGGGATTGAGGTGGATGATGCACAAACCATTGGGAAGCCGCAGTAGGACGGCACTGGAACAGGCTTTGTTTGGATATATGCGTTCAGAGATTACGTGGTTTGCCAAAATACAGCCACTTGTTTTTACTTGTTTAAACACTGTCACTGTTTTTCTTTGAAACTGCAAGGGAATTAGAAAAAAAAAGAACTCCAAAAACCAAAGTTGGCTTCCAGATGTTGAAAATGTCCACCTTTAAGAGTGACATATGGCCTGGATTCATGGCATTTTGTGTTAATGAGAAAGGAGGGTTAAAAAACAGAAAGCAATAGTGAAATAAAATGAAATCCCCCAAAAGTTAGAGAAACCACAAGTTTGAAGGCTCTTTCTGCCCCTGTAAATTGTACATCTTGTGCCAGCCCTTTGAGCATGTGCATAACAAAAAACAAAACAAAAACGTTGACACAAGTTTAGTGCATGCCTCAGCTAAACAATTTGTGATGACAACCTCTCAATATGGCCTGCTTTTTGAATCAGGGAATTATTATGAAAGCTTACCTGTGAACTAACGGGGCCTTCAAAGAACTCACCCCCATCGGCTCTCCTTGAGCACCGCGATCATAATGGAGACTTTCTGTGGCTTTTCATAAAGGTATAGTTCAGCGGGGTCAACTTTGGAGCATCACGTCCATATTTGCTCTGGCTTTCTGAACACCTGCCACCTGTTTTTCTCAACTCAAAGCGGAAGCCAGGTCTGAAAAGGAGATAAAGTGCTGATTGTCCCTTTCCTGCTTCTTTGTCAACGGAAGTCAGGGGTATTGAAGTGAAACCACTTGGCTTTGAAGATGCCTCCCTGGTTACTCTACACTGCCAGGGAGTCTCCCCACTAGCCTCTCTGATTAATCAAAGTGCTTCATCATCAAACATTGATGCTCGCATGATTCTCCTGTGCCTCAGTGGAGAATATAGTGTGTAGATAACATCACCCCCTCACAGTGGTAATTGAAGGGCAGTTTCACATACCATGGAAAGATATGGGATCTACCACAACCAGTATGCAAGATGTAAAGCAAATGTCTGCCAGTGCTCCAGATCGAGTTAGGCAGCCAGACATGAATCTCTAAAAAAAAAAGGAAAAGCTTCCTAGACCCATATGTAAAAAAAAGCTGCTCTCGAATGTGATGAAATGCACAATGAATGAGCATACCAGCGTGGGACCCTCCTGTTTGTTCAGTACAGGACTTGAACTGTACTTTGACTAACAAGAATATTCAATAGAGATATCAATGTCCCAGTTCAGATTTTCATCTTCCTGCCTCATACATTGCGGCATGTCTTTGCAGAGTTTTACTTTACCTGTTCGCTTCACCTTAAAAACTTGGCTACTTTGGGTCTTACTGGGGTTTTCTTTCATTGAAGTACTTGCACTGGCAGCACTAGATTATCTTTGACAAGGTCTGCCCTGTAGACTCATACAGCAGAGGTTGCCAATTAGGAGGTACTTCCTATTGCCAGTGGCTACATCTAGAGACTCTAGATTTGTCTACTAGATGTAATGGTAGTAATTGATAGATAATTGAAATAATTAGCTAAGTATAACAGTTTGGAATGTTTGGCATGTCCATGTGACTGTAGTACAGATGAAAACTAAACATAGACATTTATTGTAGCAGCCGCTATTGTATACATTTATATAGCTAGCAATCAACATCTGACTGACACCTGGTTTGAAACTAAATTTAATGGACACATTTGGACAACAAGTGGTGGCACTGAGAAAGAGGTACTTAAGTTCATCTAGTACATTGTGAGCTCCAGTGGCTTAAAAAGTACAGATAACCGATGGAAGGAGGTGTTAAAAAAGAAAGACAAAAAATGGGACTGATTGATAAACCTGAAGTTTTCATGGTTAATGCAGTCAGGAGCCGGTGAAGCACCTGAAGTGCTGTAAGGAGTTGCTCATTTGCCGTGGGTCACAGGACTGTCTGGACATGTGATTGAATGAAACACCTTCCCTCCATCCATCCATTATCTATCAGTGCTTTTCCTTAAAGGGTTGTGGGGGAGCTTGAACCTGATATTATAAGGCCTATCCACATACAGCAGGCATCAGGTCATCGTCATCATAAAGGTCTGACATGCTATCATCCTTTATAAGAGTACGTATGGGTGCATTTAAATGGATACTGGTCATGTAAAACGACACAAGAAGACTGGATTAAACTAGAAGCAGGCCTTTTTAGTAATCTTCCTAGAGTAGCTCCCTGAAGACAGAGCTTGTTCCAGCTTCTTCTCTGGTGGTTGGTTTGGGGTTCTGGTTGAGTACAATGACATTAGAACATTGGTTTTGGGCCTTAAAAATAACTCTCTGCGGTAGGTACTTGCAAAAATCTTCCTGTAATTTAGCTGGAAGCTGTCCATGCTGCGTGCTCTGCATAGAAAGGGAGAGTGCTATGTTCTATTGAGAAAGCAAAGTGTGTGGCCGTGGTGTTGTGTCTTACTTCAACAGCACTACCCTGATGAAACCCAAGCAGCAAGACCAACACAAAGCAGGAAAAAACTCTTCATGCTCTCTATTCAGAGGAAAAAGTAAGGTTTTTCGGAAAAAGAAATGAGAGAAACCTCCAGTTAATGCTCCTTCATTTCACTTGATATTTGTCCAAATGCTGACACCTATAAACCGCTGACATAACGTTCTGCTTCGTTTCCTGTTTTGCATTGCTTTTTCAAAATGCTGACACTTGGCTGTATGAATCACCTGAGAGAACGTCTGCTTTTGCGCTTATGTAAACACATTGTACGCACATTATGCTGATCCTTTAGATTTGGTTTGTGTCGTTGTTTTAAGCTGAAATGCCTTCCAGCAACAGCAACAGGGCACCACAGTTAACACTAATCCAGTCCACAAACAGGTTTAAATGGGGAAAACTGTATCTGGTGGACGTTATACTTTTGGAGCGCCTTCTTCTTGAAATGAGTGGAAACTGAGAGAGGACCAGACAAATTTAAGACAGCTAGAAAAACTTTTTTATATTTCTCCCGTCTGTAAGTCAGTGATATAATTGAATTGTGACATGTGAGCGCTGCAACCTTTGTTACTTTAATGTGCCAGAAAGGTTGGTCAAGATGTCAGGTGCAAGATGTGAAAATTAAACAGTAATTGCAATGGTACAGCACTGAGGAGGAAAGAAACAACAACAACAACAAAAAAGGCCCCTATGAATTGTATGAGCTCCCCTGTAGTTGAATTATAGATCTACTTCAGTGTGTTTGCCTGGATGATTGACAGAGGGGGTTGGCTCATTGTTTAGACCCCATGCCCCTGCCATGAAAGTAAAATGAAATCTCAAAATGTACCATAAGAGCTCTGCAACTCTCGGTGTCTCTGTCTCTGACTCAATGCCAGCAATAGGCAATCAAATCGCCTTATTTGACCATATTGGCTTCATGCAGTAATAATTCTATTCCCTTATGAACAGTAGCACTCGTGGGAAAAGGTCCTGACTGCATTCTTTGTCTATGCACAACTATCATTCACTGCAAGTGTATGTATTCCCGTTAGAATGTTAGAAGTTGAGAAGTTTAGAATTTTTCCTAATTTGAATCTTCCTCGAGCAGAGTCTCTACATTCACAGACTCTTGAAGTGTTTTTGCACAGTGAAGCCAGGAAAAGTTTTCATTGACCAATCACAACAACTTTATTAAAACTTAGAACTTTATGCAATATTAGTGGACATGTTGTTCAGGTCATTCAGACAGCGTACCCGCTCGTAGGTAACCTGATGATGGGTTCGTCGCGACTCTGTTCATGTTGTTGTTTTCCGTGGGATTTGGTGTTTAATGTATTTAATGCATTTCTCATGATTTTGCGTTTCTAGTTATTCTTTTTTATTACTTGGAATTGTAACTTGTTTATTGTTTTCAAGTGTTGTCTCCCGTCTTCATTCTTGTTACCTGGGTTTTCATTGTATATTAATTTCCTCTTTTATTTGGAAAGTTCATTTTCCCTGTGTTTTGTCTGGTTTTTCTTTCCCTGCATTGTGAGTATCCATCCCGTGTGTCACCTCTGTCCTGTTCTCTGGCCTTCCCTCATGTTTAACACCTGTGGGCAATTATCTCCTCACTCTTTGTGCATGTAGGTCTGCTTGCTCACTTTTTGTCTGATTGTTGTGTTTTGTTGTGCCATGTTTTTTAGTGTTATTCTAGTGTATTTTGGTGTTTGATTGTTTTTTAATTTTCAGGCTGCTTGTTTAAATATTTGCTTTTGCACCGTTGAACTTCGTTTGCTTGTTTTAAAGAGATTTCTGGTTTAGACCCACCTCTGCATATGACCTTTGACTTTTGCTTATCCAAATAAACCATTGCATTGAACCTCATCTGCCTCCTGCATCTGCATTTGGGCCCGAAACCCATTTACAAAGTTAACATGTTCTGTTAGTTATATATGTGAGATGTAGAATAAGTGAAGTACCTTAGTCACAAAACTTAACATAGTTAGTACTATTTTAAACACTTAAGTATGGAGTTTTTTGTTTTTTTTTACTAAAACAGCAAACATTCCATAGTTGAATAAAAAAATCTGGCCCATTTGTCCAGCTTTGCACCAAAATTTAATGTGCTCCTTCCTTCTACCAAGTTTTGTTAAATTCCACCAACTAATTTTAGTGTAATCCTGCTGACAGACCGTCCAACAGACAAACATAATGAGGGTTGTAGTTTGAATCAAGCTGCTGTATTTGATGATTTTGGGACTGAGAACGTATTAGTGTGATAGTAATTTTTAAAGCATGGTTAATGTTAAGAAAAACTATGTTTTGACAGCAAATAAGTACTCCAATAATCTGCCACAAACACTCTAGTGCAAGACATCTCTTTATGGAAAGATCATCATCCAAAGACAGTAGCACGTGATCATCAGTCTCAACTGTCAGTATCAGATCAGATCAGATATTGACCAAGTATCCACACAGATATTTTCTTCACCTAATTGAATAATGCTATACTTACAATACTATTCACCATGTTGCTGTAAGCAAAGCACAAACATAGGTTGTTTTATATGTTTACGGCCAACCCTGTTGTTCATTCCGAGGAGGACGGTCTGGACTGGATAGTTTTGGACTGGCAAATAAGACGTCTGTGTGTTGGTTTCTCCTCTGGTGTACTTTCAATAGAATCAGAAGGAAAGACTTCATTAGTAATTTCTTGTTTTCAGAGGGGTTCTGAAAATCTGTGTTTCAGGAAAAGTTAAAAAGACAACTATTGTAGAAAATAACAGCTCTCAGTCTGTTGCCTACAAAATCAGGTTGTCATCTAACATAGACTATAAGTGTTTGTTTTAAATTGTCTTATCAAGGTATATATAAATTCTCGTTCAATTCATTATGTGCCATTGGTTCCGCTCTGCGTTACATGTGCTTAGTATTCTGACTACAGCAGCTGTGTGGAGCCTTGCAGAGAGTATTCATCGTTAAAGTTCAGTCAATCCAACAGCCGATAATTCCTCCTTCACTCAGAGCATCACACTTCCGCAGGGCGCACAGTATTTAATTTAGTCCAATCTTAAGAAATCAGCAAAACCATTCTTCTGCTTAATGGAGAGGAAATGTGCATGGCACGTCAACTGGTGGTTAACCTCGCAGAAGTTGCCCAGTGTTAATCTTGGAGGAGCATCTGCGCTTTTTAATAGGAAAAGCCAATTAAAAATCAGTTAAAATCTGTGAAGTCTGACGTTATACCGTTTTCCCTTTTTCTTGAAAAAAAAAGTAACTAAGAGACCCATGACCATGACACCTAATCCGCAAATTATATAACACATGAGCCATTTCCCTATGTAATTCCCCAGGAAACAAAGGGACAGTTATTTAAGAGGAGCTTTTATTCTGTGTAACGCTGGCAGGGCCACTGTGACTGCCAGAGAGTGGCAGCCTCCCTCTCTCCCAGCACCATGAAATGAAAATTTACATCAGCTTAGTGGTGCTGTGGCAGACAGCTGAATTTTTAATGAGAGCAGGGAGATTTCATTACCTCTGTTTTTGTGGGCAAGACTTCTACGGTGCAATGACAAGGGATATACAGCGCAGGGAAAAGGTGGCAGGTGATTCCTCTGCTCGCGTCCCAGCAACTGCCGAGCCAAAGTAAGCCAGGCTCCAAATTTATTCCACAATGGCACAAGGCTGATCTGAGGGAGAGAGCAAAAGTAGTCAAGGTAGTGAGACTCCTGAAGAATAAGAGGAAAACAAACAAATACCCAGTAGAAAAAGTCACAGCAATCTCTAGATACTTTGCTGACATGTACCACTCCCATTCTAATGTTATTATTAATGTTGTGAATTTCCCCCCAAGGCCACTGTTTTCATTGCATCAGCAAAACTTCTTCAAGGCCACGCGTCTGACATCTTCATGCTTATTTTCCACCGTGAAATCCAAGTCTCTACATGGTTGGGATGACAACAGAGCATCTGATGCAGCTATCAGCCCAGCAACACTTCAACACAGGCAAGATAAACCCCGTCGCCTGCACATCCATCACTCTTTGAACTCGCGTGTAGCATCAGTGCCAAGTTAATGTGCACCCGGCGCTCCGATCAATGAGCAGCGGGCTTGTACTGGTGCTCAGTCGTACGCCGTCAAAAAAAAAAGAAGCTCTATTGGTGAGACGGAGAGATTATCGCCGTCTTCATTTCAGCCTTGAGATGAATCATTTGGCAGAAGAATCAATTTAAGCGTTATCTGGTATCTTTACCCAACCCCACACGTGCGCGTGCGCACACATAAACACACACTTTGTGACATAAAGTTTTATTTTATCATCAGCTGGTTTGGAGACTTAATTCTATCTGAGGGGAGATAAAGTGGGTTGTTTTGACCATCATGCCTGATTGAATATTCACAAGGATATAATTGAAATGCTAATAGCCATCAGGGCTGTTGCATGAAAGTGATAATGAGTCAAGGTCAAGGCAGGCAAATACTGTACATTTACTTCTGCTGAAGGCAACAATATATAGAGGGTCTCATTCAGAATGCTAAACAATCTCATTGTAATTATGCATATCCTGATTAGCAGTTGGATAAATAACCAAGTACATCCAAGTATATAGTAGAATATAATTAAAAGATATTCTATAATCCTTTGTGCTCCACTATTTGTGGTGTTTTTCACTCCGAATGTTGTTGTTTAAGCAAAAAGTTGCTTATTGCTGCTGAAAGATCCATGGCCTTCACACGCTAGTCGCTAACAAAACAATAGTTACACAGCCACTAACACTGCTGTGATTTGTTCGATCTTCTTCCCCTTAAAACAGATGCTCCTGCTGCTGCTGCGAAAAGGGATTGTTGTTTTTACTGTAAAAGGGCAATTAGCTGAAAAACTCTGCTGAGTGACCCCTCTCACATCCAAATTTGATCCAATATTAAATTATTCATGTATACATATTGATTTGAGAGACTTTAAACTAATCCACCTTTTTCTTCTATTGAGAATATTATTCTGCTTTTAATATACTGTTTCAAAGTTAAATGATAACACATTGCTCTTTTGAACAGAGATGCGTTTGATTATTTTTATACCTACAGATATAATTACAGTACCAAATGTCATACCTCAGTTAACAAAGAACAAGTAATGTCCCAACATTATTGATCACCATTGAAATTGATCACCTATGAAATCCACAGTATTTTACACTATTGCAATAATTAACCTCTGTGCTCTCTGTACAGGAAGATACTCTTATATCCTTCCCTTTATAATGGGTTCTTCCTTCTTCCAATTTTCCACTGTCCCACCAAAACTTTAAAATCCATCCATTAGTTCTTACATAATTCTGCTAACAATCCAACCAACCAACCAGCAGATGCTAAAAAAACTAAATCTCAATGGTGCGAGTGACAATTAAAAGCAATACTTTACATATACAGCTGGTTCCTTGAACCAGATGCTAAATGTATACATGGATTCCAGTTAAGTACTGTTGTTCTCCTTTTTGGAAAATGTTCTCTCAGCACTGCCCTTTGAGACTGGCAGGTTACTTAAGTTATAGTGCAGTAAAATTATTTATCAGATATAGATCCGCAAAATAAATTCAAATGTAAGTGGTCTTTAATTATTACTTTTAATATACTTATGGGGTCATGTTTCTTTTCAACAAAAACATGCAAGTCCAATATTATCTCTCACTTTAGCTTTGCTTTGGTCTCCAACAACGTCTGCTTGATGTCAGCTAAATGCTATATTATATTGTTTAGCTATTACTGTTAACTACATTTAGTTTGTAAGTTGGACAAGTTGTACAAATACACTGCACATTTTAAAAGATTCTACTGATCTCTGATTGTAAGATTTAATTGTTTAACTGTTCTGCTCTTTAAACAACGTTAAAGATGTTTCTGTCATTCATTAAGAGGACGTGACACCAAAAAAAAAAATTATTAAAAATTAAACCTAATTATGTGTATGACGTATACCATTTCCTTTGGCTGCATCTGCTACATCTCAGTAAAATCAGTAATCAGGCATTTCCGCGAGAGCACAGACCTAACAACATGAGGGGAGGCAGAACACCCACCTGACGCTTTGGTGTGAAAATCCTTTCTATCCCATTTGGTATAAATTGTCACACTTCCTAGATTGGAAAGAATGTTTTGTTAAACATAGTCAACGCGGCAATTACATTTGCTCCAAAATTTATTAGGCAGACTGAATTAGTAATGTCCAAGTCCAAATTGATGGTACAGCATGCAGCTGTGTTGATACCACCAGCCCTACATGCATCCACTGAAAACCAAATGTAGTTACACCCTGTATGATCTAATCAGCAAATTGATGCAAGTTAATAACAAAACCACAGCTGCCCAAAGATACTGCCTGTACAGAATTCTCGACTTACTCCAGTATTTTATTCCAGAAGTTCATTATTTATTCATTTGCTGGCTCTGGTAGTTCATTATTTAGGTCCCAAAAAGTAAAAATTCAGCAATGGAGCAATTAAGGGGATGTTCAGCATCGAAGCCCAAATCCACCTCCAGCTAATGTTTATAATATTCACATACTACCATGGATTCCTCTGTATCATTGTGAGTCCTCACTGCACTACAACTTTGAGACAAACATGAGAATGGTTGGAGGCAATGTGTTCCTTGGGGTTTTAGTTGCAATTAAAGTTTTAGAAATTGGTTCATGCCAATCAATGCGGAGAGTACAGGGGGGAGGGAGAGGCAACATAACCGAGAGATGCAGGAAGAGAAAATAATGAGGCCAAGAGTGCAGGAAGGATAAACCCACCACGATGATTGGAGTGACAGTGACTGAGTGGAAGAAAAGGCAAGACAGTTGGCCCAAACTCATTGACTTCATCTTAAACTCAATGTAGCTAAAACTCCACTGCAGCACTTGTCTTCTTATAAGTTGCCAATCCACCCACAGAGTCTCCTCGCTCCTTAACTGCCCCCCACTCACACTCTAACCCCATATTTTCCTTTCTTCCCTCCCCCTCTCTCCTTTACTGTTTGGATTTAGGCAGACTTGAACTCCCCCCGTTCTCTGTCCCACAGCCAGCTATGAATCACATGTAGGCCAGGGACCCAGAGCCTGCCAGGGCCTCCTGATGACTCCCAGCCCGGCCATAACAAGTGGCTGATAGCTCTATTTACATAAGACCAGCAGGCAGCGCGGAGAACCAGCCCAGTCTAAGTGACACACACACACACACACACACACACACACACAGGCATCGTGCAAACGGCAGGCATGCCATAATAACACTTGGTGGGAGTGAAAACCTTGCTCTAAGTAAATATAGGAGATACACAGTGAATAGGTTTCATAGCCTGCGGCTGAAGATCCAAGCATTTGTTTTTTGGAGTTTTTCCACATGAGTGCAGAGGGTGGTGGGACCCCGGGGATGTGGGGGGGGGTTGCTTTAGACCTCTATACCTCTATATCCGCCTCAGTCATACGTCACTCATCACTTGATACCACAGAGAGCAGAGTGAAGTATAGCTCTGCTGATTGATGTTTAGCTGTTATATTTGGGTTAATGTGCCTCTTTGACCTTTCATCTGGACTCTGACCTCCTCGGCTATAATAATATGTCTCTGGCTGCACTTAAAATCAAGTAAATTATGATTTAAGAGCATTTCATGAGTTAAGAGAACAAAGGAAACATTGTGTTTGTGCTTGTTATCTAATTATAAGCCCAGCTTCAGCTTGAAGTAGCTGTTTATTCTGAGGTAGACTGCCATTTCATGTGAGGACACCAGTTTGCAGGTGTGTTGCTGCTTATTTACCCTGGTGGGGAGCTGAAGGGGGAAATGGAGAGCGTATACGATCTCTCCCAGACTGACAGCTGGGGAGACTGTTTATGAAATAAACATAACTTGATGCAATGCTCAGAACCCTGCTCTGCAGTGGCCTTGGAGGCCTCCTGTATTATCCCCCCACACCTCCCGCTCCTCTCCTTCTTTCTTTCTTTATCTTTCTGCAGCACATAAGCACACATACACAAACAGACCCACACTCACATTCCCCTGAGCTGTGGATACAAAGGTGCTCATGGGCATAATGGGGTCAAACGGGCTGTAAATCTATCGTAAAGCTTTCTGTCCCGAGCCTGCTGCAAGGGTCCTTCATACAAACAGCCGAACACACGCATCACGATATATACGCCATGACTGAAATCGCCAGGGAAGCATTTTAAAGCAGAGCTGTTACAATCACAACAATGATACGTGTTGCTGACACTGGACGGACTCTAAGTATAGTGGAATGAGTTCAAACAGCTCCTCTCAATCTCACTGTCCTTTCTTGAGCTCTTTTCACCTCGGCTCCTCCTCCTCCTCCAAAATGTGCAGGAGATGTTCCTCACAGTTTTTAAAAGTGAGTTGAGATTTGTATTGTCCTCCCTTATTGTAAAGAACTACGCGTTGTCTATGTTTTCATGACCAGACAGACCCCAGAGCATTACATTCAACTCGCAGCAGTCCAATCAGTTATCACCGTCTTCTCACAGCCTCATAAATAATACCAGTGCTGTGATGTCATTTGGAGGAAAAATGCTGTCCTGTCATTGCCATATAATAGTTAACACAGCCTTCTGCCTACACAGACAAGATGTAATCCTATTATCATGATCCAACAATAACATATTTGGTCCATGTAAATTGCAATCATATTTTCCAAGTTATCAATATCACCTAAAAACAGTAACCACTAAAGCTAAGATGAGTAAGTTCTGCTTTCCCTCCTCACACTCTGATTACTTTCATTTCTATATGTTGGCTGCTTCCTTTTTTGTTCTATTTTAGGTTCTATGACACCTAATGAGACACGCGCACATAAAAAAGACACTAATATTTCCTGGCAGCCTTTGCTGTACAGCACTATGTATTAACATAATTGGTAGTTGATTTTAGATTATTTGTCATCAAATATTAATTCATTTTATTGTATTATACTGTACACAGTTTTTAATGCACTCAAAAAGACAGTGGAAACCAGAGATGATACTTTACTTATGGATAATAGTCTCCAACATAATGATTCCTGAAATATGTTCCACAACCATCCAAGGCCACACAATAAGGTAGATTCTTATTGTCAGGATCAAATCAAATTAAATCAAATTTTATTTGTATAGCCCAAAATCACAATTTACACATTTTCTCACTGCGCTTTGACAAACTGTACAGATGTGACACCCTCTGCCCTTAGACCCTTGAACCGGGTGAGGAAAAACTTAAAAAACAGGGAACATAAGAAACCTCAGGAAGAAGTACAGAGGAGGGATCCTTCTTCCTAAGACGGATAGATGTGCAATAGATAGTTTGGCATTGTGCTCATCGACTGATTTGACACCCCGCTGAAAGGCTAATGGTGTTTGCATGTTTTAGTAGCAGCTAGCCTGCAAATGGCTGTGCTTCTGGAAAATCAATACCATGTCTTTAGATGTAATGAAAGCTGGGTCCGATCATGCTTGATTACATTAAACATAAGAACTTATTGACAGCAATGAAAATCTTTCGCACAAGAGGCAAGAACAGACATTTTGAGCAGCCGATCAATAGGACAAAGTTTGTTTTAATCATGGCCTTGAGGCTCTGCTCATTGCAAATCAGGAGGTATTGAGCCAATAAATCACTTTAATATGCATCTAATTCCAAAGATTGAACCCTCCACCCCTCCAACAGATGAACCCGAGGCTCACAAGCATCCAAAACTTTGACTAATGTCCTGAGCAGTGCAGGGAGCTGCTAGGAATAACAGAGCCCAGTCACTGTGGAGCAATGGCCTCTGTGTGCCATTATTCCAGCAAACGACCGGAAAGAAAAGTCACTTGCTAGAGTAACAGCTCCCCGGACGGGAGGCTGTCATGCCGGCTTTGACAAAGACACGGGTCAGTTGTTTGCCCACGCTGCGAGGAAGAAAGAGCAACATGCTGGTCGAGTGCTGGCTGTGTGTGTGTGTGTGTGTGTGTGTGTGTGTGTGTGTGTGTGTGTATGTGTGTGATTGGTAAGGTGGGGTTTCTTAAACGATTAATGATGGACGGTGGCTCACACTTGGCTCCAGTATCCTGTTTCTCCACAAGCAAAAGTTATTGTGGTTGAAAAAGCTTTAAAACCCATTCGAAGCTATTCACAGTCAGCCCTGTAATTTGAATGCTTTATAGAGGCAGTTGAGAAGATTAATGGTCCTTTTTTTTCATTCACCTAGTCCCTTTGGTAGAAGTTCAACATAATTCCTGGTTTATTGTCACAGAGTGAGAATGACGTCAAATGTGTGCACAGTTACAGGTCACTTTGTGTCACTTGGTATTTCACTGCCAGTAAGATGGGACTGTCATACATTTAAGCTGTCTGTCTGCAGAAAGGTGCAAAAAAGCATACAAAGACCAACACGTTACATGACAGCAGACTAATAGATGATCTGGGTGGTGCTCAGGTATGGCTCATCCATTGTGAAACAGGAAACAATATAGGGTTGACAAGCTCCAGTTACAAAAACCATTACAGGAGAATAGGCCTGCTTCCTTTACACCAGAGTTCGAGTCTGGTCAGAAGTCCCTCCCCGGAGAGAGGGACACCTTTCCATCTCCATCAGTACTTGGTACACACAATAATAGGCTATGATTAATCATAATTCATCACAATTTTAAAATACTAGAATTTAACTGTATTCTTTGGGGGGGGATTCAAAACAAATACAGCGTCTTCAACTTTAACATCTCAGCTTCATTTTGCAAATTGGTAAACTTGAATCACTTAGTTTGCTGAGCATATAAGTCTCATGAAGTGCTCGTCTTTGCCCACAACATCCATATGAACTGCAAACTTACTTAGTAAATATCCTAATATAGAACAGTTACAGTAACGTGTCTTTTTAACACCCAAAGTGATGTGAGTGAGTTACCATTTGTCATCGATCAGGTAGTTTTGGTTACTTGCTGATTTCCAGTGGTCTCCAGTAAGAGAAATACATTTAGCTAGTGCCAGCTGCCTCACGTCTACAGCCCTTTCAGTGTCATACAGTTCATGAATTCTTGTAATAATAGTTCCCCTCGAAGGTGGCATGTATGTTGGGCTACCTGAGATGACCTCGATTAAACCGTGGATTAAACTATGTTAATAGGCCTCCTGTCTATGGCAATCCATTTAGCACTGGCACTGGTTTGCTTAGCTGTTGCCAATTTGTTGACAGATTTTCCCCAACTGTGCTTTAGCAGTGTTGTTTTGTGAGCATGGCATGACCATGACTGAGTGCTACCATCTTCGCTAACATCAGCAAAAAGGTGCTTGCCTGAAGATGATAATTTGAACCTGCTGTGCTTCAGTGGAAACCGTTAATCTTTGCAATGTGTGCACACAACTTTGGTTTTATCCCAACTTCCTCCTGGAAGCTTTTTTAAAATGATACTTGCTGTTCAGCACACTTTAGGATGTTTTCTCAGTCATATCATGCACATTTTTTACGTCTTTTGTCTCTAAGTATTTTATATAAATGTAGCTTTTTCGCACACTCGCTTGTACATTTTTATTAATACTGATTTGTCTCTGTGTTTTGATTTTGTGAGAATATAAAGTTACTAATGCAGTGCAACACCTACCTTTTGCTGATCAAATATTTACATACTTATCTGCTTCTCCTCTGTGCTGAAGTGCGCCAGCTCCAATCGGATGAATAACTCCGTCCTGTAAGTGGCGCAGATGATTTAACTTCTGTTCCAACAGTCGCCTGGGAAATGTTTCCCTTCTTGCCCCGTTCACGTCAATAACTGACCGGCATGCTCGGAGCGCACTCATCTAATGTTCCCATTCCCTCAGTCGAACTCTCTCATGAGCATCATCTGGCGTACTGTAGACCCTCTCTTAATGCTGTCTTCACTCACCCCTTTTTAAAACAATCAACATTTATTTCAACTTCACTGTAGCTAAATGGCGTGTCAGTCTCGTTCTGCCGTTCAGTTTCCTCTGACAAAATGCAGCAATATACCAATAGTCTTCAGTTTGCTTTGCAGCGTCTTCATTCAGGGTAATCATAGTGAGAAATAGTTATTTTTTTATAAAAGTTACCTCCTGCAGCTTTTATATGAGTGTTTTGTTAAGAAACATAACGTTTAATTACACATTTATTGAAAAAAAAAAATGATATTATGTGTTCTGCAGCAAAGATGTTTTAAGGTTATTTTTAATTAACATTCCATATTCAGTTTTATATATTCAGTTACAAAGTGTATAAAGTACTGTGCAGGGTTCAGGACTTGCTGGGGGTGGGGTGCATCTTGAGCAGATAAGGTTAAGAATTGTTATATGCAGCCCTGCTTGCACACTGCATGCATGCTCAATCAAGGCTCGCGGGCCTTTAACGCTGCAGGACATGGGGGAGGCGGGGGTGCCTCACCCGGGCCATCTCCTATTATGCAGCTTCTAAACTTGTTACTGTAAGATTTCCATATTTCTCCCAAAGGCCCAATGAAGAGTGCAAAGCAATATTTCTGGCAGGAATGAAAGAACCAACACAAGGGAATCTCCCCTAAAGAAAACCTGAGGGGGCAAAGCAGTAAATTCCAGCTACTTTTACAGCTTTATTTTCAAGATCTAAGGAAATTGAATACAGCACTGACAGGCTGGACGCTTATTAAACTCAGCTGTTTTTAAGGGGAAGGAGGCTTGCTCTACAGCAGTTGGGTTGCCAAGAAAGGGTGATTTCACTCAAGTGGCAACACCAGACCAAGAAGTGGAAAGACAAGGTGATTACTCACTCCCTGAAACATGATGTGGACAGGCCATTGGCCACGCTCCACGCCTTGTCAACCATGCAGTCAATGTTTGTGAATCATCTCATTTAGCCATTTTTTGTATAAGTCAGGGTTGATTTCTGCCCAAATGTAACAATGCTGTTAACAACGTTGGTGAACTGGAAAGTTTACTCTTGAAAAAAATCACTGGGAACACTCAAGTTACTCTAACAGAACCTTCTTGTCTTTTACAGCCATTAGTGTTTACCATTAAACAAACTGTAACTGGGGTGATGGAACACTGCTGTTGGTTACCAACTGCTGTTGTCAATCATGATGAATAGAAAAAAACAACTCCCCATGTGTTCACTCAACCTGCCAAAGTTGTTGCTGATTACTGACTTCATTGTTCTTCAGTCCTTCAAGAGATTCAGTTATGTCATTGATGCGATACCTGCTAATACTGTTTTTTAAATACATTTGGACATTTGAGGAGCTGTCGGCTTGATCTGCTCAATGGCACCAATCAGCACAATATTAAAACTACTGAGAGTTAAAGTGAATGACAGTGGTCCTGTCGCTACTGTTCAATGTTGTAGTGGAAAACCTGGTGTTCAAGTGTATGCTATTTGACCTGTAAAACCCATTCCAATCATTGTTTCGAAATGAGTAAACCCCGATATGGTAGCAGCACTCCCTGATGACAGTAGTCCCCCTGTCACAACACAAAAGCTGCTCAGAACAGTGTGACAGTGATAAAAAGCTTGAGTTGAACAGGTCTCCAAATTCCCCAGATCCAAGTTTGACTGGACATTAAAGATCAAGATCAATCCACAGAGGCCCCATCTTGCAAATAATAGGACTCAAAGGATCTCACCCTGGTTCTAGACACGCCCAGAGGTCATGTGTATGCGTCTCAACAATTAAGTCAAGTCTGATCCATTCTGGGGCCTTCATGGAGCGTACATTTTCGGGCATGTCTGGTGGATGTTCAATCAGATTTTGATCCGGTGAAGTTTGGCTTTTTGAGCTCTTTGTAAAACTTTGAGAGTTCCTGAGCATTTTTTGTGGTGTATCAGCACAAATTGTCCTGCTGGGAGGACCAGTGTGCTGGTACCATTGGGCTTATACTTTGTCTTCAAGGTTTTTTGGGTGGATGGTTTATGTCAAGTGACATCCACATGAGTGCCAGGATCAAGTGTTTTGCAGCAGATCATTGCATGATAGCCAGTTGATCAATGTTATTCACTTTTTACTGTGTGGTTTTAATATTCTGGCTGATTGGTGTAAATTAGTAACAGTGACCGAACTGCACTTTTTAACACAGGTTTTTGTTTCTTAAGGACAAAAATGTATTTTTTTGTTTTAATGTAGCAGCCTCAACTAAGCATGTGTGTTGTAAAACAGGTGACTAGATGTGAATGAGCTCAGGAGAATGGGTTGAAGGCAGGGAAGGTTATGGTTGGCACCCATCGTCTCTTGCTTGGAGCTTGGCTCAGGTGGAATGAGGTCATAGCAGTCATGTGAGATGGGTGTATGTGTGGATAGAGACACGGTAAACAGGATATTTTCTTATGGAAGCACACGCCAACAAGTCTGCTATTGACATTAAGGACCTGAAACTGCCACGAGTCGAATTAAAGCTTCAAAAAGAACGCTTCACATGTACTCAGAAACCTAAGGATGTTAAGTAAAGAAAGATTTTAGGTAATGACTACTACGTACTTACAAAAATTTTCCAGAGCACTTTGGCTTCAAAAATGCTTTTAAAATGTGTTAAATACAGTATGTTTAACAAAAAAGGATTTATACTCGTTGCAAGTGCCTTTATACGTATATTTTCATTTGTATGACAAATAAATTAGATGAGTGGTCACAGCGTTGAGTTTTTATATTAAAAGAAAAATGGCTGGCGACCATCATAAACTATTGTTGGGAACTTTTCCAGCTGCAAACATATTCCTGAGCCCTTATTTCACAAACTATATATTAGGTTAAAGTAACAGTCTGGTTATACTGTATCCTTACATTTGTCTTGGGATTTTGCAAAGGGAGGTGAACTGTGCACATCCTCTTGATGTGTGTGTGATGCATCCTACAGGCCCAAACATAAACCATCCAGCACACATTGCACGACCCCAGCGGAAATGTATAGCTTGAGATAAGAGTCTGAACAAATATCTCAGTTTTTCTCTGCCCAGCTGTAGGATTATTTTGAGGATTTATTATCTGAGGTCAGAGGGAGCTCAACCCACAGCAGAGGATGTTTTGACAACAGAACGGACATGATGACAGGGTGACGGGATGTAAACAGTGGTCCCACTTGAACTGCAACCTGCTGCCTCCACAAGCCTCCCCACCTAACAGCACATGATTTAACACTTTGCATTAGGAATGTTGTACTGTGTGGTACGTCAAGATAAGTGACACAATTCAGTTAAATTGCTTTACTTGTGATGCATGTTTAGAGATTTTTTTTAGCTCTTTATCTCCTCAAACTGCCCCTCATTTTGCTTCACATGAAAACTGTAATGTATATTTGCTTACCTGATATTCCTTCCAAAACCTATGGTCGAAACACGAGAAAGCTTTTTGCTAATCACTTTGATTATATATTGTTACATATACAATCAAACAGTTAAGCAAGAGCGATCTACCCGTGTAATTGATGCTCCTTTCCAGGATTATTTCAGTAGTGAAATAGCATTCAGTAAGGCAGCAATATTCTAAAAAAAATAAAATTAAACGAAAGAAATAGAAAAGCTAAGCTGTTGATTTCCCTTTTTCAAAACACTGATAGGTACTTGAATAAGTCCTGAGCAGTATCGTCAGCTGGGAAGTGTACTGGGAAGAAAAAAAAAAGACTGAAACTGTATCCGAGACACACCTGCTGTCAGCAGGTCAGCTGGCCTGTGAAAATCAAGCCTCTTTTCATCGGCTGTGTTAAGGAAATCAAACCGTGCTTCGCGCAAACCTTAGAATAATGGCAGCGAGAACAGAAGGCCGGATTTGCTCTTTTGACCCTTTAGTGTGTTCACTCTTTTAAAATTGTAAAACTTTGAGCTCCATGACTATTTCCATCAAAGGAACACTGGCTCCTTTGGGGACTCGCCCTTCCGTGGGAAGATTTATGCTGAAACCCAGCCGCAACATGATCCACTGCGCATCCAGTGATTAGAATGTCACGACCCACCATTTGTACACAGTGATGATGATTTCCTTGTGCTATAAAAAACAATTTTTATCATTAAAAATTACAATTGTATTTTTTAATTAATTGTGTTGTTTTGTTTTTTTTCTAATTACTTTCGGCTTTAGTGATTTTCTGACATTTTGTTTTAGCACCAACACCAGGTTAAAATTTGCAGCTTTGTCTCATCAGTTGGATGGATTTGACTTGAAATTAGGTGCAGACATTCCCCTTCCCCTCAGATTAATTCCTACAAACGTTTTTATCTTGTATCATGAAGAGGTAAATACTATGTTTTCCCCAGTGTTCTGGTTTTTAAAACAACAAGTATAACATCATTGCATCAGCTTTAGCTGTACTTTGTGTGTACTGCACCTTGATATTAATAAAGATGGACGATGCATCTCCACTTCCTTCCTCTAAAACGATATATTCTGGTTATTCTGGACCATCCTGTTCTGGTGATATCAATTTCAATCTGCACATTAGTGTGGTGGACTAGTATGGACTTCCTGCCCACACACCCACTCCGTCAATTGCAAGCAGTGTCCAGCTTTCAAACCATTTTTGTTTTTATAGTATCAAATAAGTCATTTAAACCAAACCGATCAGAAAAGGAGCAGCTGAACAGACATCATTGTCAAATGACAATTTGGTTCCAGTGCATATGAGGAATTTAGAGGCCAGGTCAAAGGCATGGGAGTGTTGTCATGTTTATCGAGCCATTTTTGTATTATGCATTGACTTTAATTTGTGGTCTTGTAGGGCAGATTATTCTGCTTTGGCATATTTGGTCTGCAATAAACGGTGGCCATGGCCTGACTGGTATAGTCGTCCACTAATTGAAGTATTGGCGGTTTGATTCCCAACCCCCATGGTAAAATGTCAAAGTGTCCAGGGGCAAGGTATTGAACCGAAATGTTATACAAATGCAAGTCAAAATCCATTATCAATCATGTTTAGTTGGGCGGTACGTGTCAAAGTAACATATGAATGCCAGGACCCAAAGGTTTCCATCAGAACATCTCATTATACTGAAATTATAATTGTTATTCGCTTGACTTGTCATTGGCGCTAATGTTGTGGCTGATGGTAACATACAAACTCACTGAACTAAAACCGTAAACATGATGTACAGTAGACTGGTGTGTTAACGTTAGCTGGAGCTAAAGCATGACCATGTCCATACACAGATTCCAAGAGCATGTAGCATGACTACAGTAAAATGTCACACACACACACACACACACGCACACGCACACATATATATATAATTAACCAATCGAGTCCTCAACTTTGTAATTACTCATCACAATAAAGAGCGCAGTTCACGACTTGTCCAGATAACAATGCATTTTTACACCAGGTGAAAAACCTGCAAAGATGAAGGCTCTGATAAACCAATCAAGCCCAAATTACAATGTGGCAAGGGAACACTGAGCCGAACGGGCCAAGACCAGTCTATGTCTCATCATCCAACCTAGCCACAAGCCACACATAGATGATAATGAGTTCCCGTCAGTGGCATCCAGCAGTATTGAACCAGATCCTGTGTGTCGGGGGAACAGCCGAGGCACAGGCACAGCCCCTGTACCTCTAAGCCCTGTCACCAGCTTGTATTCAGCTTTGGCTGATTAAAACTGATGGGGTGACATGATTGTGACCTGTATGGATTTCTGACGCTCCCAGGCACATTGCCCGACTACATGTGTCTTCTCCCTTTGACAAACCCACCTGGGAGCCCTCCGAACCGTGCTGCCGAGTGCATAATTTAAGAGGCAGCAGGCAATCAATACCAAAAACAGTAACTACATGGGAGGGAGAGAAAGAGCTGGAGAGAAAGAGCAGGAGAGAGATAGAGAGAGAGAGGGAGAGTGAGAAAACGAGGAAGAGAAAGCCAGCTAACCTCCCCAGCTATGTCCATCAGCAGCCGCCGTAAAGTATTAACTTCTAATCCTGGTATGAATTTCCTGCCTTGACATGAAACTTCAGCAAAGCTAAGGAGTTAAGAGCATGAAGCGAAGCATCGATCTTTATGGGTTAACATGATACGCTAACATCTCCCGGGCGATAATTAAGTCAACTCCTTGAAAAAGTTAACACCCTCAAAAAATGTGTTGTCCTTCCTGACTCCAGTGCATTGAATAAAAAAGTTAAATTGAACAGACATTATGCAGCTTAATTAACATTTTAGCGATTAAAATAATGTTTTAAACATGATGTTTTTTTTCCTCACAAACTGGCCTGCAAATAGAGCATATTTCAAAATCCACTTGAAATGTATTTTTCAGGCAGCATGAGACTGTTGTGTTTCACTCTTGTGATTGACATCTCCTACTCCCTGACAAATTCCTTTCCATTCTGGCACTACCTCGCCGTCACTCTCACTCGAGGCTACAGAGAAAATGTGGTTTTCTACACATTAAGGGACACTGCTCACATATACCGCAAAAACAAACTTAGTAATTGGGAGTCAAATCACTCAAGGACATTGAGAAGAAAGTAGGCAAGCGTGTTCGGTTAGGGTAATGAGACATATTCAGTCCTCTTATTACCTTTGGCAGACAGACTGTAGTCCGCTCAGGAGCACAAAACACTGTACACAGACTCCTTAACCCCACACGGAGCAGTCCGAGCGCCGTGAAACAATGGAGGTTTTATGAGTCAGATTTGAATTCATTATTCTGTCTGCACAAAAAGGCTAACTGTGCTGATCGTGCGATAGCAGGAACTGCTGTGTCTGCTGGATATGAGATATTTTGTGCTTTCATGAATGGCCATTAAATGTTCTCATTCTATTACATTATTCCACTGCATTAGGTGGCTCAACAAGTTTACTAAAGTCTCTCTTATTATTTGATTGGGCTTTGGACTATTGAGAGTGCGAGGGCATTGTTGTCATTAAGACTGCACCACACAAACTATAACCCTCACTGAAGAGAAAACGGTTCCTCTCCGCTTGTACCCTGGTCTGTGTGAGGACCTCTGAACCAGTTAAGTGCGAGCCTCAGAAGCCTTGAGTGTGTCGGTGTGAGATGAGCCCTGACAGCCTGCAGCTGGGCAGGGATTGTTCCAGTATAGCACGGGTCAGCAGAGAAGTGTGCCACACTACTGCACTGCATACCTGGACCCTTCCACAATACACGTGGAGGCAGAAATGTGAAGCTCTAACACTATCATATACAGCTTAAAATTCTGTCATTACATTTAATAATCCTGCTAAAATCATCTCTGTGCTCTCAGCGAAACGCTGCAGCTGGAAATGTTACCTTATTTATGTGGCTGTCAAGTGACCGCTTCATGTTTCATGATCTGTTTCTTAACTTTAGTGCGCCAATATTTTTTTTTTCCAAATAATAAAAAAAATGTATTGACTGACATGGAGAAAGGCTTCCTTTGTCATGGTGGACTTAGAGAAAATTCTCACCTGTGCCTGCAGCTTCCTTTTGCATCACAGAGCTTTATCGTTTCAGCTCATTATTTAGCCTTCCGGCTGATAACTTCACTGTTTTTGTTCACTCTCACAGACACACTGTGCATCTATTCTTATCAACAGGAGCTGCCGGAGACCAGCACAAAGCTGAAAGAAAGTGAATGTATAAGAAGCCATTCTGACTAATTATTTTTTTCTGCTGAGACATTAGTAAAATCCTTTTCTTCCTCAATATTCAATAAATGTAAAAAATATACTACAAATGTACAAGTAATTGGTTGAAGTACTGTAACTTGTGCAACAGTGGATGAGACATTTAAACGATTTGACACTGGAAGAACAGCAGTATTCTTCTTAAACTGTGTATTGTTGAGAGTATGTTGCAATTTCAGCAGCTGTTGTGATAAATGATGCACACACGCGCGTGCACACACAATAAAACGATTTGAAAGTTGCTATAAACAGTCACACAGGAATGGATAATCCATCTCTGTTAATCGTTTCTTTATTGGGGTCCAATTAATTTCCCCTTCATTCATGGCTCATTATTGTATTGTGTGTGCTCATCAGTTTGCATCTCACCTCTAATGACCTGAGCGGGAAGCCAGAAACAGTTCCAGCATTGTTGGACTTTGGCCAAAACACATTAAATAGATCCATCATTATGGAGCAATGTAATCACTGCTGGATATTTGGCAGTTTTCACAGTTGGCAGACGGGTCAACGGAGCATAAACTTAAATATGTATATCTTACCCGTCTCTATTTTTTTTTGCTTGTAAATGCATGGCACTTGGCACTTTGGGATAATTGGAACTATACAGAGACAATCTAGGTAAAGGGCTTATAGGAGTGAATAGGTTGAACCAAAAAGGCTGCCTGAATGATTTGTGTCTGACTCTGGCTTGATTGACATTCTAAATACAGTCATGTTGGGGGAGCTGGAGCACTAGTTTAGGAAAAGCTTCTGCCTGGGGTTTTCCTGCTCCCTTGTTTTTAATTAGTCACACTGAAAACTGTAACTGGAGCTGGGGCTTAAATAAGTTAATTGCTACATAATAGATAGTTTAATACAATTGTGGAGCAATTAGGATGGATATTTGTTGCCGGCTGGCATAATAATGCTTGTTGCTGTCTTGTTTTCGCTCCCTCTCCTCCTTGGAGTATTGAAGTGTTTTCTGCCGGGGGATTTCTCCTTGGGCACTGGGCACAGATGTGCTCCCGAGTACAGCATATGGGGCTCCGATTCCGTCAAAAATGACTCCAGAGTAGCATTTCCTCCGAAGTTCTCCAGCCCCACAGAAATATCCCAATTAGAATTAATTACTCTGTTCCTCCTGGCTGTGGTTTCCATGTACACCAAAGATAAGACACCACATGCAGCTTTTTATTGACAGAGGCGGTGGAAGTACTCGCACTGATTTGAGGAATTCACTCTCTCTGGCATGTCTGTTCATGATTGTGATTGCATAGCATGCTGTGCTAAACTATAGGCAGACTTCATCTGCTATATGACTGTCATAGCTGTCAAACGCCTCATTACTCCATGTCAAGTCAAAGGTGTATTCATATTAATGTCATGAGGCTGAACCGTATGGGAAGTGGTGGTTCAAGCCATTACTTATTGAAGGGGCAGTGACAGACATGGTGGCTGAGGAAGTCTGGAAAGGGAAAAATAACATTCCTCTCCTAAGTGAGGCATGTCTTGTCAAACATTTATAGGACAGACAGAAAACAAGGACAGAGGCATTACGGCTTATTGACACGGTGATCAGCAGAGGCTGTCACAAGATACTGGTTAGGGAGAGTACCGAAGAATAATCTGGAATTGTGTTTAGAGGAAGTGCTCATCAGTGAAGTCCCCATGTGGCCTTTTCAACAGAGCAACAGGTTATGTTTCATCTTGTTTTGTGTGTGGAATTCTGTGCACATAAAAGCTAGAGCCCATATCTATTACCAAGAGAAGAGCACAACAAGAGGAAACAGGAAAAACTGATACCTGAGTTTTAATATAATATAAGATAAGATAAGATAAAGATATTTGACCAGTGTATTTAATAACTTAGGTAGGATTTTGGCACTATAATTAGGTCTTATTATGACTGCATGTCATAAAACATTAAGTTTGCAAACACAGTGATGAAAAAAAGGAGATGTCCGCTTTCTCCCACAAAAGAGAGATTTTATTCTCAAGGTACTAAATTATAGTTAAATAAAGTAATTCATTATAAAAAACTGTATTTTTCACATCCTACATTTATCAGAGAGATAGAGTTACTTTTTCTGATTGACATGGTTTTCTTAGATAAAGTTTTAAGAGCCAGAAAAGGGATTGGGAGCACAGCCACCCTTCCTCTGTCACTGAATATCATGAACCTGTGAATCACAGGGCTTGTGCCTCGCCCTCTTCTGCTGCTTGTTTTAGATTGACTGTAAGGAAACATGGAAGAGATTTCGCCATGATGTTATATGTTTAATCCTCAGTCAGACTGAGACACAGTCAAGAATCTGTTGGGCACTGAAACAAGTGACAAATCTAGCAAATGTATCCAAATTAATGTGTTATTATCATCTCTTCGTGCTTCGATGTTTCTTCATAGCCAGGCTTATTTTACCTGAGAGCTGCGAAACGCTTGTAAATTAAACAGCGATTAGAGTTCAAATTTGTGACATTACCAAATCTAGCTCAGCTGGTGTATATTTGAATCTCACATTATTCCGAACATCTCTAAATACAATTTTTGACAAACTTTGGACACATCAAAGTCAGTCTTGTCCAGGCAATTTTATGGGACGTTATCATAAGGGAAACAATTCTTGAGTGGATATACTGTATACGTATATATCAAAATGGCATTGATCAAAGTTTCTGTGTTTGTCAAAGGAACAACAACTACAGAAGAAAAGTATTGGTACATTCCCTCGTTTAGTTGCATAGAGATAAGAAATTAGAAAGAAATTCTGCCAGACTTGCAACCGGACTGAATCATATGTCAGCTTTTGCTGGGAGATTATAAGATGAATGGCAGACTAATCTGCAGAGTGAAAGTTTATAGGATATCAATCTAAACACAGATGGTGTTGTTATTTTGTAGTCATTAAAGTGTGTCACCAATATTTAATTCATAACATGACACACTTCACCCAAAAATATTGTCTATTCAGTTGTATAATGTATGAACTGATAAAGATTTTGTCTCTGATATATTAAGCAAATTTTTTTCTGGCTAATTCAAAAAGCATTTCAAAAACATTCACTCCTCTTCACGGTCTCCCGTTAAACTCCATTAGGAAAATGACTTATAAGAGAGGACAGAATTTGCATTTTTTCCTAGTTTCAATGTTAAAGTATTTCCAGCGGGCAGTAAGAGGCTTTTGTAATTCCAGTAAATAATGCAGATAGGTGAATGTGTTAGTTCATCTTTATCTAAAATGTTGCTGCAATTAGGCAAATCAGGCAACCAGGAGAAAAATAAATGTCCCTGTTGGTGCTTCAATTATTGATACAAACTCTAATTACTGTACTTATCAGGTAAATGAAGCTGGGTGTTGAAGGAGCACACAGTGGTGTGCTCTGAAAGCCCTAATTGGGATCTGATGGTCGGGGGCTGCTCCTTAATTGACCCCTGCTGATCTGTGCTGAACAGAACCATCAACCATCAGATGGCTGTGAAATATGCAACATTCACATAGTGCAGAAACGCCATAAATGAAGGTGGCAGCAGCAGCCATTCTGCTGGGGCTGTGCAGGAGGAATGATGGGATGGGCTGGTAATGCACTTTTGAACAAAAGCCCCTGCCCAGCTGCAACATCCCTAATGACAGGGGATGGATTATGCACAGCCAGACTGAAAGAAACAGAGAGTGGCGGGTCCGTGCCAGCAGTGAGACGCAGTACCCACGGCAACCTAGGGGCCTCGGGCCAAATAAACAAAGGGCCCAGAGGTGTTGTCCTTTCCTGAAAGGCTGATATTTGGGAAGCATACCTCCTTATAAACCTTAATCTAATGACAAATCATGGTATCAGCCCCAGGGAATCTTAGCCTACATGTCACTATAGAGGGACAGAGAATACTGGGCTAATGTTGTCCCACTCAGGAACTAATGCAGTGACCAGGCAGCTGTCCATTAAGCTGTCCACCAACCAGCCAAATGAACTAAATTTTTGTGAAATGGCATAAGCAGGGGACACCTGCACCTGGGGCGGGGTAAACTTTTTCATGCTTTTCAACAACTCGCCTTTCTTTTTTTGTTTAAATCACCAGGGGGTACAACACACTTTGAAAACCATTTCCTATCAGTTTGCCTTTGGACAAGCTTTTGTTGACATGCGTACTATATCGTGGTCAGCAGATAATGTTCCTTTCCCGTTGTTAAGCGGTTCTTAGCTTAAAGCTGAATATGGGAGGAGTCAATGGATAAGAAACATAAATCAGAAATATGATGCTTGAGTTTCCAGATGTTAGCCATTATGGAGCTAGGGTGAACCATATATTCATGCATAGTGTGGCTGACCAGCTGACATGAGAGAGCAGGGGTCACCATGTTTATGTCCTCCATTATTGTAAGTCATTACAGCTCAGGAGAATGGGGAACATTGGTACGATGCACTGGGGTACAGCTCCATCATGTAAAAACAGGGCTGTGTGGATTAAATGTTTGATTTTCCCCCACCAACCTCAGCGTCTGAACACACCAGTAACCTTGTGAGCTTGTCATATTTTCTCTTTTGCATCATGCTTGCATCATAGCATAGCTTAGCATAGCTCGTAAGAGCACATCCCCACTCACCTTGAAGTGCATCAAAAGTAGTTTTAAATTGGATGATATATTTAAATTTTCAGAAAATAAGGTTTCCTATGAGTGAGTATCCAAGCCCTGAACTATAGTCAGTACATTTCTATTGCAGACGGAATGGGCAGGTTGGAAATTCTCTTCTAACTAAGAATAATATGAGGAGATAAATATGATAGCGTCCTGAAATTTTATTTATAAGCCTGTATGTATGTATATATGAAGCTTTTCTTTAATGCATAACGAAAGTGTGGCCAATTTGCGGTTTTATGAGTGGTTCAGAAATTTTTTTACTGGGGATGCACTAATTTATTGGCTCAATATAACATTGGCTGAGATAGATGTTGTGAACTGTTATCAGCCTGTATCCATATAAAGGGTGGAATTCACTGACACCAATAGTGGTCAATAATAATCTGTGTGTTTCATTTTTTTTGCACTGGATTGACCACCTCCACTGAATTAATAGCGGTATCGCTTTTAAGCCAAATTGTTAATTTAGAAATCAGTAGTTGCCCAGAAAAAATATTGGTGTTTTACCCATGTTAGTTCATGAAAAATAGCTCTAGCGAGCTACTCAGATGCACAATAGCAGTCAACTTGGTCATCGGCGCGGTCGGATTATTGGTGCGTTCCATTTAATCTTGGATAATTAAGTCAGAAATTCCGATATGTGAGCCGAATATGTCATCAGAAATGGACCCTAAAGTTTGAAACTCTGACACAGAAACTTCAGTAACCTTGAGCTTGAAATACAAGATGGCTGCCCCATGCATCAACAAGCTGTACATTATAGTATCTTTCATCAATTAGAACCTTATTCTTGTTTTTGTGTAAGTAAATTACTCATACCAACAGAATGATTGCAATTTCTGTCCGTAGCCATATTGTTAAATTGCTTCTGTCCATGGAATCTATCTCATTCATTTCTTGTTATTGCCGGTAGTAACTTGGATGTGACGTCATTCCCAGGTCTGACATCCAATTTCCAAGGTAAATACAATGCCCAAGTGGTCACTATTGCTTGTAACGTAACACTAATCTGAATGGTAAGACGCAGAAAGCTACAAAAACTTTCTCTGTTTTGGAATATCTTACTGTTCATCAACAGTTTATGTTGAACGGTGCAACTTTGTGCTTCTAAAACTCACCTTACATTCTATATATATTTACCAGGGAAGCATATTAATACATTCAGATGTGCGTTGACAGTGCTATCTTTCTTGCTTCAGTCAGTGAACGTGCTGTGAGAGTTTGGGTTTGAACTTACTGAAACACCTTCCTGCAACCAAAGAGCAGGCTCTCTAAATAAGTATGCTAATTCGGGGCCCTTCTCTGGGGTCAGCGTGTGGATCCTTTTCATGGTCGTTAATGGAGGTGTAACTGGACTCAGAGGTGTAATGATCTGGTTACCCTGACATTTCTAGAGAGCCTGGCACAGCAGCCACGTGGAGAGTAGATGCTGGAATGTTAGCCTAGAATTCAAATATAGACCTCAAGACCCGCTGCGGCAGGCACGGGAAAGCTTTAGCGTCTCATCCTTAAGGTCTCATCGGTGAGCTAAGGTAAATCTGGAAATCTTGTTTCCAAGATTAGGTTAACAAGCTCTGTCCTTTGTCCTTGTTGATATTCAGCCACTATCGTCACGGTGAAAGTGCAAATAAGAGAGTCATTCTTCATTGCCCCAGACTCAAGTTAGTGGGAGTTTGTACACTATGTCTGGAGTCTGGAAAATTACGCTGTGTTCCCCCCCCCACCCAGACAAGGGAATAGCTGTCAACTCTTGGTATGTTCCTGTGAAAATAAACAATGCTCGCACTGCTCTCTGCATTTCCCTGTTTCCCTCCTTAACTCTCCATTTCACCCCTCTCCGCTGGAGTCTTCAGGAATTTAACAGCAGCGGATTTGAGAGGGGGAGTAAATCAGAGCAGTGGCTCCTCAAGTTTTTGCAGGCACCCAGTCCTGGCCCAGAGAGTGCTATCTTTCAACTTCTCAGCAAAAGCATGTGTTAAAGGTGCAGTTACAGGAGCCCTTCCATGTCAGCCGCAGCTCAAATTAATCACGTCTTTCTCCATGGTACTAAAACAGATTTTGTGTTCATCACTGTGTGTTTTCAGTTTTGTACACAGGTTTTACATCATTTTTGTTTTCGTTTTTACATTTACAAGTTGTTTGCAGTAAGTGGGTTGCAGACAATCATGCGGTCTACTCGTGTGGTTGGTAGACCTGACTTCTAACGTCAGTGTAATTACAATACGAACACACTCTCTGCGGGTAAGAAGTTCAATTTGGGGATATGGTGGAAAAGCGGTAGACCTGACTTCTAACGTCAGTGTAATTACAATATGAACACACTCTGCGGGTAAGAAGTTCAATTTGGGGATATGGTGGAAAAGTACGTAATCAAGGATTAAACGATGTAACAAACGCTGGACTAATGCAATGGAAAAGATTTTTTGTCTAATTTCCAGCTTCTATGATGGACAATTATTAAGGCTCAATGTGTTCCATAATTTATTGCATTTATTTTAATTTAATTTAATAATTTGATTTACTTTAATTTATTGCATGCGTGCATGCATGTGTGTTATCACAGCAAGAAAAAACACATAACTATTAAGATTATTGCAACATAAGAGCCAAAAAGGTTATGAAAACTGTCACGTAACCTGAATCTTTTTTTTGGACCAGCATATTATAACTGAATGCTAGAGGTGGCTGAATGAAGTTGAATTACAATAAGTAAAACACTATTTTTAAAACATGATTCCCATACTTACCAAACAGAAAGCCAGATGGGTAAATCTTAATCAGAATGAGCAGTTGAGAGCATTTTAACTATGCGAAGCACTATATCTATGTCATCACATTCTGTATATGTACTGTTAGACTCCAGCAGGAAGAAAAACATACATTTTATCTTTTCTATTACACTACACAACTATTTTAACAACTACTACTTTAAATTGCTTGAAAGGACTCTTTTGCACATCCATTTTATATTAGTGTGGTGGATCCAGAGAGATGCTACAAGCAGTGGAGACATCAACCCATTAAGAACTGGCTGCAATTGTGGGGAATTTGCAAAGTGAGTTTGTTATTGGATCCTGTGTGTGGATGGAAAAGCAGTCAGGTTGTCTTTCTGGAGTTGTGGTTTTACTGCTACTAATGTGACCATGATTCAGTGGCTGGTAAAATGCTTAGCATTATTCTATCTTGGCTTCTGTTAGTCAATCAATGCAGAAGAATCACTGGTCAGGGACCCAGTGATTCTGCAGTGAGACACCCAGCACTGAAGTTAATCATGTAGCATAGATATTTGTTTTGGCTGCTTTAACAAAAACTTTATGCCCTATATAGACCCGGAATACAAATTGTGAATTGTGCATAAAATAGTCTGAAAGAATGTGAGGCAGACAGGTGGACAGAAGTTGTATAAGTAACTATAGTTCAGTTATATCCAGTGTGCTGATTGAGGAGGTCAGGGATCACAACATGCTGAGGGCAACTTTTCGAGTAAGCTGCACTTCCACAATTAAAGACAGCTTCATATATTTATAGAATGTAGTTACTCTCATTCAGAGAGAACATATTAAAGAGTCATATTTTGGCTTTCTAAAGATCTACTAAAGAAGTAAAACAGTGACATGAGTTTTACCTAAGCGTCTTGTAAGATGTCGATGACAGCAGTAGGAGCACTATCTGCGGCACGTACACTGTCCCGCAGCTGATACTCACTCAGCGTCGCAGTTCAAATACACAAGGCTCAAACCAAATATTGCTCTTTGAGATCCACAAGGCGCTTGATTATTTTCCTTTGAAATGAAGTTTCATTATTTAGATGGAGCCTGTCCACATGGTTCCCCCTTACAGTGTCACTAGACCTCACATACAGAGCATTGAAGCAAGTAAGGGTTAGAGAAGACTGTTGTAGTTAGATTTTCTCACAAGGTGAGAGCACAGATGTTACGTTGTAAAACGCAAAAAAAAAAATCTCTATGATTTTTTTTGTTGCAGTCATGAGTTGGGGATCGTATTTGTTTCCAGTTTATTTTAGCCAAGATGAAACTTTCTTGAGCTGATGAATATTTACGAGAGTTAATCCTTTTTCACGAGCTAAAATACTGATAGTGAAACATGCAGATGGGAAAATTCTCACTGACTCCAACAGCTTGAAGCAGCTCTATTAGATGTGACCTTGGACAAAGCCGCTCTGCATTTTCTTCTGACATGAGTTATGTTTCAGGAAGAACAGTGTCTAGAACAGTGAAGTTGAGATCAATAAGTAGCATTATCCACAAATACTCTTTCATTATCATTAAAACGGACTCTTGACTCATCTGCCTGCGAACCCTCATTAACTTTGTGTCATTTTGTTTCTGACATCTGATTAGTTTTTTTTATTTTTTTATTTGCACATCTATGAAGGAATTCAAGGTCAAGTTGATCTTCCTTGTCACCTCCTTAATGTGGCGTGAATCCAGTTATACATTCTGTTTAATGGAGTGACACAAGGCATCACTGTGGGCAGGACCAGATGCGTTTGATCGTGGCCAGCGAGCCAGAAAGTTGGTGCTGAGCAGCGGAACGCTCACCAGGAGCCCTCCTCTGTTTCAATGCGAGACCTGACAGCCAGCATTTTGATGATGGGGACCTAATAAGCCCTGGCATGAGGTGACCCCCGGTGCATGCCTGCTGACAGCCTCCAACGCCACCTCCCCCCTCCCTCACCACCACCTCCCTGCTTGAGCCATCAGCCGGCGTCTCTCTGCATTGGGCCAGACTTTGACTCTTATCATGGCAGGCCATTGCTCGTGTCAGATGGGCTTAATGACTCAATTTATCTGATCAAATACAGGAGCTGCAGAGGTATGCTAAGAATGGGACTGGGCTCAGGCAAGGGGGAGTGAAGCGTGTGTGTCTGTGTGGTGAGAAGTGGTGTTTTTCAATGAAGAAACAATGTAATTATCTCCTCGCAAGAAAATAACATAATCACTACACAACAATGCACGTCTAATCAGCTGGAGTGAAAAAAACAACCCAAGAATTTAGCAAACTTATTTTGTAAATGTTTAAGGTTTAACAAAAGTTACATTACAGGAGAATAAAGTAAAGAATTAAAAAAAAAAAAAAAAGCAAACAAAACTATCCCCTTTAACATAAAAATCCTTAAAAAATAAAAAACTCCTGACTCTTGACGATGAGCCAGATCACCACCAAAATGTAACAAAATTTTCTGAAATATTTCTCCTGAAATATTCTGTCAAAATGAGTCTTTTTGGGGTATCCTATTCACAACCAAATAATTATATAAAGACAGGCAAAGATAGACTCTCCTCCCTTGCTGGAGGTTAATAATTATCCAAATAGCTGGAATACAATTTTCCTGTGATTATCATGTGAAGAATTCATGGACTGTGCAGCTCCTGAGGATGTGCATGTGTGCCTATGATGTCTGTGATGTTCTTTATGCCACATTAAATACATTAAATAGATCAAGTAAGATAAACCTAAAGAGTAGAGAGAGACGCCATTTTGTTAACTCTGTAACAGATGCAATTTAATCTTTAAACAATGTGTGTTGTAAAGTGGCACTGTCTGTGTTATGGCTCAGAAGGGCAGAAAGGAAAGGAGAAGAGGACAGACGTCCGCAACGTAAATTTTAAGTTAACAATGCATGCGTCTATAATGGCCCAAATGTACAGTAGACATGCAATGCAATATGAAAATGCAGTGCTGCAAATCTGCAGACAATCTTTGCCACATGATAACTGGCTATGCACAACAGTTCCGCTGAGAAGTATCTGCCGTGTTTCATTTTAAGGCGAAAAACTTATAAATGCCAATAACATAGCTACACTTGACTTGATTGTTCAGGTACTCGTTGTGTTTATCAAATGAAATTGGACGTTGTTGCACCAGATTGATAAGACTTTCTCCTGCTTTTCCATATTGCCTGTTATTGCCTCACCTAACAATGTAAACGTAACATTGCCTTGAAGGATTTCATGCGTTTAGTGTGTATTTCCATGGGGGAAAATCTACTGAAATCAAAGTACGTCCAAATATTCCATCAGCCGTGTACTTTCGTTAATAAATAGCCCATTAATTAGTTTTACAAATTTCCCTTCAAATTTTTAAAGTCCATGCTTGGATTTTTGTGACTCTTTCTGTGCCAATGCATTCATATTGTCTATCCAAACATGTATTGCTGAAATACTTGAATGTTAGAACTTGCCACTGTGCAGCATAGAGTAGACTAGTTTAAAGGTTTAATAGACAAAGAGTTTGCTCCAGCTGCAGCCAAGGGGAAGAGTGGGGGAAAGGCAAAGGTGTAGGTGTAGATTACATTTAAGTCAGTTTAAGGCCACAGAGGGATTTTTTTCATGAAAATAAAATCAAAATACATGTTTTTATGAAACACAAACAACTTTTTGGCAATTTTATCAATGGCCAGAGCAAAACGTTAACATTTTCAGCCAGGATGTAATTGGAATTTTAAGTCTAGTCCTCCATATACAGTTTCAGTTTCATTTCAGGACTATTTTTTCAGTATAATAGTTCCGCTGAAAATGGTTCAAAGCAAGTTCAGAGGAAAAAAGAGAAAATGTGGACTTTTAATCTAATTTCTTATGGAATAGAAATTAGATTAAAAACATATGAATTTTTGTATTTAATTTTGGGAGTACCCACACTTTAAAAAAAACACACTTTATCAATGTTTATTGCACTGGGATTTTGTATGTAGTGATTAGAGGACCATTTGTAATTTAGGCGAACAAACCCTTTAAAGTAAGACTGTTGCCCATGCCAGTGCTTGGTCTTCAAGCAGCCATACAGTACCTCCTGTGCACACTAACAAGTGAGGTCTTGACTGAGCTCTTGGCTTTCCCAAAAGAAGTCAGACAAAATATTTTCATTTTCTCGATAGCATCTGCTTGTGGTACAAAGTCGAGCTGATATCAAGAGTGATCTAGGGTGCGCGAGAGTGAGGGGGGGGGATAAAGATTGTGACATATTTCAGACAAGTGCTAATGAATGTAAACATCGCTGTGATAAAGACAGCGCAGCGTGAGGAGACACAGCCTCTGCAGTGAGGGTAGTTTAATGCCTCTTTCAAAAGCCTCTTGCCTGCCACAATGCTCTTATCGTCCTCATCATGGGAGATGTGAAAACAAGATGGGGATGAGCTGTGTCAAAGAGAGAGGGAGGGGCCGGGAGTGAAGACCTCATGTTGAGAACATGGAGAAGCACATTTTCACTGCAAAGAAGGTGAAGGACACCTCCGGTTGCTATACTGCACAAAAATGATGAAACCCTGATTTTTTTTATTCCTTATTCTGATTAGGAGGGAATGTTTTTCGTGTGACTCAGTGGGGAGCTGATTGAATTCGCCATGGTTCAAAAACACTATTACTTAAGGCAGAAAGATAAAGACACCTTCAATTAGCTCTCAGCTTCCACATAAAAATATTACAGGGTACTTTTTGTTCCCCATTAATATATTAATACTTTGGCTGATTTGTTTTTAGTTAGTATCAGGAGACTATAGAGAGACAATGGAAGGGAATTAGAGATCCTGACACCTGGAATGTGTTAAATACATTTTTCAGTAATTTAAGTATGTTTTATTGTAAGCGTTAATTCTGCAGGTGCTAAATGTTGATAGTAATATAATAATAAAAAGAGATAAATTTACATAACGTTTAAAGTTAATTTTTTAGATTCTGACTCTGTGGGAAATCGTTGACATGATGTATTTTCTGTATTTACAACCCTAAGCAAGTTTATAGCAAGTGTAATCAGCGTTTCAGCTATATGCTCTTCATTTAATACTACTTTGGTGCATTTTTCTTACTAAGAAAGAAAAAAGAGAAAATTGTCTGTTTATTCTTACCCGAAATAGCGCAGTGAGATATCCACCCTTTAAATAAACACAATATATTGTTACTCTCGTTGGTATGTAACACACTGTGACCATACAGTCAGTGTACCCGTCTAATTTCTTGTACAAAGTTTGCCATGAGAAAGCTAATAAAAATCTCTTGCTGACAGAATGGTTGAAGCCAAAAACTGTGGCCATATCTTATTAATCACACAAGGTGAAAGAGGGTCAAAAACTGTATTTTTTTAATAGGCATGAGTAGGGCCATATAAACTGTGCTGCTGTTTTCTCTCTGGTGTCACGTTGTGCGATATTGCCTCACTGTTGTGCTTATTTTCTGAGGTTACTTAATAGTAATTAGTGTGACATCAGGTCTTTTCAACATTTAGACAGAGAAACTCCAATTGCTGACCTGTGATCTGTGTTGACCCTCATTAGTTTGGCCCACACACACAGCATCTGTGTCACCGAGGCCTTCGGTTAGCCAACCCCATCCATCGCCGACGACAGCCAGGCTGACGAGCGAACAGCCACATCCAACACTGATGCTCACTGATCAACTTGAAATTCACAGAGAGAAACATCACATCTTTTCACATGAGTCTCTCTCTGTTACAACCCAGAGACAATTAAAAAATGATATTGCACTACAATTATAGAATTTAATGTATGTGAAAATCAACAAGAAAAAATCCAAAAGTTGATTACTGTAAGATTAATGAGTAAAAGCAAAAGTATATTTTTATTAGAAGATAAAAAAAACAAAAAAACTGCAAATATTTTCATAACATTTTCAGAAAATGAATTATAGATCTGCTAATGCACACTTAATATTTCCACCGTCAGTATTTTGACGAAAATCTAGCTATGCAGAAAATTGGAAAATCACTGCTGATCTGAAGGACATTTTTTTGTTTGTTTTCTCTTTTCATTCTCCTCCTCGGTGTATTAACAGAGTCACTCGTCAAAGGCCAGACGTGTGCGCTCTCAGGCATATCCGCTGGGATGTAAATTCTCATGGCTTCTTGGAAAACACAATATACAAACTTTGTCAGGACCACCTAGTGAGAGGACAGAAAGAGAGACTGCAGTCACCGCTCACAGAGCTCCATTCAGAGAAAAAGCTTTTTCAAAATAAACATCTTCGACATGATAAGAGTTGTCCTGTAGGCAGCAGACAAATGGACAATCATACATTTAGAGCATGAAACAGGCAGTCTTGAGCATAGTGTCTTGTGCCTTTATTTTCATTTCCTGAAATTAAAAAAATAATTTACATCCCAGAAAATTGTTTAATGTCTTGGCATGTTGTGCATTTTGTGTTTTTACATGTCTACTACGTTCCAAAACAGATACTCTAATTTTAACTAAAAAGAGGACATCCTTTCCTGATTATGTGAAAGTCTCATTCTGTGCATTGCTAAGACTGGACTTCCGTGGACGTTGCTATGGTATTTTGACAACAGTTTCAGTCTACTATTCAACTTTTGACCGATGGACTTGCCTGAAGAGAGTGCAATTATTTATTTTCTCATTTTTTGCAGACTGACAGTTTGTTTGTATGTTGAAGTAAAAATTGATAAACACATTTAGAAAACCCCTCCAGGAACGGCCACCTTACTGTGGTGGAGGGGTTTGGGTGCCCTAATGATCCTAGGAGCCATGTTGTCGGGGGCTGTTTGCCCCTCGTAGGGTCACCCAAGGCAAATTGGTCCTAGGTTAGGGGCCAGGCAAAGTGCGGTTCAAAAGACTTCTATGATGGTGACAAACAAGGACTTGTGTATCCCGCCCTGGAGCCAGGCCTGGGGAAGGGTCCGTAGGCGAGTGCCTGTTGGCCGGGCCTTTGTCCATGGGGTCCGGTCGGGCTCAGGCCGAAAAGGAGACATGGGTCTGTCCTCACGTGGACCCACCACCCACCGGAGGAGCCATAGAAGTCCGGTGCTATGTGGATCGGGTGGCAGTTAAAGACAGGGGCCTTGGCGGTCCGATCCTCAGTTGCTAAAGCTGGCTATTGGAACATGGAATGTTACCTCTCTGGTGGGGAAGGAACCTGAGCTTGTGCGAGAGGTTGAGAGATACCGGCTAGATATAGTCGGCCTAACTTCCATGCAGAGTTCGGGTTCTGGAACCAGTCTTCTTGAGAGGGGTTGGACTCTGTTCTATGCTGGAGTTGTCCCAGGTGGGAGGCGGAGAGCAGGCGTGGGCTTATTAATAGCTCCCTGGTTCTCAGCCAATGTGTTGGAGTTTACCCCGGTGGACGAAAGGGTTGCTTCTCTCCGCCTTCGGGTTGGGGAACGGGTCCTGAATGTGGTTTGCGCCTATGCGCCAAATAGCTACCCCTACTGGGGACTCCATCGTCCTACTAGGAGACTTCAACGCTCATGTGGGCAATGACAGCGAGGCCTGGAGGGGTGTGATTGGGAGGAACGGACTGCCCGATCTGAACCCGAGTGGTGTTCAGTTATTGGATTTCTGTGCTAGTCACAGTTTGTCCATAACTAACACCATGTTCAGCCATAAGTGTCCATAAGTGCACTTGGCACCAGGACACCCTAGGTCGACAGTCAATGATTGACTTTGTAGTCGTATCATCTGATCTGCGACCGTATGTGCTGGACACTCGGGTAAAGAGAGGAGCAGAGCTGTCAACTGATCACCACCTGGTGGTGAGTTGGATCAGGTGGCGGGGGAAGAAGCCGGACAGACCAGGTAGGCCCAAGCGAATAGTGAGGGTCTGCGGGGAACGTCTGGCTGAGGACCCTGTGAAAATGGTCTTCAACTCCCACCTCCGGAGGAGCTTCAACCACATCCCGGAGGTAGTGGGGACCATGGAGTCTGAGTGGGCCATGTTTGGCAGCTCAGGAGGGGAAAGCGGAACCGCGTCCACACGGTCTTCAGTGTGGGAGGGGTGTTGCTAACCTCAGCTGAGTCTATAGTTCGGCAGTGGAAGGAATACTTCGAAGATCTCCTCAATCCCACCAAGACGCATTCTGAGGAGGAGGCAGAGCCGGAACACTTTGGGCTGGGCTCTCTCATCACTGGGGTCGAGGTCACTGGTGCTATTAAACAACTCCGCAGCGGCAGCGGTTCTGTTCATAATTTTTATGGACAGAATTTCTAGGCGCAGCCAAGCGGCAGAGGGAGTCAAGTTCAGTGGCCTCCGGATTCCGTATGACCTGCTCCTGTTGGCCTCTTCGAACAGTGAGCTCCAGCTTGCACTGGGACGGTTTGCAGCCGAGTGCGAAGCGGCAGCGATGAGGATCAGCACCTCTAAATCTGAGGCCATGGTTCTCAGCCGGAAAAGGGTGGATTGCCCACTCTGGGTCGGGGGAGAGTCACTTCCCCAAGTGGAGGAGTTCGAGTATCTCGAGGTGTGGTTCACGAGTGAGGGGAAAATGGAGCGGGAGATCGACAGACGGATTGGGGCAGCGTCGGCAGTGATGCGGACGCTGAAGCGGTCTGTTGTCGTGAAGAGAGAGCTGAGCCAGAAGCAAAGCTTTGAATTTACAGGTCAATCTACGTCCCAATTCTCACCTATAGACATGAGCTCTGGGTAGTGACTCAAAGAATGAGATTGCGAATACAAGCGGCCGAAATGAGCTTCCTTCGCAGGGTGGCTGGGCTCAGCCTTAGAGATAGGGTGAGGAGCACGGACATCCTGGAGAGGCTCAGAGTAGAACCGCTGCTCCTCCGGGTTGAGAGGAGCCAGTTGAGGTGGTTCGGGCATCTGGTCAGGATGCCTCCTGGACGTCTCCCTGGGGAGGTGTTTCGGGCATGCCCATCCGGGAGGAGACCTCGGGGCAGACCAAGGACACGCTGGAGAGATATTATCTCTCGGCTGGCTTGGGAACGTCCTGCTGTCCCCCCCGGAGGAGTTGGTGGAATTGGCTGGGGAGAGGAGCGTCTGGATCTCCCTGCTTAGGCTGTTGCCCCCGCGACCCGGACCCGGATAAGCGGCAGACGAAACGAAACAAAACATCTTGAAAAAAAAAAAATGTAATGAAACATCTTCGTATTGGCCATTTAAATAACCGACACTGACAGTTTCTAAGAATATAGATGTTATGTACACTGCAGAAAGGCAAAACCGTCCAATAAAGAGACACAGGGTTTTAATTCTCCAGCAAAAACTTTATCTTCTTTCTGCAAGAATTTTCACATATTTACACTTGTGACATTAAGGAATATGCATTAATGGTGTCAAACTTGATGCTTGCCAAACTTCACTGTAAGATTGCATCTTTAGCTCAGTTAGCTCTGCTGCCTGGTGGTATCTGGGAAACAAAAATACTGCTGTTGAGTTATTACCAAATTGTACATGTGTTTTTTTTTTTATTTTGTACTTCAAACACAGCAAGTACCTTTTAGTTCCATCATATTGGAGAGATGGCAGACATGTCTCGTTAATATCTTCAAAACTCTCAAGATCAGATCTGGATAAATACTGTATAAAACTGGATAATACTGTCAGGGTCTGCTAGTGTCAAGTGTATGTCTGTTAGGGTCATTCGGTGTTTCCTGTTTTACTTCGAAGTTCTGTTTGTGTCTTACTTCCCATGTCCTGTCAAGTCTTGTCCCTCAGTTGTGTTCGATTACACCCTCTCCCTAATGTGTCTCACCTGTGTCCAATTGTCTACCGCTCCCTCGTGTGTTAAACCCCCATGTTCCCTTCCTCCTGTGCCAGATTGTCTTGTCTTTCTAGCAAGCAGTCAAGAGTATATTCCATGTAAGTGGAATTGTGCCTGATCTGTATTCCGTGTTCCGATTACCGAGTTTGCCTTATCCTTATCTTTACCTCTGCATAATTTGAATTCCTAGTTTGACCTTTATTATTAAAACGACTACTGATTTAGAAAACCCCCTGTGTGACTCTGTACAATTGGGTCCTCGGTTTCCCGAACCTGATATATATATCACATGTAAGAATGAAAACATATAGGTGTAAATAATTCTGTGATGTCATCATTGTCAGGAAGTGTGTTTTTGTTGCACATTGTTATGACAATAAATTCTCGCTGTATTTTGTCTAACCTGCAAGCTGCGACAGGACAGTGAAGTTTAGACTGCAGTGTTAAAATGCATAACCGTCCCTCAGTCTGCTCAACTTGATCTGTGAGATTACCCAACCTGAAAGGGAGGGTGATACTGCAGTAGGTAGAGAGGATAAAGCAAATGAGTTGTTGCAACCGTTCAGAAATCTTAGATGCTTACAGACTTACATGCCTTTGTGCTCAAGCAAACTCAATTTGACATTTCGCTTCCAATTTTTGAGTCCTACCTGCACAGACATCCAGCATTGGATGTAATTGCAAAAGTAAGGAAAAAAAAAAAAAAGCACTTAATTTGAATGTGATCTGAAAGAGGAGTAAAGGAAGATAATCCTTAAAAAAAAAAAATAAAAACAACATGCAATTCTTAATGGATTGCTTCTAACAACCCATTTTAATTTATTTGCCGCCGTTTGTGTGTTGTCGACATGACCAACCACAACTACAATGGCACAGTGGCACCAAAAGCACACATTTGACACTGACACACATTACAAATACAAATTACATCACAATACAAATTACAAATCACAAACATTACCAAGAAAATATTCATAACTGCGACTGCTAATATTTGCTCACAGATTTGATGTTTTATTCGTGAGACATCTGTGCCACTCTGAATCAACCTGAAGCTTCACAGCCCAAATTGGAATTATTAAATCAAAGTTGCAAAACTGATGGACAAAGGTTTTGTGCTTTTACTTTTCATTTATTTCTTTTTATTTAAGAATTGCACACCAATGCGTCAATAATCCGTGAGTGCTGGACCACTTCAACTGCCAATCAACGGATGGACTGCGGCCTGTTTTCTTCCCTGATCTGAAATATTAATACATGGTTAGCCTTGTGAGATGCAAAAATACGGAGCGGGGCACATGCTGGCACCAGGAGCAAGGCCGCAGCTTGACAAGGCAAACAAGGAGTTCTTAAATAAATGATGAGTTTAAAGGTTTGGAGAGGCTCTCTGACATGAAATAAATAGTGTACAACGAGTTTGAGCCTGATCCAAGGACTTCAGCACGGCCTCATCAGCATGAAGGAAAAATCCTGAGGAATCATGAGGAAGAATCCTGCGTTTGCAGTATTTGAGCCCTTTCACAGTGGAGAACAATGTGGGCCACGCATGTTGTACTGCAAATAAGCTCTCTGGCTGAGTCATCTGTCATGGCTTCAAGCAGGAGACAATGTGATAATGAGCCAGAATCCCTTCTTCACTCTCGTTCTTTGGAAGGGAGAGAAGAGAGAGAGCTCGTTCCCTTAGTGGCGCGACTGCAGCACAGACCTCGCAATCCACGTGTAAGCATGAAGGAGAGCTATTTTAGAGGATTAATAGTGTGTCTGACCCCTCACAGGACAGATTCCAACCTGTTGTTCGTCTCTGGGCGAGGAAAGAGAAGTTTGACTGTGCAACAACCGTTGGCACGTGGATGCCGGATGTTAAGAGAAATACATTTCATTTTTGCCGTTATGTGACCTGATGGATTTCCTGGCATAGTCCTGATGTCTGGATGAGAGAATGCAGGAAGCACAGCTGGGGCTTTCAGAGACCCCAGGCCATAGCTTCCAGGGATTCCAGCAGATAAGAGCTGAAGGGCCAGAAGATCTGCTGGAGCATCTTTCGCAGGCCGACATGCTCATATAACTCTTTCCAGTTGTGCAGAAAACATCATAGGAAGAGCTAAAGTGGGGTTCTGCTTTAGTCCGACGGACATGGATGGGTGAAACTGGATCCAATTTAAAACACTGAACAGAGAAACACTGACTTACTGTCTGAGTATGCTCTGGTGTACATATCCAAACACATCAAAAGGAGCATATCATGCAAAAAATGTTTGCAAAATACATCTATTTTTAAAATGACTCTAATGAACTAATTTGAAAAGGTTATATAATGCAACAGGGTTCGGCCAGTGGAAATGTCGGAAAAAAAATCTTTGTTTTACAATAACTACTCTAAAAATGTTGTCGTAGAGTAAGTGTCTGGTAACATGGAGTACATACCTACAGAGTAACACTCAATAACTGCAAGATGCATAAGCAGACAATAGTCTGTGTTTTTCCTACCGTTTTTCCTTTTGCTGAAGGTGCATCACAGACACTAGCAGTCAGTTGCCGAATGAGGACTTTTCTGATGTTTTCCAGTTTGGAATAAATCTATGCAAATTGTCTTAGGGACATCCTTTGTATAGCTTTTGAACCTTTGCAGTTCAGTGAAAATGGCAAACTGAAATCTCGTTGAGTGTTTGTTGGGGTAGCACAGTCTCCACAGTTACAAACTACTTCATTGGCCGGGGGCGAAGTCGAGCCAGGCCCACAGCTGGAAAATGTTATTAATTTTAAGCAAGACTTATTTTATCATAGGCACACATCACGGCAGACAGCAGCACACAGACATTGTGCCAGGGACACTTTACCTCCTACAGCTTTATTTACGTTACAGTGCACATGTGAACAGGTTGGACTGTGTGGCTCACACAGGATGTACTGTATGAGCGACGCGGCACACGTGCGTTGGCATAAGTTCCGTTTGGCCCTCACACAGGTCACACAGGTAATGTGTCCCAGCATAACAGAAAAGCTAATGTGGAAAGCTCTTAGTTTGGCTGAGTGTGCTGGAGCGCAATTTGCCTGAATGTCCGAGCAAACAGATTTTTAAATCCGAAAATGCCAAATACCCCAGTTTCTATGGTGACGATGCTGTTTTCCATTTATTCAGCTGCATAAGTTCAATTAGAGTTTCGTTTTAGTTATTTTGGCACTACAAGGACAAACTCTCACAGTCTGCTGAAACTGAAGGCACTTTTTATTCTTTTACTTTGTTAACAATGTGGTGCTAAAATTCGGGGAATAACACACAAACTATCTCCACAAAAGGAGAGCCTTGTAAATATCCTCAGCCTATTTGTTAAGGATTAATCTCCCCTCATTAGACCATGGCTGTATCATAAGGTAAACTTCCCCCAAGCCACAGAAATTGGTTCTTTGTTGACTGTTTTTGTCATTAAATTCCTTTTGCTATGCACATTGTTTCCAACTAAAAGCAGAGAATCAGGTACAGGGTGAAAAATCAATTACACCTTGCACCTCTGTGTGCATGTCACGGGTCTTTCAGCATTGGAACCTAATTAGATTAACCTCAAAGGCAGCGGCACTAGAGGCACTGCCAGGGCACTCTGCACATGTCCAATGATTAGCGCATCGATTTATTAAAATGGGCCAGTCAGCTAAGACAAGACCCTTTCCTCTGCTGGAGTCTTGTTTACTTCAGACTGAGACAGCTATAACCGTTCTGTTCCAAACTCTTCTGCCCTGCGTTAATTAGTGGTGAATGAGCAAGCATTTCTGTTAGAGCAGCGTCTAACGAGCCCTGCTTTGTGGACAGTTATGTGTCAGTCGGCAACATAAAACACTTTAGCTTCTTACTGGGTGTTGTTGTTGTTGTTTGTCAAAACACAATGAAAAGAACTTCCATAACTATTTAATTCATTGGATACTAGGTGCCACAAGTCATAAAACCAAAATTTATATGCATAACATTTTGACGTACACATGCAGATTGAGAGCTTGTGCTCCTGACACAACACTTTATATACATACACAGTTGGAAAATGAATAGATTCAAATGGAACATAGGATGGTGACGACAATACACGTAATCCTGGCCTAAACCAGGAAAAGGTAAATAAACAGCAGAGGTCACAGGGTCAGGGCCCAGTGCCTTTTAATCCTCAGAGTGGGCCTCCCAAAGAATCTGCTGCCACACTGGGTCATCTGGTGCTGACTCTCTTTGTCAGCAAGCCTGTCGCCCAAAGACCAAAATATGCTCATCATCATGCAGATACACTTCAGGCTGAGCTGAAAAACTCATGAGAAACATTAAATGTTTACTATAATTCATGATGGAAAATACTTCATACATATTTTAATGAAAGTGTGATAAAAAGAAAGAAAGAAAGAAAGAAAGAAAGAAATGCTATTTAAAATATACAAATCATATTGTGATACCTTGCTAATTCAGTAGATTTCAGTGCCGGTGACACAGACAGTGTCAGCTAGTTCAATAGCTAGCTATCATTTTTACACGACACTCAGAAAAATATAGGGTGTTATATTTGTTGTTCCATTTTCGTTTCCTCTTCCTCTCTGTTTAGTTAGTTGAGTTCTTTAATTCCCTCATCAGGTTGCACCTCTCTTCTTCTTCTGTGGTAAAGATGGTTTGTCACCTCTTGGCTATCTCAATGAACTAACAGCTAACATTTGGATTATGTGAGAGTCAACATTGTCTCTTTGCCTGATACCAAGGCAGTGCTTTCTAATCCACATGTAACCTCGTTTATACTATACTAGATCATTATATTTTCATACTGTATTTCCAACCTAAATACTCCACCACAACAAATACAGTATTCTGTCTGAGCTGTGCTTTTCAAATGTAACTGCCATTCAAATTGTAATGCAAATGAAGTGATGTATCATTTCACACTGTATAATATCCCTATTGTTGTTTGGATTAGTTTGCTGTTCCCCTCAGGCCATAGATTGTTTTAGCACCAAATGAATGAATGTTTTTCAGTAAGATAGAGCCGATATAACATCAGTGTTACCGGAGCTGTAAATTTCTGAATCAAAGACATTATTTAGCTAAGTTATTCTGCTGATGTTTATTTTTTGGTGCGATCTGCTGATGAAAGCGGCTCATGACCTTGGGTTCTGGCCCCGAAACAACACAAAACACTGTGTCACACGGGCAAAAAGCGAGACAACACAAAATTTGGACAGTTATTCATATTTGTGAGGGCCGTGAAGTTGGTTTAGCTTGTCTCCCGCTGAGCTCCTTATCTGCAGAGTGAGGAAAGACCGATGGGTCTTTCCACTTATGTTATTAGAAGAAATACTCCACGGGACAATCCAAACATTGTACAAGTGCAACCAAAGTGCGAAGAGAATGAAGACATCCTAGGCATGAGTGTACATTTAATCTTAAAACAATATTACCACTGGTACGTGTGTTTAGACATAGTCTCTAGCTCAATGTTATCACTCACAATTAGGATATTATTTGGAATCCTACATTGCTGCTCATATTTCCAGCAGATTGGCAGCTCACCGATGGAGGGCCTTTCCCTGGAGAGTCTACACACACAGTCATTTTCAATGTGTCTGATCCTGCTCCTCTATCCTGAGCTGACTGTAATTGGTAACCTCTCCTCGTCATTGAGTTATTACAATTCCCCTCCTGGCTATCCCACATACCTCTGGGAGTACTTCAAACTGTAAGCGTGTCCCGCAGGCCCCCCTCAGTACGACCTGGCATACAGTCATCCTCATGGTAACAGAGATCTTTCTCTGTCTACCTCCGTCTCTCTCTCTGACTCTCCATAATAGGCCACCATAGTTTTCCAATGCATAATGAGACACTTAGTGGAAATAGCATGGCACAATGAATTATCATTTTGAGATCCTTGAATGTCCACAATTAATGCAGGAGAGTGAGTATTTTACATTTATGAAAAGAGAAGAAAACAATTGTGTGCTAATGCATTAGCAAAAGAACTTGGTGCCTTCCATTTTCAAAGATGCAGAAAAAAAAAGGTGCAAAAAGGTTTGCTTTTCCACAGGATGCAGGTCCCTTTCAACTTGATATCTCTTTTGAACGGTGTATATGATGTGGCAGCAGAAGGATGATTTATTCTCCTCTGAAATCATCCAAAGTCGAAAAATAAACACAAGTTCAGTGGCTGCCGGTGTCACTGTTAAATAAACACAGACCTGCCTGCAATTAAAGTCCCATTTTCCTTCAGCACAGCTGACGTCTTGGTTGTGCAGGAGAGCAGGAACGGCAGGAGGCCACAGTCCATTTATTGCATATTCTCATCCCAGGAATAATTGCCAACACTATCTTTTTTATAATTAAGGGTTCCACGACCATGCAATTTCAGTATTGTTGATTCATAGTTGGATTCCTCTCCTGTGGCACAAACTGGTAATTGAATGGGAAATGCAGATGCAATTATTTGGTCTGCAATAACTTAGGTAAGAAATTTGCCTGTGATCAGTATTACCACTAGTGAGAGACTCACCATACGGCCTCATCACTGTGCAAATTTAAATCAGTTTTCCCTTGCTGACTACTGCAATCAGTAAAGTAAACAGAACCTGGGCTTTCTCTTTATGCCGGCAATGTACACATACACGTGCTTGCTAAGCCATGCAGTGTGCTGAAAGAAACAACACACATGGCATTCATCCATTGCATTACTTCATGGTACACTTCCTTTTCATTTACAGGGAGGAATTCAATCCATCACTTCCTTCTTTAGTAGGAAAACAAACTCTAAAAATATGTGTCCATGGACTCTAAATATCATAGTGTGGTCCTGCACAATTTCTTCCCCTAAGTAGAACAAGACAGTGTAACGCAGGGAAAAGCCACAGCTTCCAGGGGAGAACTTGTCATTATCCATAACTCAACTGCAGTCTAGACGACATTGTATATGAGAAGGAACAGACAATTACGGATGTTTGTCAGACAGACAGCTGGGGTATGGATTAGGGAGAAAGAGGACGCAACTTGATATCGTAAAGGGGAAGACCAAACTATGCGAGAGAAAATGAACACACAAACAGGATTAAGAATTGGCATCAGACAATTCTTAATCCTAGTGTTTTTTTTCCCCAACAATAACCAATAAAAGCACAAGTGTAAACCAGAATGCAGGGACAGTCCCATGATCACTATGTCTTGTATAAGAGTCAGATTAAAAGTCAATAGCCATGCAAACAGATCCATGAGGTAATATTTTGGAACAGGGCTGCCCATAAGCACATCCAAATTTTGACCAAATTTTACTCATATAATTATTATGAGTCCTTTTTCAAATGCTATATCAAAAAGCCAGCCACACCACCTGAGAAATGTACTCATCCAAAACAACAGCTATAGCTATCGTTGGATTTCTTCTGATGCCAGGAGCTACAATTAATTGTGATTCAAAACAGAATACTAAAAAAAAAAGAACAAGGTGGTAAGAACTTTCTACCCAACTTTGCATCTACTGGTTTGACTAAAAAGAAATCCAGGAGGCTAACTTAGAGCTAGGGTGACTAGCAAGGGGTAGTGTCACTGAAGGAGCCACCACCACAAATGGTAAGAAAGGGGATGAAGTCAAGAATAGCACAGACATACTTATGGAGGAGACAGAGCATATGAATGTGGCGATATTAGTTAAGCAGGTTCATATATTTGGACATTTTTGTGGGCAACCCTGCTGTCATGTTTATTCTCCACATTTAGTTCTTTGCCAACAGAAAAAAAAACTCCAAGCTAACCGAAACTTTGTAAAGGAGTGAAGCTTGGGTCAAGCTAAGGTAAACCAAACAAAGCCATATGCCCATTTAGCTACAAAGTTAGCTTTGGCTAACAAGCTAGGATACCTCTATGTTCACATCTTGGCTTGTGTTATTTAGATAAGTTTGACCATGAGATCATTTATGCTTATTTATGTTACTAACCCTAACGCTACTTACCCAATATGTGTAATCATTCCCCTCTCTAATCTCTGCATTCCAGCTCTTTCTTTTGCCCATTTTTTTTTGTTTGTTTGTTTGTTTATACCCACACCTCTACATACATTTGTGACATTTACTGTGCCTGTCAAAGAGAATAACAGAAATGTTGCATTTTGATTTCTCTCTGTTCAGTTTGTACTACTACTACTTAGCACAATGGCACAATAAGTCATACTGTTGGTCTGATACTGCATGATAATGATGATGATCATTATGATTGCATAAAAAAAAAAATCTTTCAATGCATCATTATCATGTCAGGTAATCAGATTTTTCCCACCTCCCACCGGAACAACAAAACAAGCTCAAGCCCACAATTGTCAGAAGAATGTTGATTTGCTGTCTTGCAGCCATTAATACAGGATCTGTACAGTATTTTGTGCTAATCCATAAAAAAAGATGTAGATGTTTCATTGTTCACATGATTTGTTCCCAGCACTGGATTTAAAGGGCCACAGTGGATAGTTGGACCAAATTTTATTTTATCCAATAGCAGTTCAAATATTTAATACTGGAACAATAGGCCGATAGCTAAAATTTACCCTTTTTTTTATACTGAATGACATTAAATCACATCCATTCATTAATTCAAGACATTATTTACATGACAATAAACTGGTACTTAAGCTCATTCTGACAGGACTATGGGATGAGGTTAGGAAGAATCACATCACTTTATGCATTGTAACAGAATATTACTTTGCACATGTAATTATTAATGTGTATTTCATATACGTTTTTATTCAAATAAAGTTGAGCCTGATAAAGCTAATTCTGTTTCGTCAGTTTACATCAAAGTTGGTCACAGTTTGTAAGGAGTTTTTATTATACAGAGTCTTTATTTAAATTCTTCTAAAATGAGTGAAATCATGGCATTTACAATGAAAAGCCTAGAGTCACCATCCTATGATATCCAGCTGCATGCCCAGTTTTTGTCAGCTGGGGGATACAGGCCAGTTTGGATGACACATGGTGAGAGAATGGAGCAAAATGGAGCATAGCAGAGAAGTTAATCTGCCCTCTTTGAGTCCAGGATTAAACACACACACATATACACAAGCCTGTCCTTGTTTCATTTTCTCCATCTCAATGATTTTCATGTCAGCACTTAATGACAGAATAACAAATGACCATAATAGTTCCTACAAATGTAAGTACTCCACATGAATTTAAAAACAACCTCAGAAGAGGTAAATTAATAAATAGTTTAGGCTGTTTGGCATCAGTACTGGTCACTGTTGACTTTTCCAAAAAATGTAATACTCTGTAATAAATGACTTTCCACAAACACCCCCTCTCTTGATTAAAGATATAATAAATATATGGATAAATGTAAATGTTTCTGAAAACAAAATTTAGCCAAAAGGCATTTAGCCATTACTCCTGACCTGTCACAAGAGCTACAAGCATGTCGAATAGCCACCTAAAAGTTCAGACTTTATTAGGAGCAATGCACTGTGGGGATTTGTGGGTCATGAACTAAGGTGCTGCTTTTCAACAGGTAACGCTGACAAATATTTGGCTCAAAGGCAGAATAATTTTAAACCACAGCAGTGGCTCAGTATGTGCAAAGTTTGCAATGACAGTAGGAGCCCCCCCTAAGGGAGCCCCATCTGAAACCACACAATCCCAGCATGCATGCTCGATTCTCTTGTAAACCTAAGTTTGTCAGGGAAAGTCATCGAAGGAAAATCAAGAGGAATTATCAGAGCAAAAAAGAAGAGCTAATAAAAACGAGAGGTTTTGACTTTATTTTTATTTGATTATTTATCAAAGAGTGGTGGTGAATGCTGTTTGGAGAGGCCCCCTGTGAATTTTTGCTTAGGGCCTCAACAGACTCCAGAATTGCCACTGGGCATGAGGCTTTTCTTTTAACACTCAAGTTGCATCTGTGCAATAGTATAATTGATCTTTGACTTACTCTATATGTTGAAGTGTCTTTCAGCAAGCTACTGAACGTGGTGTGTGTGTGTGTGTGTGTGTGTGTGTGTGTGAATGGCTAAACAATTATGAATAAAATGCTGCACACCTGGTATGGCAGGTTCTTCCACCAGTGTAGAATATATGCATGAATTCAAGATAGGGAGTTTACAACCCACCTCAAGTTGCACATTCTGTGACTTGAGGCTTGATTTTAAAATTTGTCCTCAAAATAATTGAGTCATGAGTTGGACTTAATATTTATGAGTCTTCGTTCGATTTTTAGGCACTTTGAGAAAAGCAAAAGTTTAATGTAAAGCCCAGTTTCCTGTTTTGACAATGGAAATTCAAAAAAATGCATTCCGTACCGAACTGAACTGAACTACTGCTTGGTGGAAATGTGGATTAATTATGCACCAACAACAGCATGGCTAGTGCATAAACACAGCTGCTGAAACATTTGTCTGTCTTTTGGTTATAATAACTTCATATATGACCCAAAAAATAAAAGTCATGCGTGAAAAAATTGGGTTATCAAAATAAAGGTTGTGGGATCGACCATATCAAACTTAACAGCTGCCAGAAAGTGCAGCAGATAGGAGATGGGTGTCCAAATATGGACAGTTAAAACACAAGTTCAGCTCTGGTTCAGTAGAATATGTACAGAATGCTTCGTAGGTCAGGACTTAATATATTAGAGTTTGTTGATATTTTGAAAAGTTGAGTATTGTTTACTTGCACTTGTTTGCATAGTGCCCTTTGTGGTTTTTTTTCCTGGCCCTTTTCCTGTACTTTTATTCACATTCATTTTCAAACTCTTTTCTTTCTCTACGTGACTCATTCTGAGTGTTCGCTATTGGATTATTTATTTTTTCACTGTTCCTTTGCCTGTGGAGCTGCTTTGTCAGGTAATCTATTCCTTGTGGAACTGTTAAAGTATGTAATCGTGGTCTCTGCTTTTTCACAGCAGTGGGTTTTATTAGCTCCCAGGCTTTATACTTTCTGGAGAGTGACACAGTTATAATGATACAGTGTATGCTTTGAATTCCTGACAAATAGCTAACTAAAATGTGCTATCAGACCGGGAGACTTAAGACTATAAGTTACACAAAGCAGTTTGTGAGCTTACTGAATCTAGTATGAATTAGTGAAAATGGCATGTGTTGTAAATGGCTTTAAGAAGTAAGTGGACTCGAAAATCACAACCAATGCTCTCCATTTAAAGACCGCCTCAAAGTCATGTTTTTGACCTTGTTAACGTGTCCATTAGGGGTTTGCTTGATGTACAATGACACAAATCATGACCAAAATAAGCAGTCAATGTCATAGAAAAATCTACCTTTGCTCTCCAACCCACCAAAGACAGTCGCCAAAACACAAACTCGGACACTCTCCGGGTACCCAACTCTCCTCTCCCCTCCGAGGTTAGGAGTGGGGTTCAATGTCTCCTAGGAGACATCGTGTAGGAGACATCGAACCCCACTCCTAACCCCGGAGGGGAGAGGAGAGTTGGGTACCCGGAGGGTCTTTTATATTGTAAACTGAAGGAACAAATCCTGGGGACGTGCAGGAGGGGCATAGAACAAAACGTACCACTCTGATACATCAACTCGTAGGCGATCTTGTACAAGGAGCTCTTCCTTTACTTCCTGTCTAATTCAAATACTAATGGCTGGATGACTCCAATGTAAGTACTTGTCACAGTGCAGCATATAGTGGACTAATGTAAAAGTCAGAAGATGACTCTGCCTCGTTTCAGCTGCAGGGGCAGAGCTGTGTGTGCAGCCAGAGAAGGACTTAGATCCCCACAAGCCGGATGAGGCAAAGGTGACCATCCAGATGTACATTCAACACATTTTAAGACCACAAATGTAATTTTTGAGGAAAAAAGAAACATAATTCTAATTATGCAATTATACAAAACCTAAATTAGTTTTTTATGGAGACAAGTCATTGGGCCACTTCACAAGAACTGCACCTGGTTGAAATGCTGGAGCACAAAATGCACTTTATTAAATTTATTAGTAAGTTCAAATGACTAATGTCATAATACAGATTTATCGTAATTATACATCCTCCACAATACAGATAACTTTCTGTCATTGGTTAAATAGAGTTGGAAGTAAACATATAATCAACCAATACCATGATAGGACTCAAAAAATAATAGTATGGGAGGTACTAGAGTCACATCATAGTCATCAAAAATCAATGGCCGGAGCAGATGTCTAAAAAACATAAACATGTGTACCATTTAAAATACTTGCTACTATCTCATTTTTGAATGAGCAGTATGCACACAGCTCCCATTGCACCTGCGTAGGAACTTAAGCCTCTGTGTATCATACAAGTGAGAGTTGGGCAATATTTGGGGGGAAAAAGAAGAAAGTAAAGGATTCTTCACCTGTCTGTTGCAGCATTGTAGGGGAAACTCTTTCAGCAGCAGACACTTCACAAGTCACTGGGTCATATTTCATTATCAGCTGCTGGCCTCATCTACACTTGTTTTCTCCATCGTGACATGTGGGGGCGAGAAGGGAGAGAGTGAGAGATATCGGAGAAGCAGGGGACACACTTTATGCCTTCGACACGAGCGGTGTGAACTCCTGTTGAGCACAAGGTGTTGCACTTTTTTTCTTTTTTTCTTTTTTTTTTTTTACAGTCGTAGTGTATGATGACAGTCAGAAAATGTCAAGCCATGAACACCCAGGTCACCGTGAAAGAAAGGAGGGCGAACCTCTGTAGCCATATGAGGGGTGGCAAGTTTACAACTTTGCTTGTAATATAATCTGGTTTCACTTACATTAGCTATAGCCTGTGTGAAATAGCAGTTTGAAAACAATGACAACTACCACTACTGTGCACTACCTGCTCAGCACTTAAAGAGCATATAAAGGTTGCAATTATTGCTGTTTGAGAATTTAGAAGCTGAAAAGGGGATATTGACTTACACAGGTTTTCTAATGACTTGATCATTATCAGCTTTAAAGAGGAAAAAAGAGTTAGGTTTGTTTTTTCCTTTGATGGTTCCATTTTGCTAGCGGGCATGCTACGTTGGTGCCATAAATCATCCCTTACTTTTGCCATGAAAACAATTCTGCTCAGATGCCTTTAGCCATTACACTGTACCGTGTACACAGCATTTACGACTGCTTTTAATATTAATAATAATATTGATAATCTTAAGCAAAAAGTTGTTTACTTGCCTGTGTAGGCGTCCTTGTTCTGTTGTTTCACACAGTGCCATAGTTTTTTCTAGAATCATTCTATCGTGCTGTTCTCCGTGCTCCTAATATTTCTTACAAGATTTGTCTTTCCTTCATGGATACATGGCAAAGGAAAAAGACCAGACTGTCAGCAGCTTATAGTCCTGTAACTTCAGCCCGCATCCTTGTGATTACTAGCCGATGATGTCAGTGACAACAATAAGTAATGCCAGTACAATGTGGAGGGACTCTAATTAGAGATGATCAAATTCAACAGTTAACAACTTTATTCCCCGAGCTGCTGCATGGCCTTTAGATTTATGGTGATAATACAAAGTATTACAAGTTTGTGTGCCTCTCTCTATCATTCAGAAGTAAAATAACCTTATAAGCCAAATCTAAGCATATCCTGACTTCTTTGCAAAGATTTTAACTTGAGCTCATGTTCATGATTGGTTTTATCAACCAATAAAAACTGACTAGGAAACTTCTCCCGGAGAGGTTTCCTAGGTTTTATATTTGGTAATTTCATTTTGACAGCTTTATGGAGAAACAAATGTGGATTATAATATCACTGGTAGGGATATTACCCGTTTTTGTACACTCTATAGGGATTTTAAAGGATAGGGTCAGTCATTCATCAAGTTCAAGAAATATATTTAACCTTTCTTTTTTAAATCTAATTGACAGTTAATTCCAGAATCACATTACCAGAAAGCTATCGCTACGATATATATAGAAATCGGATTACTGGTTTGGCAGACGTTTCGTATCAAGAAGTGGGTAAGAGGTTTTGTAATTTGGCAACGGTGATCCATTCAAACCTAATTTCCAAACTTAATTTAAATATAAGACATTCATTATTTTAAATCATGTAATTTCAGTACACTGGATAATGAATTTTTCCTCCTTCCTATTACAATTTTAACACGTGCAATTCAGATGCATCCTGTTCCTTGGGCCTTTTATCCTATGATTTTAATTAACTCTGTTAGCGGTGGTGGAGGGCAGGAACCTGGGGAAGTGGACACAGTGAGATGTCCTGCATGTGCTTTACACTAAATTGCTTTTAAATATTTCAACCTGACAAACATGCAGTTTACTGAGGGGGAAACTGACGGATCTCCTTGCATTGTTATTCTCAGGTAATCCTCAACCCCCTGCTTAAATCCAGCAGTTGGTCCCAAATGAGCTCAGTGTGTGTAAGCACAACACTTCTTCAAAATGAATTCTTACAAAACCAAAAGGCTCAATTTATTGTTGGCTTAAGAGTGCAGCTCTTTGCACTTTAAATGTGATGCCCAATTTTGAGATGTACTATGCAGTACCATTTCCCTCACATGCTTGCTTAGCTTAAGCTTCTCAATTATTCAAGCCTGGATCAATACTCAACACACTCCGGTGAGGAAAAGAAGGAGGGCGAGATGAATTTAAGCCTGAATCTGGATTATGGATTTGTATCAATTTATGTGTGGCCACTCAACCAAAAAATCTGTGGAAAACACAGCGATACACGGCTAAGTGGGGAAAGCTAGAAGGCTTAGAGTGCCTGTCCGTTTTAACTCCTTGTTCTTCAATGCACACTGCCATTTTTTTAAGCTTCAGCCAATTATTACACCACCAGACTTGGTCTGTCAAAGGCGCCTTTCTCATTAGCCCGTCCCCAGTCCACTCCAAAGACTTAATGAACAAGGCCTGCAACCAAGTTTACCTCCAACTTTAATAACAAGGCTGCGTTAACAGCACGTACTGTTGGACAAGGACAAGTCACACATCAGTGGCAGCCCTAACAAGAGAGAGAGAGAGAGAGAGAGACCCGGACCGCCCTTTTATGAGTGGGTTAAGATTACTGGAGAGTGAAACTTTCATATTTAGGGGTTTAAAAGCGGGGGGGTTGATTTCCGGTTATGGCCTGGTCCCCCTAGTGTTGTTGGATTTTTTTCATGATCCGGCATGGTCGCACGTGCAGGTGATAACAATTAACAATTAACAATTCCCCTTGACAATTTCCCTCGGGGATAAATAAAGTATTCTGAATCTCAATCTGATACACTGGGAGTGAATGATCAGATTGCTTTAAAAAAGGGGATTTGTCAGATTAGTGACACAGATACAGAGAGCAGAGCCTCTGCCTTTAAACTACTGTAACTACTGTGCAAACAATTACATCAGCAGTCATGTGAAACTCATTTCCTCGCCGGTGTGCCAAGACTGTCTTAGAAACCCTAGACTTCCAAATGCGTTCTTAATTGAGGAAACAAATAGAAACACCTGGTAAGCAAAGTCTCCAAATGTCTTTTCTGTTGTCTTTGACCTGATTATCTGAAGTCTGGAGTCGATTGTGTCACATTATGTTAATTTTTCTGCAACCACGCTCAAAAGGAGTAGAGCTATTAAAAAAATCAAACACTTTCAAAGCATGTTTCTTAGATTCGTTCATATCCTGCCTCTGATTTGGACCAGGGCTGCTGCCTTAACATAGACCCAAAAACCATAAATGCATTGTGGTATTGAATTATAATTTACTAAGTGTTGACATCTGTTTGCTCACGTGGTTCATATCATTCACCAGTTGCAGAAAGGGTCCTCCCTCGCTGGCTGCGTGCGGGCTGCCTGTGGCCTCCAACCATGGTCTTGCTCTCTGCCAAAGCCAGAATTAGGGATGGCGGTGAGGCCTACCAAGGGCCCTTGTTGTATTTAGATTGGCAGAGGAACAGCAGTTTCACTCAGGCCCTGTTTACAAAGGGCTCCCGTCCACATTTGTGGGAATTGTGCCTGTAGCGCTCATGTAAACAAAAGCTCCGATATGCAAGTCGGTCTCTCTTTCTTTTGCCTCTCTTTCAGACAGGCATTGGTCCAGTAACGTGATATTTTGGTTTAAAATTAGAGAAGGAACTCCCTTGGAAATGACATACCTTAGGGTCCCACAATTTGTTTGTGTTCACAATGAACACAGGTTGACTGGTTTGGTTTTAAAGCCATGTTTTAAGATTTTGACTTGGGAGAATCACAGTGCCGTAAACATGGCGGGCTGAATATATACAGGGTGACATGAATGTTTTACTCATAGTGTGGTGACTGGCAGCTCTCCGAAATCCATCAGTTGCACATGAGGCCCTTTGGATCCAAACACAAATATGTTGCTTTCCTATAAATTCCATCACTGTTTTGAAAATTCTCTCTCTCTCTCTCTCTCTCTCTTGACCCAGTGGCAGTTCTCGCTCCAATTGTGCCTCATATTTTCAACATTTTAGCTCTCACTTCCAGACAAAATACCAAAAGCAAGTTCATAGCAGAATGATTAAAGGAAGGGCCCAAAATGGAAAATAATAACAGAGAGAGAGTTTTAAATAGAGTATGTTAAAATACATGGCAGGGAAATCCTATCCCTTAGAGAGGGTCAGACATGTAATTTGAAAAAAAAAAAAAGGCACAGCTAAATGACATGTAAGGAGTAATTATAGAGTCCAAATACACAGAATGAGCTGAAATAATAAAATACCACCTCGGCCTGTCAAGAGTGTTCTGTGGACTGAGGGAAAGTAGCCTTGCGGGCCAGCAGGCCACCACCCATCCCTCCTCTTTCTATGGCCTTACGGGAAACTATGAAGAGCATTTGGCTCTAAGAGCATTGGTCATGTGGAACACATGCGAAGGCAAGAGTTGACTTGACATTTCACAATCAAATTCATCACTTTACTACTTAGAATTGATGGTGTTAAAAATGTTTTCACCATATAAGAACAAAAAAGTGGCTAAATAGAAATATTAGAAAATATTTAATAACCAAGTAGATCAAAGCCATCTGGGTCACGTCCAAGTAAAATAGCCTGGTCGTCTATATGGGCTTTAATGTATGCCTAAGACTAACCATGTTAGGACACTGGACAGGAAGATTGAATAACATGTCATCTACATCATCATTAGCCTGCTGGAGGTGTTACTTCAAAGGACAGAGCACTTCATTTGACTCAATTCCCTCCGCCTGTCTGCAAACCTTATGAGTGTCACATTACCTTCAGACTGATGGATAGCTTCCTCCTCCATCCAGAGCCGCTGCTCCTTTATTCTGCCATGGCTGCTGGGCTGTGACTGATCGTACGCGGACTCAAAGTGGAGGTGATGGATGAGAGAGTAGTTGTTTACGTCATCATACTTCTGACCTTTCATATTAACGCCGTCACATGTCTGTCAAAGGGGAGATGTAGCAATATCGCCACAATATTGAATCAGGTGCGTTCACCTGGCTGTATGCTTTCTAGCACATCTGCCTCCTTTTGTCATTACTGTAACAAAACACACCCAACATCAGCACTTTTGTGATGTTCAGAGGGAAACTAGTAAAGGTTCAAAGTCATTCACACTGATAAAACTCAATCATTCCTCAGTCATTGTCTGGGCTCATTCATTAAAAAATAAAATCTTATGATGATATTTCAGAAATGTGCCTTCAACTTAATGTCAGCACCTTAAGAAAGGCTGTTTCCTGTCTCAACACGTATAAACCAGGTCTGTAGATAGTTTTGGTTTGGACAGTTTGGTGCACAAGAGCTGTATTGAACTGCACAGAGCTCCAACCTGAGCCCCTTCGACAAACACAGAGAAGACCTGGAACACCAACTTTGAGACAGGCCTCATCAATAAACATCACTGGACCTCACTGATGCTGTTATGGTTCAATGGAAACAGAGGCCTGCAGTTTCAAAAGTGTTGGATGCTACTTGTCAGAGTCTGGAATTGGATCATAGCCTTCTGTTTTGTAATGAATAACAGGGAACAAACTGACAACAGACATGGGATCATTATGAAGTAAGTATTGATTTCACAGTGTAATAACTATGCCCTCTGCCACCAGGCAAAACAATTCCTGGGGAAAAGAAAGATGCTCTTTGGTATATGTTTTAGGGAAGGCTATTTATTCAAGGGCTTGAAAATGTTTTATTTATTTATTTTTTTTTTCATTTTCTTGATCTAACCATGTCAAAAGAATCATTGAAATTAAAATTTCCTTTTTTGAGAGCGACTTGGCCAAAAGGGCAGCATTAACATTTGGACAACAATAGGCACAAACAATGCAGCAAGACAAACACACGCCCATTTTTATTAGGTATTAATCAGAGGTCTCGGTTGGCTTTCAAGTCTACCCTGGAGCAATTCATTTAAGGTGTAACGAAGCACTCTAGCTTAGCAAGAAAACCTTTCTATTGGTCTTCTTCTGTCCCATTTTTTCATCATTGTAAAGTTCACATCACTAGAACATAAAACAGCGGTCAGTTACAGTATGGGTGTAATGTCTGAGTACTCATATTTTGGGATGTTTTTGTGCTAATGCTTGAATTATATTATATTATATTTCAATTACACCCCCCCCCCATTCCAAGGTTTTATTTCTCCTGTGACTCACTGTCATGTACAGCAGATGAGTGAATTCAGATGGTTGTAGAGAATAATTCAACTTGAGTTCCACAATAATGTCATGTAATAACATATAGATCATGGACAAGATGAAGAGCTGGAAAGAAATGTTTAACCTCCTCAAGCAATAATCCAGAAATCTTTTTCCTGTTACAAATGGTCTCCATTCAGCACCAGAGTAGCTTATTTTTCAGTGTACTTTCAAGTGTGGTCCGCGCAGGCCTAACGCCTAATGGTGCACACCCGGTGCTTATCTAGGATCAGCCCAGATTACGTACAATCACAACACTGACAGTCGCCCACATTGCTCCTCTCATCTGTCACTTAAAGGCCCTGTGCACGCAACATGTGTGCCTCGCTGTCACTCCTCCAGTTGGCGAGTAACTCGATTTTCCACTGATGATTTGAGGGGAAAGAGACAACAGGTTGAGGAGATTTTTTGGCCTACTGTGTTTCTGTCCTCTTTAGCCTGTCTCAGTCAGGGATGTAATGTGGGGGAAACATACACTCAGTTTACAGTACCTACATTTTCCTCTGTGGTTTACCCACTTTCCACAGTCATTAGAAATAGAAATGAATACCAGATGTGGTTAAGAGAGGAATATGGTATTTTAAGAGAGGTTTTCCCTAATAATTGGCTTGTGTTCACACTGCCCCTAACATTACAATCTGTTCATAGTGACTCAGTTGCAAGACTTTGCTGACACCTAGTGGCCAAATATAGGCATTGCGTTGGTAACCATATTGAGAATATGGTTATAATTTACTTGTTTCACTGTATTTTCATAATATGTTATTGCCAACGGGTAATGTGCTATGTTTAATATTCAGAAGTAGATTAAAAAATTACACAATAATAGATTCAGTAACTGAGCCTGAGTTACAGTATGTCTTGCAAGTAGTATTCTATAGTGCTGGTAATGGATTGTTATCTTCAAATAAAGCCTTTATTTACATCAGCAGCTATAATACAATGCCTTTTACTGTTACTGTTTGACTGCATGAAAAATTGCACATTACATGGACAACTACAGCTTTAATTTGACTACATGTCTTCGAGAGAAGACTTGTTCCCATTTGGGTTCAGTCACTGTCAGAAGTAAAACCTAAAACTATTCTGGAGACTTTTATACAATTAACATCACTGAGCAAAATGTTTTGCCCATTTATTTGTGAATATAGAGAACTTTTTAGATGGCTCATCCATCACAGCTCATTGTCAGCGAGGCCAGACTCTTAACCTGGGTGGCGCTGAGACCTGTCCTCAGCGTGAGTCACCATCATGCTACATCTGTCCTGCCCCTGTGCTGTCTGGCTCATATGAAGATTACAACATTCAAATGATTCTAGAATTTGAGTGGTCTCTATCAGAATATTCCTCTTGTCTTGGATTTATCTAGTATGCCCATGGTACTTTATTTAACTTCAAACTTTATATACGGTAAAGGAACCTAATTGATAGCCAGATATTTTGCTCAAACTAACTTATGGGGAACATATGGCATGATGATAATATATGATGTAGGCTAACACAACGAGGAATCTACAGCATTGCTAACACCTCACTTTAGTTGTTCTATAGTTTGAGCTACTATGTAAAAGACTTTTGACACTATTATATTTGTTGTATAAGCAATGCTGTAATTCATTTCTCATTTTATTGGAATATAACCAGAGTGTACAGTAAGTAAATATTTAAAATTATCTATGTATCAAAAAACAAACAAAAAAATCAGACAAAACTGTTTCTACTGGCTTAAGTGAATAAATGCAGTGTGACTTCCTCTCACACTCAGTCCTGAACTCACTTGGGCAGAGAGATGAGATTTACTGCAGTAATCGGCTAGTGTACAAGGGGCGGTCAGTGAATGAATACTGTGAATACCAGTGTTTGAATGTGTGTGTGAATGGGTGAATACAAAACCTTTAGTATTAAAGCGCTTTGGGCGGTCTAAAATACTAGCAAAAGCACTGTATAAATACAGGACATTTACCATTTACCATATATTGCACCAGGTTTATTCAAGATAGTTTAAAGCTATTCATTTATTGTTTGAGCTACTTTTTAATATAGCTTTGCTGTGATATGGAAGCTGTTATAAAGACGTTTGACGAGAGAGGTCAAGCAAGAAAAAGGAGAGGAAAGCCAAGAAAATGTACAAAATCTGATGCAAAGTTCCTCAGGGTTTTTTTTTGAGAGACCAAAAGAAATCCTGCAAGGCCCTGATTCAGTTGAC
>KV751334.1:6704467-6725480 GCA_001698575.1 Mola mola | reverse complement strand
CAAAAGAAAACACTGATTCAGAAGGGGAACTGGATGAGAAGGCTAAAAAAAACAAACAATGGAATGACAATCAAAAGAGTGTAGTATGGAGTGACAACAGCCATTTTCTTCTGACAATTGTGTTTTGTTTTATTTTTGTTTTGTACTTTCTGGTTGTTTCTTAAAAAGAGGCTAAAAAAAATAATAATGGATTATCATAAAAACATCGATATAGCATAAAGCTGTTGCTGGCCTAAGACTTTTGCACAGTGCGGTATATGCTAACATTGTGAATGCTAACTCATGACATTGATTGAGCCTTGCAGTGCTAATTTGCTACCATTAGCATGCAGTGAACCAATAAACATGCAGTACCACATGGGGAATGCTTTTGAGCCACGACTTGAAAATAAATGCTATTGTTAATAAGAAGAATGAAAAATGTGGCCTGAAGAACTTTAAGTTGTGCAAAATGTTTCACAAACCTATGTTGCACACAGTCCTCCCCCCCCCCACTCGCTCTTCCATCTTCCCCTCTAACTGTCCATCTTTTTCCATCATCCTGCCTGTCTCCATTTTTCTCCACATCTCACTAATTACCCCTCACAAGCGAGACGGGTTTTGCGTTTAGTGACGTGCCGAGTCAGGCCCGGTCTGCTTGGCTGGTGCCACTGACAGCCTGTCACACACATAGCAGACACACATAAATGCACGCGCACAGAGACGCTGTGATGGCAGATAGTGGCTGGAGTCCTCGCCTCCAACCTGCAACCTCACTTGCCTACTGCGACCACCCCTCCACAGCTACTACACCCTCCCCCACCTGCACAGCACACATGCATTTGAATAAGCTCCTCTGCAATTTGCTGCTGTGCTGCTCGCTCCGTGTCTATCTCTCTCTCTCTCTCTCTGCTACTACTGAGGTTATCAGTTGCTGTCAGTGCAGCCTGGAAATTCCGGAGGGTCTAAAAGAAAGTCCAAAAGATGCAGCCCGAGGAGCAGGGGGAGCTCTACAGGCTTTGGAAACAGCTTTTACATTCCCTTACATTAAATCATTGGATGCTACATGTGAATGTGTTGTCGATTAGAAACTGAAAACTAATGAATACAGAAAGCCTAAAGCTAACATAAATATGAGTCCTGTCAATAAATGAAAGTATTTACTCGCATGGTTGTCCATAGAAAACTCTTTAACATGGGAGTGGACAAATTGCTTGTTATGCTTATTTTATGAATGTTTGTTATTACTGCAACAATCCACTGCTATGATGATTACTGTCTAGAACATTCTCATGTTTACTCTGCATGCTCAAAAACTACGATGGAAGCATATCATGGCACTTAAACCCAACAAGCAGCAGCAGATGAGCACACTGACCTCTATCTTTATAACAGCCAAAGCATGTGACCGAAGCTGGAAGCATTACGGATTATATCAAGCAGACTCTCGTCTGCCACAATGTTTATCGGCCTGCAAGCTACAGAAACCCGTTTAGCTATCACTGTTGAGCGTGCTGCCTGCAGGCTTGTCCCAGCGTCTCCGATGCAAAGCATCCAGCGTGGTGGACCTTTGGCGAGAGCTCTGCATCCACTGTGTGCTTGGCCAGCAAGTTCTGTGTGAGTAACGGGCCACTTTGGTGGTAGCTCAAGTCACATTGACAGCAGATGCAAACAACTTTGGTCTTGTTGAGAAAAGATCTGCCTGGGCTTTGAAGCCGAACATGCCATTCAAACACACACATTTTCTTTATCCATTTCAGCGTTTCTGTTGCTTCTCTTCAGGAGTTTCCAAACTAAGGTGTGAGGATGTGACCTGTGGATGACTAACAGGTTAAATAAAGATTGATTTGAGTTTTGACCGAGGGCCGAATCTTTCTGTAAAAAAAAAAAAAAAAAGAAAAAACTAGTTGGTTTAACTTCAAAAAAAGACAGCATCTGGCCTTATCTTAACGTTTTATCTGAACTTGAAAAGACAAGCTGAGTTAGCTTTGAACCATCAAAAGAATTACTTTAACTTCTCTTTTTAAGTTTAACAAGACATGGCTTTTTGAAGTTAAAACACTATTTTGTTTTTACAGCGTACAAAAGTGGAAGAAGTGGAATTATTGTAAGATTAAAGGTATGAATGTGAATTTTTTTGGCACTCACACATTTACCAAACTCTTCGTTTTGGCAACATTTTTTCCTAAACACACATTTATTGAAAACAATAGACGCTAAAAAAAAAAAGTCACAAGGGTTATGGTTGCTGCCATCTTGCTTACACTGGTGACGACATTTCAGAAAGGGAAGCAGAACTGTGGTATTGAGTCCCCCCAACCCCTCAATCGCAAGCAGACCTCAGCTGCCAATCATGGCATTTCAATCTGTTTTAATAGGATCAAATACCTAATTATCAGAAATCCTAAGAAAAATAAACACTTGAACATATATCAGCATGATTATAAAACTACTAAAATTGTCTGAAACTATCTTTGGGAAAAATTGATCTCAGGAGTACTTGGAATTTTAATTTTGGCCCACGTCTTACCTAAAATAATGGTTGAAGAAGACGTCATTACCTATACTGGAGCCGGCCCCCATTGACTTGTTTGGGTTCGTTTTTGGGAAACTCACATATCCATCTTTATATACAGTATGAAATCAAGCATGTGCTTGTTTGTGTGAAGTTTAAGCATGTTGGACCATGACACACTCGGAGCTCTAAGAATCGTGGTCCAGACTCGTAAAAACAGAATGACCTCATAAACCACAAAGACAAGCTTACCTGTCCAACACAAGCAATTCAAATTCCAGAATCGATATCAAAGCCAATAACAGCAGTTTAATAAGAGGCTCTTGGAGGAAAAAGATAAAACAAAACAGAACAAAGCATGAAAATAGTTCTCATACTGCAACCCAGCACAGTATAAGTCAACACCTTCTCACATGCCACATTAAATGCTAAATCTTCAGACAGTCATGACTTAATGACTGACTGAGACTAACAAATCATGGCAAATGGACAGTTGGAAGCTTTAAGCATTACTCAGATTTTCTGAAGGTGAAATTAGATCATTCGCTGCAATAAAAAATAAGAGGTTATCCCTTTCTCAACACTGCCCAACCTGACGTTGGAAATATTAAGCAAGAGTCTCCTGAACTTGAAAGAATATTATGTTTTACCTCCCCAATTATGGCATTACGCATCCGTTTTTATATAATATGATTGTCATTTCACACCTGACATTACTTCATTGATTCCGGCCGCATCAGGTTGAGGCTGATGGATGCACCAAGTGGAAACTGAGTCATGATTACATTACAAATTTCACTGAAGACCAAAGATGAAAGGTTTTTTCAACATACGTTACAGAAATGACATGGACATACACTTTTCAGTTAATATAATGTAGTTAGCCCTATATGATGGCTATAACGATCATGAAGAAGATTTTCTGGTGACATTCTAAGTGATGCACAGGTTACTTGATTTTCAAGGATCTCTTGGTTTTAGGCTAAACCTCAAAACCTTTCCTGCAGCACTTTAAGAGCTCTTCATAATACCAAAATAATATGACATATATTGTATATATTATTATCACTAAAAACTATTGTTTGTAATAAAGGTCCACATATTGCAGAGTGGTTATCTATAATTGTTGTATTCTGTCATTTAATTATTTGCGTAATTGTTAAAAATACAGACACGTTTTCATAGAGTTTACTTGATACAAGTCAGGGGAAATCCCACAAGGTTTATTGTTTCTAATTGTAATTGTGGATTTGTACTGAAGCCTTTAGACTCCATATGGACTGTTTAAAAACTATAAAATGTTTGCTAATAATGGATGCAAATGTATCCTTTTTGTTCTGTTTGGATTTTTATACTGTGTCTAGTGTCGGAAGGCTGTCGTGGGATATTTCCCCGAAGCTTGATTCGGGGTTGTAGGCTTGGTTTATGTTTATATTTGGATGTTGATCTTATATTGTGCTGTTAGATGATGATAAAATAATGTGCATGCTTGTTAATTAGTGTGGGAGCAAAGAGTGACCAGAAAGTATTTAAAATATTAAAATCTAAAAAAAAAAACATATTAAAATACAATATTTATTCATTAACTTAGTCAGTAAGGCTTTTTCATTTATTTGTGACACTTTTGATCTTCCCCACTAGGTGGCCCTGTCATCCAATTGAAGCTCAGAGAGAGGCAGCAGCCGTGTGGTGCACAGTCAGTGAGGGGCCACAGAACCTATAATGAAGTTCTCCTCAATGGATCCCCAAACAATTGTTGTCAAATCTTGCGTTAGTAAAACATGTCAATCATTACAGTCACTAATGTGACTGTAATGGACAGTAATCATGTCACACAGATGATACGACAGCGTAGGACACTTCAGCTGTGGGACTGATCATCTCCTTGTTGATATTTCGAACAGTTAGTCCCTTATTCCCTGGGTTGTATATAGTTTGGAGGGGTTAGTATTGCACACAGTGTCAGTTTGTCAGCTTACAAAAATTAATTAGCCCTCGAGGGCCATTTCATAGGCTGTACAGTGCAACTCTCACAGCTTTGGAAGGTTCCATGTGGATTTAGCTAGCTGACGTTCACTGAAGCTTGGAGGTCCGGCGGCTGTTCGGGGTGCTTTTCATGTGTCACCACCAGAACATTTGTGGACAATGAATGGCCCACTCCCCTGATCCTTTGCGTGTTCTCCCATGAACCCTCCTCATTCTGCTGCCCTTCCTGGATTGTTCCTTCTGCTCTGCCTCAGATCTCAGCCCAGCTACATCGATGTTCCCCGGCAGCCGTAAAAGCAGATAGGTTGTAGAGGAGCTGAGCGGGCAACATGCTGCTTGGAGCCTTGGCTTTGAACTTTTACAGTGGCTCCTCAGGAGAGGAAAAGAGCCATGTTACAAAAGTGAGGGATACTCTGTGCAGGATATTCATTAGGAATTTGGTGCAAAAGCATGCAGGGAGAATGTGATGTAACATAGACAAGGTGTAATATCTAACCTGAACATCTCTGTGTGTGTTTGTGAGTGGATATTTGTAGTAGACATAAAGGTGCTTTAGTTATTTAAAAAAAAAAAAAAAAAGCAACTCTTGTCAGACACCTGTCCACATGGCTCATTTAGCCATTACAGATGGCTTTCAGTGAGATGGTAAAAATGGAAAAAGACAACAATAACGTGGTCTGCCCAGGTGTTGTTTAACTCAGGAATGGCATTTGTTTGAATCAGATTGCTGGAAGACATTTACATGAAGTAAATTGCTAGGAAATGTCAGCCAGAATTAACAGGTTTTGATAGGGCACTGTGAAATGCCGCTTTTTCAGTACTCGTTGGGATTTTCAGGCTTGAAAGTCAATTCATTGATTTGTCTTCATGCTGGATATTCGCCAGCTGCTCTGCTTCCAATAGTGTCTCTTATTGTTACATCTGCCAAATGGGCTTTTTGTGATGGCAGAGGAGAGGGGAAGGTTCTCTGCTCCATCCATCCATCCATCCATCCATCGTCTTCTGCTTGTCTCAGATCGGGTGACAGTGGCAGTAGGTGAAACAGGGTATTATACACTCAGGTTGCAAACTGATCAAGCCAACCTTCATCTGCATCTTCATCTGCTTCAGAAGGACACCGATAGTGGTGCTTTAACTTGAAGAGGAGCACTGCTGGTTGACCCTGCCCATTTAAGTAACACTGAACAACTAATAGCTTTTTACCTATACAATATCTTCTTCCTAGTGACTAAATTCACAGCATCTCCTGAGTTGTGTCAGATGCACCGATGCTATGGATACATTAGGGGGCACTAGTCTATTGTGAAAAGAAAGCCGGGAGCAGGAATAAACAAAATGTGCCAGTTGATGTGCAAACCTCAAGGTTATGGAGTTATGAAACAAATCACTGTGACAAAGAAGCAAAAACTCTAAATCGGAGAATGCCTATCCTGTGTGTCAGTTTTGACCTTTATTTATTCCCCTTTTTGAAGTCAGTCAGCTGGAATCTGTTGTTTAGGAACATTTGCACCAGTATTTGAAAATGTAGAGCTGAATAAAAAACCCTGTGGGTTAGATATAGAGATCTTTCAAAAGACTACAAATTTCCCAACCAGCGTCCATTCATTGGATTAACAAAACCATTTTCATTTGGGATTCGTAAAACACCAGATTTTCGCCTTCGCACTTCATCATGTCTCCTAGTGAACGCACATTCTTGCTTGTACAATATATAACTTGGCTAATGCATGCTATGTGCCAATTTGTCCAAATTGATACTTGGCAGATATGGAGAAAAATGGGGTGTTTTTTTCTCTAAAATAACAGCCCTGCAGTTGCGACTGGATTTAATCATTTACCATGGAACGCTACTACTGAATATTCAGGTTGTTCCAAATATCTGTGCGAAGAAGAAAGGGGGAGGAGATGTGATCCAGTGTTCAGGCTTCAGGTACAGTTTGACCTGATGCTCGGTGATGCATCTCTGTTTAAATGCTTTCTGACGTATTTCTGTTTCACACTGCGGCCATTAAAGTAGGATGAGGTCTGTGAGTAAATGTCTACGCCGGACGTCTCATCATTATTCCTGCGTTTATTAAATTAGGATGATTTATGGCTGGTTTGTATGGAGAACAGTATATTACCGAAATGGCTATTTAACTGAACACAGGAATTTGATTAACTTCTGACCTCACAAGTGCAGATTGTATGACAGTGGTGTAGCCGGAGGAAGGACTTCAGCTCAACTTCCTTCTGTGAGACTATTTTTGGACCCTTGTTGCTGCTCATACTCTATGTATGTGAGGGTCTGCAGGGATGGGTTTCCACTGTGAAAATGACAGTATCACAGTCCCAACAACAATCTCTTCTTAATATGACATACCCTTTCATGTTAGTTACAAAATAAATCATTTAACCTTGTGAAAAACCTACAATCAGCATTGCAGTCGTCTCATCTGAAGACCAACATCCTTTTGTTTTTAAGTTTCAAAGTCCAATTAATAGAACTTGCTGTACTAATTATGTGTTCATCTATAGCAAATTGAATCATTGTGTTACCATCAAATCTTTCCCAAACTATTTACTTACATATGCTTACATCCATCAGGGTCCACTTGGGTATTAACCCATGCAACCTAAGGCCTGGAGCAATGAAACAAGACCAAATCCAACCAGATTAGCGTATGATTTAGATGCTGTTTCATGTCAGGTCCCACGTTGTCCTCAGTACAAAGTTGACCTGTGAGGATCTGCAGTGCTGACTCAGACTTAAAGAATGTGCCCACTCTGGTTGTAATCAAGAAACGTTTTACCCAGTACAATGGTGTAAGTACTTAAAGGGTTTTTAATAGCTGCATACTTAATAAAATAATATAACAGGCTACACAGACAGCCCCTCTAAATAAGGTCTATTAAAGGATAATTGTTTTTTTGTTTTTTTTTGCTGGATTTACTGACAAAATATTTATTTCATATACAATATCAGCAGATACATCTTTTTTTAAACAAATTGTGATCCGCGGTCACTTGTTATTGACTCGGGCATGTGATTTTAAGTATCTGTTACATCTTTGGACTGCTAAACAGATTTCAACACAGTTGCTGTCTTGATTTTGCAAAGGACTAAATTGAGCCACATGATCTTATTTGGGCAGCATTTTGCAGTACCAGCAGCCTAACATACATCCAGAGGGTGGAACAGTGGGTAGAAAAAGGTAAATAAGCTAGCCTTTTAAGTTTTTGTTCACACTGAAAATGTACCAACTCGGGAAGAAAGTCAAATTTATGACCATTTTTACAAAGATGTCTGTGTGTGCCAAATTCTACACTACATATTATGTTGCAACAGGGTCAGATCTAGAAGAAAATCTACTTGGATGCTTTATGGCATGGAAGATGAAGCATGTACACTGCTGTTTGTCTACTGCTGTGCATCTAGGGTAAATTGAGAGAGTATCCACAGACAATTTAATGCAGCACACCTCAGGGAAAAAAAAAAAATGAAAAGCACAAGAGTAAATTGGAGGTTACAGACAAAATACACCAGCATTTCATCCTGTTTGCAATGATTCCATTGATTTACTGATGGCAAATGCAGCATCTGGACCCTCACAATTACGCACACGAAACACATGAAAAGAAGATTAAATGGCACCCAGTGCCTCTTCATACGCAAGGCACTATGTTATGGATAGATATTGGTGCTCTGTACCTCTGTGACTCTCTTCAGAAGTCTGTCTTGAAGGGAGCTGCAGATTCATAAGTTGAATATAAAGAACTTTCAATGCTGAGATGCATACATGAATGAGAATGTCCCCCACAACGACCGTACATAATCAGCCAGCCATGTTCCTTGATTGTTCTCAGCAGAGCCATCTGCTGAATTCAAAGCGTCCTTCTAAAACCCATGGAATTCCCCTAGGACAGGAACGGGGGAAAGAAAATATTTCCAGCCCACATTACCTGAAGAGTCATTTTTCAGCCAGGATGCATGAGATTTGGTTAAGCCAGCCGGTTTCTCCTGCCATGGCCCAAGGTCATGTCAGATGGACAGGTCGGCTAGATATGTAAAACTATTCCACAGATCCAGAGCCTGGGGTTAAAGGAGAGGGGTCAGGCATGAATCCCCTTTCAGGGTGACACAAGTCTGTAGATGGCATTAGCCTTGGAATATTGGTCACATCGCCATCATACCCTCCTCGCTGCCAGTGTCGAGCTCATGCTTCTGCTCAATCTTTAAGACCATGGTCAGGTGCATTAATTATGAGCTCAGAAACCTGACACAATATATACTCTGGATGTGAGTTATGTACAGTATGTCTGCTATATATACACATGACTTTGCCTTCCCTTCAAAGTTTCTTATTCCTTCAGCTCTCAGCTCCCTCTGCCCCACTGTGTGAGTTGACAGGACTGTTCACTCCACTTGGGATGATGATGTGGATGTCATGAATTGTATTGGCAGCTGCCATTGTCGATACAGCATTATGGAATGAACCAGTGTTTCACACAGTATCTTAATCTAATTTACAAGGCGCCCTGCTTCCTGGGCAGCTGGGATGCTGCAGGGTCGGCCAAAGTCGGGGAAACAAAGTGAATGTAATGGGCAGGATGTCCTACTGCTGTTCAGGGGCAAAGGTATGACGGACAGGAAAATGGTGTGTTTTCCAGATAAAATACTGGTCAAATCTGGCACACATATGGCCTCATATTCATTTTAGCCAGCATTTCCAGCATGCAACTTCTGCTGTGAATCCAGTATTTAGCATTCACCTCTGATTCTGAGTGATCTGCTACACATACTTAGAAGAAGAGGCAGTGCCACAGTACCACACATAGAAAGAGCTGAGCTAACAACCATATTGTATCGCTGGCACTGCAGTATGCTGTGCATCAATACCATGCAAATTGCCTCACTCTCCCCACCTCATGCATATACAACATAAAAACACATCGTAGCACATCCCCCAGCATCATTTTACATGGTATTATTAGCTTTAACCAATTGTCTGACAAAGCACCAGGTGTTTTTTGTTAGGTTTTTTTTTTACCTTTTTTTGCTGTGCATAAATCTTAAGCCACATATGCTGCTGTCTTTTACACAATTGTTCTACCAAACACGTGTCTTTGTTCCTCTCACTGTACCCATTGAATCAATTAGAACAGTGAGGGTTTAAGTTGCGATGCGTGAACCTCCCATCTGTTTTAAGATTACGAAGGAGCTTTCAATTTTAGCCCCTTTTGCACTTTTGAGATACAAAGGAGCTTGACAAGCAGTGAACTCTTATTTAGATGCATGGAGTGCTGGAGGTAGTTTAGTATGCCGGCCAACACACCTGTAACAATACAATTTCCTTTCAACAGCAGGGTGATATCCTCTTTTGGGAACTGATGTTGGCATGGTAGAAAAACACACACACACACACACACACACACACACACTAAGCGTTAAGGTTAACTCTTGGAGGCATTTAAATCTTGCACTGTGTCCACTGTGGTGCTAGGCCTTGTATCAATTGAAACAATACAGCAGGGTTGTTGCTTTATTGGAGTGCTCACATGCAGGGACACACATACGGATGATGCGTTGGATGTTTGTACAACTTCTCTGCTTATCTTTATTTAGCCAGTCAAGGCTGGAGAGTGATGCCGTGTGGGAGTCGCCAGAGAGAGGTTTGTGCAGGGATTTGATCCTCAGCTACCAGGGTTACATGTGATTACGGAAGCAAGGGTCTTAATGAGCACACTGTCTCTGGGCCGTTCGCAGCTTCTCTTGACGGTGCAGGAAATTCTCAGAACACAGTGTACCCAATTATTGCTCTATGCCTCTGCTTCTTTGGAGCGGAGCAGGGTTTGGTTGCTTTACTGAGGGGCAATTTAAGAGGAATTACTGAGAAAGGTGACTGAATAATTAGTTCCCATTTCCATTAAATTGCCAGCTGATCTCTGGATTCAGCGCAGAAATAACAAATTTGCATTTGTGCATGCTAGGTTTCAGATTTAGTGTGGGGGATGAAATTGATAAATAATTCACCCCTCTCTTGAATTTGGTTTTGAAAAAGCAAAGAGTGAGTCACAGTCACGGTGATTGACTTACAGTTTAGCTGTCTCATTTCTATGTAGCTCATCATTTAGCAAGACAATAAACCTTTGCTGAAAAGTCACTGCCCACTGCTGTATTGATAGTTGCTATGCCTTTCAAGCTATCTGTTCTTGCACAGAAAATAGGCAAGTTAAGTTGATGACAGGTAAGCTTTTACCACTCAAGTTGTCTGAAATTTTTCAAACAACACGTCTACCCTATTAAACAGAGGTAGACAAATAGCAGGCTTCTCATATATTAAAATTAGGCAACCCAGTCAACAGATTTGCAGCAGTAATGATGATTCCATCATCCATTCCCAATTTTGGTGAAACAACTGTCGCTTTCAGGTCTTATTAGTTGTAACTAGCTAGCGAATTTGATTAACTTTAGTTGGCAAGATGTTTGAAAACACTGTCTTTGGCTGACTTTTCAAAGTTTCTTGCTGATTCCTTTTAAACCATGGGTTTTGTGAAAAGGTCTTAAATGTCCACTTAAAGGGCATATACTGTATATATATATATATGTTATCATTCTAAAAGACTGACGCTAAAGTTGGATGTACTCAGGAAAATGTCAACAGTATGATAGTAGAAGAGAAAAGGCTTTTAGGATGAAGGTGTGTTTGACGAATGTAACACTGTCTGGGGTAATGTTGGCCGGGGCTGATGCAGTGTAAACTTTCCCATATCCAATAAATGCAGGGCAGAGCCATGAGCAGTCAATTATAGGAACTGTGATTGCCAAAACATTATGTAACACCAACACAAGTACAGAGGAATAATAAATCCAAATAACACGATGTCAGTTCAATGATAAATATCTTGCATATACATGTGTGTAGAGAAATCTGCCTCTTTGGTGATTGGGCTCCGTCATAATTTCATCATATTTTTATTATGTGGAGATGTAGCCAGAAAGAAACTAAACACTCCAGGTGTTGGGATGAAAATTGGACCCCTGGAAATGAGAAATGAATTGGGTGGTGGACAGCTGCAACCACTCTGCATTGAAATCCAGCAATGACAGTATTAGAAAGGAGAAATCATTTTATTAACATTAACAGCATGATTTGCTAATTGAAACTGTGGTTACACTTGGTTGGTTTTAAGCAGACAACTTTGCTACCAGTTTCCAAGCGGTATTGTTGGCAGTCGCAGAAAGAAAGATGGCAGCTGCTAGCTGCATGGTTACTCTCCGACAGCAACTATAAGAGTCTCTGTGTTGTGAAAAAGTTAGAGTAAACAGTTCTATTAGTAGGTTTGCAGGTCTTCTCTTTTACGAACTCAAGTCCCGTTGATGAGAAGAATTCTAATGATGGGGAACATTTGATGTAACACAAGAGCAGTCTCTGTTGATTGAATGCTGTCTGTACTTGTTTTAGCTTACTTTCTATAGCTCTCATTTGCCCTTGTTCTCTGTTGAAGGCTAGAATTTTCTATTTCATTTGCCAGAATTTTTTAAATGTGACAGTGCCCGACGCCTTACCTTAGTCATTATAGCTTAGTGTCACACAGAACATAAGTGAAAGCAAGTAAATGTGCCTGAATGGGCATCAGATGACAATGAGCTTGTTTTTGTATCAGTTTCAGTAACAGTATCACCATAAGTCTCCTGGCCACAGTGAAACAATCAAGACAGTAGGAGCAAAGTTTTGTTTTAAACCTCATGAAATCATCTTTTCATTTGTTAGAAGGACACTTTTGTTTTTTTCATCCAAAAGTTCCAAGTGCACTTACTATTTTTAATCTGAGACAAACAGCATGTAAAAGTCTGATGAGGTCATCCAGGAAAAGATTTTCATTTTTCACTTCCTTAAACTAATTCCTATCAAGCTATTTCCATGTTGACACTCAGCAGTGTTCAGGTTATATTTGGTTCTGTTCAGGGCTCTGGCAGACAAGTGTGAAATATCTGTCTTGTGCCATAACTGGCACACTGCTGTGAGCGCCTCAGCTTGCTCTCTGCTACTGTGGTGTTCAGCCCAAGTCTGAGGTGCAGCCCGTATGGAAAATCACTTCCCCTATAACTCACCACTGTCTCCCTCCTCGCTGTCTTCACCCCAGTTAATGTGTTGACCCGGCCACACTGTCATCCGAGCAGGGAAAACAGAAACTCCTGAGTCATTGCTCAACTTCTTTTTCCTAAGGCACGACAGCAGGCCAACACGTCAGGGCTTGGCATTTTCTCCAGAGGAGTCTTCTGAAAGCTAAATACCATCATAAGGATGCGATGATCAAAGTGGTCAATGCATAAATGCTACTGTTTCTTAATGTTGTGTGGGAGGTTTGTTTATGGCTGCGCCAAAAATCTGCCACTGGTGCAGCTCACTCTGTATCGACATTGTACACAGTGACATAAATCTGAAAGTGTTGGCAGTGTTGGTTTGCTGTATTTCTCCTGATTCTTGATTCAGTCTGTCATGCAGGAGAGTGATTGCAACTATTTGAAAATGGCAATGAATCATATACAGAGAAAAACAATTAGCAAAAATTAAATTAAAGTAATGGAGGTAAACGCTGACGCTTGCCTGATAAAGGCAAACCACAAGGAATCAGCCTCAGTTACATAACTGTTTTCCCTCTACTCCTTTGGCAAAGAAAACACACATACACACATGCACAAACACCGACCAGAAGCAATTAGGACTGAGGAAATAACAGGGAGTAGGAGTCTGTGGACTAGTGTTTCCATCAGTGCTAGCTTCTCTGCAGCTATACAGCTATGGCACCAGAAAAACACTGCGTCAGTGGATTGCTCCTGAAAGGGCAGTTAGCCTGCTACTGACCTTTTTATAAGCCACGATGGAGCCCAAAACCACACTGGTTTTCCTTGTAGGTCTTGTATTCCCATACTTAAAAGGTCCTCATAAGACCATAGTCATGATTTTGCCAGTCATTCAACCTTACATTTGTTTGTTAAATAGCACAAAATCATGGTTTAGGTTGTAATATTTGCTCAGGTTTTAACAGAGCAATTTATAAGAAGTTGTGTCTTGTTCCTGGGCCATCAAATATGGATGTTTTGAGTTGATAAGTCAGGTTGGTGACCAACCCAGTGCGTCAGTGTAGTGTTTAACCATCAGGGAAACCCATAGCATTGCTAACTGACAAGCTGAGAATGACCATCAACAATCAACTATGTTACGTGATATACATTTAGACTCTTTTTTAACCCCTAAGACAATTTGGTGAGTTCTGTAATGGCACCAAACTGCTCTGTGTGCCCTTGGCCAATAGGTACTCCATCTCACTCAAAAATTAAGTCTCTCTTTAGCATCCTGTCACACAAACACCCTCCACCTTTGCCCCCATTGCCCAACCCCCATCCACTTACTCACCCTCCAACCCTTTTCTCATCCTCTTCCTCTTCATCTTCAACCTCTGACTCACTCTGCCAGTATCCTGTGACACTTTTAGGATGATCACACCACCACTGCCCTACCCCCAACCTTCCCTCTTTCTGTCTGCCTCTAGCACACGCACACACACACACACACACACACACACACACACACACACACAATCTCTGCTTACAGAATTGCCCAGTGTTAAGTCCCTGGCTTAGTCAGCCTCTGAGCAGCGCAAGAGCTCTGCTGGGAAAGAGAAGCCAGGCAAGCCCCAACAGAATGCTAATGATGTCATTAACCTCTGGACTCCAGGGTTGGGGGGAAAAGTGGCTCTGAAAGGCAAAGATCACATCACTCTTCCACTTATTCATTACATATTTAGTATTTGACATGCACACAGGTGGCCCACCAAATTAAGCCTATGGTGGACACAAAGTAAGCCTTTTTTATCACACAGAAACATAATGGGTACACTGATAGTTGTACTTTTTTTTTTTTTTTTTTTTACACTAAATCGTCTTACTGCAGTCTCAGCCAGGGCCTCATTTGATCAAATGGGTTGTGCAAATGTCTGTACACACTATCACCAAAAACATACAAATATATTTAGAAGATGAAACACAACTAATAGAAATACATTAGTGGAGTGAAAGACAGCTCAGCTCAGGCGTATGCAGTGGGTTAATAAATGTTCATATGTTGAAGCCAGTGTGGGTTTCAATGGCTGCCAGTTTATAGTGAAGATGTTGATACTTTAAATTTTGTCATTACCATAAATGTTACAGATGCCCCACCAATGCCTTTGTGCAGCTTTTTGATTGGCAGGTAAGCATAGAGAAAGCTATAAACGCCTTTATTTTTATCCCTTTTTTACTCTAAATTAATTATAAAGCAAGCTATGCAATTTCTAAATACCCACAACATGAGTTCCTTTGGCTTATTTGTCCATTTTTTTTAAAGCATTAAATAACATGAATAATGTGAAAACGTTACTATACTGTGACATATTATGCGTGAGTCTGGGTAAAATGATGGCCTGAATCCGCAGGTTCACCCCAGTTTGACAGAACACAGAATGTTATTTTTAAAGCTGCTACTTTCACATGACATTGTGCAATATGAATGGTACAGCAGACAATTCTCGGCTGACTGCAGTCTCATTTAGCTCTATGGAGCCTTATAGGTACGTTCAGCACACTATATTTATTTTCCAGTCTGCAACTGCGCTCTTTGGCTTTACTCTCAATGCCCTTTAGAACATCAGTTTTAACTGAAAAAGCCATATAAACCTACTTTTTCTCATCTCACCAGCAATCTTATTCATTAGCTTAACGCAACATTGACCCACTTAAACTCACAAGAGTATTTTGTTAAGAACAGCTGGCCCCAGAGCCATCAAGGGCACATTTAATGTAAATATGTGAGATTTCTGCAAGCTCTCTCAACCTTCTCTCAGATGGCTTATAAAATACTACCAGAGGGTCCTAGATGGAGGCGATGGCAGGACGTGTGTGACACGCAAGATAATCATGACAGAGCTCTGACATGCTAGACAGATTTAAAAAAAAAAAAAAAATTTTTTTTAAAGTTTGCAGAGTAAAACTCAATACTTGGATGCATGGGTGTCCTATAATATCAACATTTTTTTTTTTTTTTTTTGACCGGAACCGAAGAAATAATGAGCTTTGCAGTGTGTGTATGTATGTATGCGGCTCATGTCAGATGAGTATGGTACTTTTTGACATACCGACTTGGATCTATACCAGCACAAGACAGCAGTGTATCCACACAGATTGACCTTCAGGACAGATTTTTGCATCTCAGCAGGTTGGTGTCCACCCACACAGTCCCACTTTATCTGTCCTTTATTCATTTTCAGGACATTTCCCATGAGGGATACAAGTGTGGTGGTGTGTGTGTGTTTATGGGAGGGGTCATACAGCACACATTAGGCCTCAGCTAATAAGGTCACTGATGTCAGATGGGCGGATGAACATCTGTCCAGAGACACACACACTTGGCTATACACAGCATGCGTACACTATTTTATACATGGACAAACATGGAAGCAGCACGTATCAGCAGGCAGACATACTGTAAGAAAGCAGACAGTGGAGACACACATGGATGGACACATACACACACAGACACAGAGGAACACAGCAGGAGGAAGAGGAAGAGGCTGCCAAGGAGGTGGGATATGAGTGGGCACTAAGCAAACAACACTTAGAGCAGGAAGTCCCTATAGGAAGGCTTGCTTGGAGGAAGGAAGTGTGTTTGGTGTGTGTGTGAGTGTGTGTGTGTGCGTGCATGACCATGTGTGGAGGAGGTGTGGATGTAATACTGTGGGTCCAGCTGACTCTGAAACCACAACACAGCACTGTGGATTCTTTCTTTGCTGCCCTGTATCAGAATCAGAGGCAGCACATGTCCTTTACAGGGTGAAAGTCAGTCAAAAGAAACATCTGGTTTGTTTCAGCACCACTAACTTCACTTAGGATATAAAAATTGCAGCAAGCCACTCTATTAATAAAAGCCTTAAATTGTAGTCATTTTCAAATGCAAATCCATACGTGGGCCTTTAAATGTGCTGCCACTTTGAAAAGCTCAATTATATCATGAGCAAGGGCACAGATAAGCCACAGAAAGACTGAATACAGCGAGGTGAAAAAGTCTATTATGGAAAAGCCACCTCAATATAGTTTTATGTCACCTTTCTCCCTTTTCTGCCTCGGAGCATGTCGGGCAGGAGAGTTACATCACTTTTTCATTCGCTCTTTATTTAAGGCTCTTTAGAAATATATCAATAGACGCTGCAATTTTACTTTAGAAAGAACATGTTTTCAGACTAGAGATCGACGACGACTCAGCTCCTAACTTTCTAAAACTTTTCTGCAGCTAACAATTTCTTTTGTAGGAATGAAGTTTAGTGATCTTATTCAAATGATTTATTATACATTCAAGTGTATGAATGCAGTCTTTTCCAATCCTCCTGTCATGCCACCACATCTTCATCAAAAGAGCTCCTGCACAACGTCAGTGAACCCATGTCTTGTGTTGACAAAAAAAAAAAAAATCTATCAGCGTATGTGCATATAGGTTTTAATAAAATTTGATTTTTTTAAGGTTCAGAGTGAGTTTCTGCCCAAGGAGAAGTAATTCAAGTATCTCTTTTTCACAAGTGATGGTAAAAGCATGAGACAGTAACGGCAACGTGCCAGACCATTTATCTCATTGATCATTCTGACTTTTAAACTAGTCTACTATACACTGCGAAGAGCCAAGTTCTAACATTGGAGAAACATAATTGAACCAGACGCAGATTAGGATGAAGATAAAAAGCAACTTGAACAAAGTTGCCTTCAATCATGATGTTGTATTATATAAAAACACCATGTGGTCACAATATCAAGGTCATAAACATGATTTTCATCAAAGATGGTCTTTGAGGCGTACCTTTCGATTTGCATTCTAGCCCTCCCCTGTGGTCATGAGTGTTTGAGAGAAGGAAAATGAGATACGAGTAGCAGAAAAGAGTTTCTACGCAAGGAGTAGAGCCACTACATCTTGAACGTAGTCTCACATGGCATCAGCTAAAGTGGTTCCGGTGTCAGATTATGAGCCCTCCAGGACAGAGGTCTGCAGGGTCTCCTCCAAGTTGTAGGAGACCCTGGAAAGCCAGAGGGATTGTAACTTTTGTCAGTGGTCGAGGGAATGTGTCAGGATTGTCCACGATGAGCTGGAAAATGTTGCTGGGAGAGGGATGTCGGACACAATTGGCCCAGCCTACTGCTACTGTGACCTAAAGAGGTCAGGAGAAAGGAAGGACACATTTCTATGTGTGAAATAAGTTCAATTATTCTCCGATCTTTCCATATATTCCCTGCCAGCTTAAACATTGGAGTGCAATCATGTGGTGTGCACTTTTTTTACTGTGTGTATTTTCTTTTGTCATTCTCCCCCTCTCCTCTCCATCTTTCACTGGAGTGAGATATTGTATTTCAGGCAGGTCATTTCTCACTGTCAGTAATGCACATCAAATACCACATGTAGGAGGGCTAAGAGGTTTGATCAGCTCTAATGCCTTTACCCATACTAAAGACTTAGGAGAGGAAATCACATTCAAAGATGCCCTGGCTCTGCACTGCACATGTGGGCCTCCACTGGCTTACAGCTTTGCCTGGAAATTTTGTGGTTCATAAGGCCTCAAATAGATTCTAGAGCTTCTAATCTATCATGAACTCATTTACACACAAGTGTCAAGCTTTGACTAATATTTTCCTTGATATATTGCCACGGCAGGAGAAAAAGGTAACTCAACCAGGTCAAGTCTTGGTTTATGTTGGGGGTTATTTTGAGATTCTGACTGTGTGCATTTTCCGATCTCAGAGTGATTGGGTGGTAAATGTATAATAATACTTTCTTTTCCATGGTGTACAAGCAGAAGAATGCGCTGCGGACGCATGAGTGATAGTTTCCAACTCTATGTCTTCCTGCATGCACGACCTCGTCCGTCTGTTGCTTTCATTACAAGTGCTGGAAACATACTTGCATCCAGGGGGAACTTTTTAATATTAATCCCACCTGCTTTCTGATGATCTAGTGTTCTTTTTAAGATATAGGACATTAGGCAAATGATTATTATTACATCGAATGAGATGGCAGACATACTTTGCACAAGGACCATCAGGAGAGTGACGATTATCTTGCATTAAACCGTTGAAAAAAGCCTGTCTGGCCTCCTGACATCTTCTGAGTTAATTTCAAGCAGCAGATGCTCACGTCTTCCACGCAGCGCTGCCAGATGTATAGCTTCTTCTACCATCTTTGAAGGCCCGGCTGTCGTCCAACCCAGCTGGGGCGCACTAGATGGCACTGTTGACAACAGCAGTGCCTAAGCCGAGGAGCAGAGCAAACATCTCACAATTTCTCAATTACAATCTTTTCTCAAATCTAATAAATTAGATTGTGCATTATAAAGTTTGTAATTACACAACCACAATAAACACAGTTAACAATGCACATCGGCTCCAATTTCCATAGCTGTTACTGCATTAGATGGAGGAAAGATATGAAACAAGATATCAGATATGGCGATCAATGTAAAACAAGGAGATGATAAGATCAGTCACTATTTTTTTTTCCTTTTTAATGGCTCATAATTCTATTATACCTGACTGCCATTATTTGCAAATACATTTAACCCATCCACAGGGGCTGTTTAATGAAAAGTGCAGTCTTATCATGCGCTGATAGCATTTGTATAAGCTGGATAATTTACAGCTTTGATGCATCTACCTGCTTTATCACCGCACGCGGCATGCTGTCTGCTTATCGCACCCTCCCTTATTCTTAACCTGTTTGTTGCTGTTTTGTTTGTCAGCGCGTCTGCAAGTTTCCGTCCGTCTGTCTGTTTGCCTGCCTCCTCAAATTCTTTTTGTGTAGAAGCCTTTGGGCAGGTTTATGACAGAGGTTGCTCTGGTTAGGCCTTCCTCAGGCATCAAAAGGCAAAGAGTGAGACAGGCCCTGTCACATTATGCGGGCCCTCCTCTCCCGGCTTTGATTGAAAGTAGTGATCCAAAACTGATGCGGAGAGGAGCCGGAGCTCACCTCTTGTCAACGGTGGATGTTCTCCAAAGGCAGGCAGGCGAGCAGCAATGACAATGCTGGATACGCTCCGAGGGCTCTGATAGCCCCCTTCACACTTTGACACACTTAGTGATATCTCACTCAGAGTGTTCCATTGTCTTAAAGAGATAACGATTATGCAGCGGTTGCAGATAGGATTCTAGATTCTTTACAGTCCTTTTTTGCTTTACTAACCTTATGTTTGTTTATTCAGTTGAAATTTATTATGTTCTGTTTGCAGCAGTGCAACTCATGTATACAGCTTTTTCCTTATGGGGTTCAAACAGTCAGAACTGCACTATTCCATGTAGGTCCGCCTATACTTATATTTATTTTCCATCATTGACATCTGTGGTGTTTTATCAGTACGTGAGTCAGTGTCTAACTCGAAACATCTGTATATTACTTAGAAAGAAAGCATATATTTTTTCCTCTACTCTGTTATAATTCCACTTAAAGAGGGAGTTAGCCAAGTGTCAGATTAAAGTCCTGCATGTGTAACTGTGGTTTTCCAGCGAAACATATTTTGGATGGGTTACTCATTTCTTCTGCCTTATAAAGGGCTATGCAATCTTTCAGCTGAAGTTCAAAGGGCAATCACCAAAATTGTAGTAACAAGAATTTTATGGCATCAAAACTCACAGTGTTAAACGAGATTGGCCAAACTTGCTATGAATACTTCTGAATACTATGACTTCCCATTCTTCTTTTAAGACTCCCTCTGAAAAACAGGGACCATTCCCAAGAACCACATTCCGGCATGCCACCCAAAAATAACCCTCTTTTTATTTTGTATGTTTCTGCTCGATATGATAACAGATTCCTTCCAATGAACCCCCAACATCTCCACCTCCTCCATAACCAATAAAAGTGCATATTTATCCTACAGCGACTCATATATAGCTGCTCCACCATGCATCAAGAACCCAGGGCCTCATATCTAATAAACAGGCCATCTGCGTGAAATATGCACTACTTAAGAAATGTTGCGTTGGGTGATGTGCAGCGGTTGGAGGTGTCATTTCCATGTGTCAAACCCTCCCATTTGAATGTGGCCTGTTACCATGGCGACGGGCTGATTGGCACATCTTGCTAACTCCAAAGAGCCAGTAAAACGAATCGTATTTTCTGTTAAATTGGTGGACTGTGTCGCAGCTCTGAGAGTCAACACATCCTCGCATGGCTGCTGACTTCTTTCAGATCTCCAGCAGAAGCAGCGCACTTAAGCAGCAGTTTACATTTTGCATTGAAAGAACATGTTTTCTTCCCCTTTTTTTAACAAAACTTTACTCCACAGCTTATGTCTCGCTGTCCATGTGGTTTCTTTACCTGTGGCCCCTGCATGATTGTACTGCAAGTGATTTTGTCTGCAATTTTTCATTATCATGATTGGCAACTATAGCGCATGTTGAGATCATTGATTTCAAATCATGCCATAAACCACTTCCCACCCATGTATGGCATTCATTCCTCCGCTCTCCCCTGCTCTTTCTTT
>KV751334.1:6672619-6690866 GCA_001698575.1 Mola mola | reverse complement strand
CGTCAGCGAGCTCCAGGAAACAGATGCGGCCTGATAAGAGAAGAGGATGTCACGCAGTGTGTGTGTGTGTGTGTGTGTGTGTGTGTTGGTTTTGTCTACGCGTGTGCTTTCCTATTGTAAAGATGGCATGTGGTCTTATACCTCCAGCTGCTTCCCTGTTCCATACGACCTCTGTGACAATTTGCTCGAGACGACGTGAGCAGAAGTCCGAGCTCAGGGAGCGACCAACGTTTCTCCCTTAGCAGTGATGTAAATCCAACTTGTTTATTCTGTTGTCTCAGGCAGTCTCTCAGGACCAATGCTCATGCTCAACCAGAACTGTGCCATGCGGTACCAAGCAAGATGCCCTCCAACTACCTCTGTAAAGTATGGAGTCTGAACATTAGGGATGTGAGTGAACCTGCTGCAATTTGGCACAGTGGCGTGAGCAGAAATGGAAAAGAAGACTAAATCACAGCTGTTTATCTCACTGACATTCGTTTGGGTCGTTGGAAAGAGATATGCTTTTTTTGTGTGGGTGTTTGTGTTCATGTGTGAGTACCAGTGTACACACACTTCCTCGACTTCAATTGTTTGTAAGTGCAGACTTGAGAGAGTATGAGTCACCCCAGTGCAATTACTCATGGCTGGAACTGTTGTAAGAAACAGCACACAGACAGTATAGTGAGGCACACATGGACTCAACACCAGCACATGTCTGAACACTTGTATTAAGACTGTTGAAATACACCAGCACTTAGTAGAATAGTTACATTTACTGTAAAAGTGCCTAATAACTCCTTTCAGAATCACATTTGACTGTTTTTTTCAATTCAACACACACAGAAACTATTCTCCTTGGACACAAAAGGTCCAGTACATCAGTTTTTATTCCGTGCTGGATGCATGATCACAACCCTTATCAGCCTCATAAAAAGGTGACCTTCATATGATATAAGCACAGACTCTTCCTTACATGAAGTTAATTCCAGGCAACATGACACAGATGTTAGCATTGAATATCAATGCTGCTATACTATTCTCTCTCCCTTTTCTTTCACAAGCTGCAACTTACCCTCCGAGCGAGGAAACTTTCCCCTTGGTAATATGGACTCGGTGAAAGATAGACCTGTGTAAAATTCATGAATTCATAACTTTTGAGGGTATATTTCACTACTGATCTATTGGGCTGTGATAAGAATTCAAAGGTGAATGGAGCTGGAGGACATCTTCAAAGCAGTCGCGGACATCACAGGAAAGCCAATGAGGCTCGTTACCCTCCTCCAACATCCTCAGAATACATTCCATGCGACTGTCTGCAATGTGAAATGCTGTCAGAGAAAATGGGACATTATGGCAATTCACTGGCATTAAATTGATATACTTAGGAGGTTTCAGTCCAAAAATGTGTAAAACCGCGCAGAGATGTGAGGAAAATAGTGCTGAGGGATACTACTCATCAAAAAAAGGTTGAATGTAGTTCAATTCCCACTGTAGCTGTACACTAATGTGTGTATGTTCTCTGGAACATGGGCTAGCTTGATTATCAAAGCTAGCAGCATTTAACACATGTCAGTCGAGGTGGATAACCCCTGGTAGATACAAGAGGACAAGGAGGCAATCAAAGACTGTTGTCTTTACTGGAGTTGACAGTGGTCAGCTTCTGGAGGTGATAAAGGCCTTTGAACCTGAAAGCTGCTTGAGGCCCCCCTTTGTAACCCCCCGTCCAGCTCTCATCGAGCCTAGCTGTAGAGGGGCCTACTTTGATTTAGGCCCCGAGAGAACCAAGGCATTTCTCTTCATCTCTGCTGGAGACAGGAGCGAGTAGAGACAGAGGAAGAGTGAAATAGCACAGATCTATCAGATATTGGTCCATCACTGGTGGCTAGTCAACTGCAGGCCAGGTCACCATGCTTGACCTCAAACACTTGACTTGGAATGTGGGGTAAAAAGCAGATAAGGGCATCTGTGAAAGGCTGCAGTCTCTGATGATGACAGCAGTGCGGGTGGCAGAGCCCTGTCTTTCTCTGAAGGCATACACAGACTGCATGTTTCCCCATTAGCTGAAGTGCTGGCTAAACCAAACGTCAGTTCACTTTGTGAGCTGGCTCCTAATCATAACTCCTTTTTTCAAATTGGATGGAACTCATAGGTCATAGTGTCGTTCAAGCTTGATCATCCACACCTCATTTAATTTTATGGCTCAGACCTTCAGATACACTCAGGGAAACCACAACAGGGAAAATATGTTTCATGATTGTAAAAGTCTCTTCTGCAAGAAGAGACTCCCAGAGAGATGTGCATAGTAAGGTTATGGAACAAAAATGTTCCCTGCTCGAATGTTATTGTGGTTCATGTCATATCTGCCTGCCAAGCCTGCTGTCTACCTTGGCAGTCATGGATGATGACTCCTTCTCTTCATTCTGGACAAAATGCAAAGGAAACACATTGAATGTTGACTGATCCATAGTAAGGTGTTTCCCCGAATGTGGGTCGCTTGGATAGTCTCAGTTTCAAAGTTCACATATCTGAAAAGCCAACATTCCTTCTTCTGTTTGAAGTCTACATTTGAAATTTAATGCAACAGAAACCGCCAGGATTTTACAGTGAGGAAAGAGAGGTAACGGGGTCGCGGGGACAGCCAGGTGAGCCCTGCCTCCAGGGCAGCTATCAGTCATCAGGTGGAAGGGCGAGTGCAATCCACCATGCACAAAAACCCACTCTGTTCAGTTACTACAAGTGTGCAAGTATGCATGGATACACATATGCATCCTCGGCATATAACAGAGAATATATAATTGCATCTCTGCTTGAGACCAGGGGAAAATGACTTGAGGCCTAAGCTAGCTGTATTTGCTGCAAAGTCAGAGGATATTTAGGCAAATTGAGTTTCATCTGGTTGAGCATGTTTGTCTTTCAGAGGCAGTGGGATGTTCCTTGAACATCACCCCCATGTAGAGTGATGTCTTCATATTTATTGTCTGTCGATTCATTGTAATCAACTACGGGGGGAGGACGAGTTTTGTGCTTGATGAGGCAAAGCAGAGTGAGCATTAATTATTCACAGCTCAAATCAAAAAAATAAAGATGGCAAAACCAAATTGTTTTGAAAAAGTTCCTGAGGAAAGAAAAACGCTGGCAAGCCTCCCAAAATGCTGTTTGAAAATGCTCTTTGAAGGTAATGAGGCATGCTCATGGCACACAGAAGCAGGGAGTGGTGCCATGGTAAAGCAGCATGTTCTCAATTGGGTTTCTTTTCTGCTTACTTATCACTTTAGCAAGGCACGTGTAGAGAGTTTCTAATGAAGTGCAGGATCTTGCCCTACCTCCCATAAGGGCATGCATGTCTTTTAAAGAAGATCTGAGGAAAAGGGGGGCGTAACATAGAGGAAACTTTGCGCCGTGGGTCCTAAACTTCAAATGAACAACGCCTGAGATACCAAATTCTACGAGATGGCAATATTAACACCTTAGACTGATGGAAATTCAAACTTTTGTAGTGGAATAAAATGTAAAATCACTGTTCATGCATCAAAATCACCTCCATTTAAAACATGGTTGGCCATTTTTATGGGTAATGAGGTATTAGAGAGTCTCCTCTTTGGCACTTAATAATACATGAAAGGTAAGGTGGGAAACAATCGTTTCATTGTATGTCCAAAATACTTTGAATATATGATGAATAAGGAAGTAGAAATTCATCAGTCACCTGATAGATTTTGGTGGTAAAAATTATATATTACGTAAAAAACCTCAAGAAATGTTTCAAACTTCAGCTATCATTTATTTACTGATGATAAATAGATATTCCTGGACATCATCTCTGTGCATATTCAGTGGGCCACAAACCAGAAAGTAAACCGAGAACTAGAAAACTTTGGCACTGGCATATGTGTCTTCACTAGATTGAAAAAGCAAAATCAAAAATGAAATCAAACATTAATTATGGTGTTGAGCTGCTGACCCACAGAGGATGTTCATATACTGTTTACTACCTAGTACAGAAAATACCCCTGAGGGATGTCTTTCTCTTGTGGGATTCTCTGTGTCCTTGTAAATTAACCAGAATAATTCTGCGTTTCCCAAAGATGCTCTACAACAAATTCTGTGTTTGAAACCACATACTTCACTAGCAGTGTGCAATGTACCGAACTGGCCGAAGTGTAGCATGTAGTATGCATTCTGCTAAAAGTAATACTATAGCGACGGATCAGTAAAGAAGAGGCTCATTTTTGTAAAAAAAAACTATAATAATAATAATCATAATAACTATATCTAACTTATAAAGAGCATAAGAGCACCATACACAGTGACAGCATACTGCAAAATAAACAGATTTAACAGTTTCATACTGTAATTTATTAAAAGCAGTATGTAGTACATACTGTACACTTTTCTTCGTTGTGAGCCAAAGATAGAGCACTATAAGCTACAAAAGATCATAGATTTTGAGAGAAAACCATAGCATATGCAAAGATGGTGCTTATGCAGTCCAGAGATAATAGCTCACTACAAAGCGAAAGAAGTTATGGTTATTTGTCACACTGAATATGCACAGTAATGTTTCTCCCACTGGCCCCATCCATGAGTTCACGTTTGGTCCATAAACTGTGTATTGTGATCATTTTTAAGTCCCCTTTCTCAGCTCAAGGAAAGTTTGATAAATAAAAACCCTCCATGAATCCAAATTTCTTGCAGCTTTCTACAGTGTGATATTGAATTAACTCATATGAACAAGATTTGTTTACAACCAGGCCGATGAGCAAAGCAAGTGCAACAATATTTCAATTAATTAACAATATTTTTGTGACTATTCTTCGATAAAATATTAATAAACTGTACATCTGACCTGAGACAATGTTCAATAACACCAGCTAGTAAACCATCGTGGTTCTATATTCAATGATTTAAGTCCCATACCCGAAAACAGTTTTTAAAAAGTGTGTAGTTTTTGGAGTGCAGGCCTAGTCAAAATCTCCATTCATGCACAATCCACACAGAAACAATGCCCTTCAGAGCTGTTCTCTCCAAAACAGATGAAGAGGAGGAAACCAAATCCAGCTAATCTGTAATGCATTAGCAAGCACACTAACAGTATGTTACAGCCCATTAGTGGTTAACAATGATAGCTGATTTTCAGATGGCACAGATAGCCATTACGGTAATTCGCTCCAGCCTGCATCAACTCCCCAATGACAACCACTGCTTCCGGCCCTGACATTAGATCAATAATGCAATACCTCCTTGAGGTTCTGCCTTGTGGTTTCATTTAAAACTGCCTCCTCTCACACTACTGATGCAGGTTAATTGGCTTGGAAAGTAACAGCAGCCCTTTTAAACAGGAGCGTTCCAGCGATGTGCCATGTCCCCTCTGTGTATTGTCCCTGCAGTTTCATTGATTGCTTTTCTTTATCTTGACTGATCACTAAATTGTTTGACTATGGTTAACAGGAAATTGTTTGTAAAAAGAAAACAGTAAGAAAAAAAAGAAAGAAAAAAAAGCAGCCGAGATCTAAACAAGAGTCGTCTTAAGCCAGTAAGTGCTTCTTACATTGGGTACACTGAATGAGTGACTGACTACAGAAACATACACAATAAAGGTATATTCAGCTGGTAAAACATATGGTCCATTATGTACACTCTGCTCATATTGTTGTCCCGTCTGGTTCTCTCCCAGAGGATCACCCAAGGGGGTCGGGCCACCTCCACTTCCATAAGCGGCCGTTTATTAATCAGACCCTCGGTGGACAGTACAGGCCTGCTGTTTGTTAGTGGCTCTCCAACAGGACGCCATTAAAGTTTCAGTGTCACACGTTATCCTGAATAAGTGATGAGTAGGTCAGTAAAGCTGCAACTTCCTCCCACATTAGGATAAACGGCTTTCAGGTGGGGGGGGGCACACTGTTTATATGCATGCAGGGGGAAGTGGGGAAGAGCGAGATAGGCAGAGATAGACAGAAGAGGAAAGGGAGGCAGCGAGAGGAGCATTAAGGACAAGGAACAAACTAAAGTCTACATGCAGAAAAGGTCATTCAAGATCAATTGCTGAGAGAAGATGCAGACTAAGTGCTTTTGTTATGGTGAGAGAGGCAGAATTAGGAGTGATTGTTCCAATACAGCCAGACCTTGAGCTTGGTTAAAACACAGCAATTTTACTGATCCTGCTGCCAAGAGCCATGCCATTTTTTTTTGGGTGTCTGGTCCAGTGGCTAAAGTTTATAAAGTTTTCAGAGTGAATTAGTTGGTCTGACAGATGGGCCAAAATGCTCAGACAAAATTGTGTAAATATATACTTCCTACAAAATAACTACAAAAAACATTACAAAACCATTAGGAACAATGGTAGATTATAGCTTTAGTTTAGCTAACGCTGATCAATTGAATCATGTTGTGCTTAAGCTGGATATTTTACTAAATAAATCTAAGGTTAATTAGTATTACTAATGAACTGACTGGGACTATTTAAACAGAAACAAACTGTTTCTAGTTATCAAACTGCTGTGAACTCACCAACACAAAATACCTGTACAACATTATCGAGGGGATTGTGTGTTTGATACTCAGCATGTGGCCGTGTGCCACAGCGAGGGTACAGATGCTCTTTGAGAAAAGGCTGAAGGCTGCGGGACAAAGGACTCCTGAACAGGAGAGTGTGAGAAACATTAAATTACTGTTCCGTCAAGACTGGGTTAAACTAAAAGACAGATACTGCTGATCAGTCCAGCCCATTTTCTGCAAAATGCTTGGAGACAGGCTCCTGATGAAGGTCTGTATAAATAATCCAGACTCAACTTGACTTTGGTATAAACACTATTAAAACATGGTGTGCCAGCCACAGATATCTTATAAATACTAATATAGATTCACCCTTGGTATAATATTCACTGTCAAAAATTTGTTGTGCAAATAAACAGTGACTATATCAGATAGTCAGTGTCATAAACAAAGTAAATCCCAAATTTATTGGCAACTAAAAGCATTGTGATTGATGGACACAGTTTTCGAGCCAATTTCCCCAGACACACACTAGAGGGATGCACAAGTAATTGTCGTGCGTAGCAAACCTTCAGTGGAAAAATACTTTGCATCCTTCTAAACATACTTAAGAATGAAAATAATACAAGGCAACACTAGTTCAGTTTTTAATTCTATACAACTAAATAATGATGACCAATATTTCCCTGCAAAAGAAGAAATAAGTCGAAATTTAATTAACTTTTTAACAGCTTTTCGTTGCATCGTGTTTGTCTTTGGCATAAGCTGCCAGTTTGGGTGGTTTGAATTGAACTGTTATTATAAAAATAAAAATATAAAAAACAAATTCTGGTCAAAGTAGTTGTTTTCTGCATGCAAACTGGCTGCTTATGTGCTTGTTAGCAGATATTTAGCGGTGAAAGAATCTGCTCCTGGGAGACATACCGGGCGCCTGCAGGGCCAGGCTCAATCTCAACCCATCAATACAGGGGGTCAAACCACAGCTCCAGTGGAGATAGCAGAAGGAGGAGGAGATTTGCAATGTGAAAATATCACTGTGGCATTTACAGGGAGGTTCGTCTGTGGGGTGAGGGAAGGTGTAGTTAACTATCTTGAAATCGAGCAGACAGGACTTTTTAGCAGACTTTCTTTGTAGAGCCCCCTGGCTTCTGCAGACATTAAAGGGAAGCTTCTTGTGAAACCTTCCCTGATGTTTCGCGTCCTGCTTCTGTTTCATTAAGGAGGCCGTAATGTGGAGAGGATGGCCTTTGAACAGGGAGGGGAACACATGTCATGTTCAGTTGGGGGAGCTGTTTACAAGAGCCTAGCTCGCTTTTAAGAAAATTCGGGGCATGTGTCTGGGTCTCGGTGATTTTTCTGTGCTGTGACTAAATCATTAGTGCGAGCGGGTTCTGACGCTCATTTGAACTCAGAGTTAATTTGACCGAGCCTAAGAACTTGTCAAGAGATAATAACTGCTGAGTCAAAACCTGTCAGCAGGTTATGGAAGGAACCATCACAAAAAAAACAAAACAACCCAAAAAACAGGCAAACTGAGCGTTTGATTCATTTTTTATCCTCTATAGATGCTGCACACACTCTTAAAAATAGCTGACACAAAGCGAAAGGACATTCAAACATTTCATTCAGGCCTGTTCTTTTAATCAGCCCGAGACTTCTGGTTCATCCTTCTGTTCATCCCGCTAACACGAGTGAAAGATACTTATTAGAGTTACTCGGCTGGACGTGATGCCCAAACAGGGACACAGGAGATGTTTATAATGGTGCTTCATTGGCAGGGTCAGCGTCCACCAACAATCAATCAAAGGAGTTTGGATCTGGGGAGTGCTTTACAAAAAGCACACACCACCATTTATCTTATCATTTGACGGCGCGTGAGGTTGCTTTGTAAACAAATTGGAATGCAAATTGCATTTGTTTGCTTTTTTCTCCATCAAAGCTCTTCTGGCTGATTTAAAGCACTCACACATACACAAACACACACTCAGAGGATGTTTTCTGGCATGAGAGAGCTGGACAAACCTCAGATGAATGTTCCCCCTCCCCCGCCAGGTCTAATTTTCCCCTTGCTGGTCGCGTGGCATGTGTGCGCAAATCAATCAGACCCCTTGTTCTAATCAGTCGCACTTATATCACCCTGCAAATAAATGACACCAGTGGAGATCAATAGAAGATAAGGTGAAAGTCTCCCCTCTTCGTGCCCAAGGGGCTCAGTGTTGGGACAGGGGCACGCTGACGGTTTTTTCTTTTGCCTCCTACCCAAAGTGATTCCATTCTCAAATGTCATTTATGAACCAGAAAGGGAAGAGATGAAAAATGGATTTGTGAGTGAGTACATATTCTATTATGAGGTTGACTCATACTTGATATTTCCTGCTCTAAAGCTGGGGCATTTCTGTATTCCCTCCTAAATCCACAATGCCAGAGCCAAAACCAGTCACCATTCCATCTGTGTCTGTGTTAATCGGCCCTTGTATGGATTTAAGATTTTGTGTTCCCTTTCTTTCTTTGCCAACTCATCATTTTACCTTTTGTGCCTTCGTACTAGCATTTCAGATTGTTTTATGGCTTTTGTTTTGGACTTTATGGAATTTTTGCCCTCTTTAAATATGTTTTTGCATGTTGAGACTGATTTTTAATTCTGACCTCCCCATCTTTACATTCCATAAGCTCCATGTTTATCATTAAATTAAATGGCTCTGTCTAATTTAGACTCGGCCTTTTCTCCAAGAGTGATTGTTTACATGCAGAAGGAAGTGGAAGGGTCCTTGGGAATCAGGTCTAACAAAGCCTTGGTAAGACTCCTTTCTTGCAATTAAAACATAACAGAACAAGCTTGTGTCATTGTGTCATCAAATAGGTTTGCCATGTTTAAACGACCCGTTAAGCATTGTGCACACAGCCTTGTGGGCACATTGATGATACACTCGGGCATCCTTAAAAATTTTTGTGCGAAGTACTCAATCTTCGGCTAAGCATTGTGCACACAGCCTTGTGGGCACATTGATGACACTTGGGCATCCTTAAAAATTTTTGTGCGAAGTACTCAATCTTCGGACATTGGAACAGTCCTTCGGCAGCATTTTATGACGCGACCCTTTAAATACAAACTGAGTATCCTTCCTTGAATTTGGGAAAAACCCTAGAAAAACAACATTTTCATTAGGAACTTGTATTTTATTTTAGGAACAAATTAAACCCGACTTGCTCAGTGGTCTCTGCATTACCAGCAGCCGGCATCATCTCTGAAGTGTAACTTACAATAGCACAGCAGTACTGAAAATATTCCAAACCCCAAACAAAAAGTCATGTCGATGCACATTTACATACAGCACAGGCAACTAAAATGTAAAGCATTAACAAATTATCACTAAAATGTTCAACTATTCAGTGAAACGTCTTTTGAGCGCAGCACGGAAAAGTTCAAAGGTATTTTGCCTTTGATGTTTTTCAAGTTAACTTGGCTTCCTTAATATCTATTTCTTTAAAAAGAACGTAGTGGTGGAGGCCAGGTTGTCTTGGAATCAGCTTGGAAGCTACAGATTGATAACAGAAATCATTCATTATAAACTGTGGAAAATGGAACAGAAGGGGTCTGGGGTTCAGCTTGGGTGGGAAATACAGGATCGGGAGGGTGTTTATGGAGGGGGGGATTTGTAGTTTAGAAATAAAATTCAAGATAATTGAGCATCTGCTGCTTTGATTTAGCCAATTCTATTCTAATTTGTATCTTATGAGCCCCCCCACGCTTGTAGAACTGACAAGTCGCTGGACTATCCTTTTGATGAAATCAACTGCACCTGGAAGCAGTCGCAGATAGAAATAGCAAATTCTTCAAAAACAGACTGATCCATCCAAGTGCTGTGTCCTGATTTATGCACAACTTAATAGACTGAATGGAAACTGTCATTAGTTTGAACGGCCAGCCCTGCGTCCTATATTTTTTTTTGCTTTTGAAGAGACAGACTCACTTAAAAGGTACATGATGGTTATTGCTGAGTGGTATTGTCTGTCTACAGCTTTTGGTTGTACTGTTGATGGATGAATTCCGTGCATGTGAGACAGAGAAAACATTATTAAACTATACTGTAAACATATTCATTATTATTTATTGTGAAGAATGTCCTAAACACCACTTCAACAGACTTTGATTTAAGATAAAAGTAATTAGTATGTTACCAAACCCAAATATTCAATGTGTCCTATCACCTCTGCAAGATCTTTTAAAAATTAGAGTAATGTAGATTTTATGAATAACCTTTGGTGTTTTTAGATGACCCACATTGAGAAGAGCCCCAACCACCTGCTGAGTCACAGAGTTCCAAGACCTAGTCCAAGAACAAGGCCTGGGTTTGCTTAAGAGTGCTGGTGGTGAGCCATAAAAGGGCAGGGATAAAACTCTGAGCAAAGAGGAGCCCCCCCCATTCATGTTTCATGAGTGACTCATCTTTAATGTAAACCTCCTCAAATTTCATTATTCACTCGCTCTGTATGCACCAGCTGCACTTTTTGCAGAACCACACCCTTTGTAAACCCTTTAGGGGAGTAAGAGGGCTGTGTAACACTTGTTTGGCTGTGGTTTAGAAATGTTTGCTTCGGGGCTAATATTTCACCTGTCAATTTCTCTTTGAGTGGACAACAACAGCTGATAGACGCCAGAGAGCAGAAACTGGATAAAAACGGGCTCCTTGTGTTGCACATTAGACCAATGATATGAAACACAGATATTTTGATAGGAAACATTTGACATAGTCAACAAAAGAGCCTGTTTTTGAAAAGATTCAATTCAATTCATATATTCATCATCACATCATTATATTTTTATATAATTCAAAAGGTAGTCTGTTTGCTTTCTTTGAGAAGAAAAGAACATGTTACTGATAAAATCATTTTTGAAGCTAAATAAATAAAAAAAACAACAAAAAACAGACAAAATCTGGCACCTGATTGATAAAACACATGTTGGATCAATTTTCGTATGTGTCACAGAAAGACACATATGAGTAATTATTTGTAAAACCTTGTCTGCGTTCTTTAACATGGAAGACTGGGCACAGGACTTCCCTGATGGTTCCACAGCATTGTTGCTGTTTGGGACACTTACGGATCATAAGTGCTTTGGGAAAGCTTGCATTGCTACCAAGTGTGAGGAATTAATTACTTGACATTTTCTTTTTAACCAAATAACATTTTCATGTTACCATGGATTTAATCTCCTCTTGTCTTGCCAAGACTCATCTAGACACAACCCTTCTTTGTGCTGGCATTATGTAAGGGACAGTCCTGTGGCATGGTGCCATCAATTTATGTTGATTATAGATTTGTAGATCACAGGTCTGAAATGTATTCTTAGAATTTAAAAATAGCCTCTAAAATATAGAATAACATGTCTTTGGAGAAACTTGCAGAAAGTGTTTTGAGGAATTGACGTCAGGATTAACTGAAGGCTCAGACACGACTTTAACCCAGAGGACTATGAGCATGATGAGTCATTTCCTAAACATAACCAAGAATGTTTAGGAAATGACTAAACGTAACCAAAGCAATACAGATCTGTATCGCTGTGCAGCTCTGCTGTGCTGTGTGACTTCTTACTCTAACATCCGAGTAATATATCCATACATGTTTGAACCAGACGTCACCTAGAAGTCAATGCATCAGAATAGTAAGTTTTGTTTCTAAAACATTGTGCTTCACCCCTGATTCCTCAGGTTTTCTACATAGATGGCCTGAGTTGTCTGAATTTGTGCCAAAAAACAAAAGCAGAAAAACATGGACATGTTAATGAGGTGAAAAACATATTTTTCATCAGAGGTAGTCTTCAAGTGCTATTATTCTTCAACAAGCCAAAGACAGGTAGCAATTAGATTATCTGTACATGGTATTTTTGGACAATCCTGCTCCATCTGTGAGTTAGTGGGACTAGGAGCTCACATTTTAAAACACATCATTAATACAGTAACTGCAAGACTTATAGTATAGGATGAAACCATTTTCTTTTTTAATTTATTTTCATCATATGGTTCATTATTAATAAAACAGCACATAATATAACATGTTGGCCGGTTTACTTTATTTGCCTCATTAGACAGATTCTTAGTGATATATTCATAGATATTTTGTTCTTCGGTAAAGACGGAAAAAAGTTTTTTTTTTTTTAGTGATACATTAGAAACCAATTACGTAATAGAAAATATAGTACAGAAAGGTTGTTTTTGTTCATTTTTTTTTAAATGAGCTGCATACATTACAGTCCATCCCACAATGTCAGGAATGACTGAGCTTTCTGTATGAACAGAAACGGTGGTTACATAGCACACTACACTGACAGCCACTCAAACTACAAATGATTAACTTCCTCTTATGGATAGTGACACTCGGCACATTGGCTTTAAATTAACAAGGGATCTTTCTGCACTGCTTGAGTATTGTGCGAAACATCAACCACCATTATCTGATTACAAATGTGAAAAATAAGTGGATCGAGAAAGGAGGGGGAAGCCAATCTGAGAAACATGTAGCTGCCTAACGTCAAATGCAAAGCCATACACGTTAAAAGAGAAAATAGAAAATAAATTAATTCCACTGAGTAATTTTTTATTCAGTTTTAACTCTGGGAATTTCTTTGATCTGGGTAATTTTGATCATGTAGCTGTTTAATCGTAAAATAAGCCCTCGTTTTCTTACACTGCCTTTGGTGTTTTATTTAATCCATCAAAAGAGGATTTGAAACTATTGTTCAGAGCTGTAGACAACCGATACAGTATCACTCCTCTCAAACTGAGAGGAGTGTTTTCCAGATACAACAGCAGTTCATGAACTAAGTGTAACGGATATCAGTGCAGGGATTCCTGTGCATGCCCTTACCCAGGAGGATACTTTGTCACTCTGGTTGAAACTACTCCCATGAAGCCAAGCTGCAAAGGCCAAGCCCCATCTTTCTGACATCATTATATCCTCTAATGCCCAGAGCAGAAGGGGTTACATGTGGTTATGCAGGATTCAGAGGGCTTAACAGGGGGCGGGGAGTTCCTCCACTTGGGGTGGGATCACAGAGGATGCCCGGCTTATTTTCCCATGTTCTTCCCAGCCAATAAAAACACTGGAAGACGGCACGTTCCCATCAACTAAGCTCAGTGACACCGCGACCCCAGGAAAAGCGTGAGTAAATACCAAAGGCAAGGCCATGGGCTGGGAAGAGGAGGGAGGTGGTGGTGGTGGCGTTGGGTTATGTGGCGTGGAGTAAGAGTGCTGTGAATCCTACTGAATCTGCCCCAGTACCGATATGGAAGCAGCACCCATTACCATCTATCTGTGCTTCAATTAGGTGAAATCCTTAATAAGACTTTAAAATGTAATTTATTCTCATTTTCTACTCGCAACTGTGCTGCTTTTCTGTGGCTGTTCACCTGTCACATACAATTTATTCCTTAAGAAGGTGGCCCTGGTTCAAGACTTGCAGGTGATGCAGGCTTTTCTGATTCTTTCTGTCCTCTCCTTTGATGTTTTTGTATATATTTTTTCATTCGCTAATCTGTTACAAGATTTGAAATTAAATTTTGAAATTTAATGTGTACACGTGTTTCATATTGTGTAATAATAGTGTCATCTCTGCGTGACGAGAGGACGTTGTGTTGTCTGACATGTTTTCTTTCTTCTTGCACATCATCTTCCCCTACGGTGAGCGGAGGATGTTTGTCTCCGCTTTTTTATCCCCTTCAAACCAGCCCACACAGTAAATGGCCAAATAAGATGTTAAAGCGTTCATCACTGTGTGACTGAAAAGACCAAAATAACATCCAGATGTTCCCAATTACGCAGTGCCAGCCTTCCGTTTGTTTGTGTTGCTACAGTAATGTTGTAATCAAAGAAGCACACAGAAACTGAGGACAGTTACCAGACTGTAAATTTAAAGGGGTATGAAGAAATGTCCTTCATATGATACAGTCAGTGTTTCTGTAGATTCACAGAATATAGAACTGCTTCATCAAAACAATATGTTTGCTTTCAGAAGCGACAGCTACAGTCTGGTAATCATTCCTGTCCTGGAGGTCATTCTCCCTTATTCATGAATATTGTAATTTAAAGATGAGCCTTTTGGCTTGGTGTATTTGTAAACATGGACGGGAGTTCAGAGATAGTAGAGTAGTATGAAGTGTGCTCATAATACTATCTATAAAATATATGCATGCTTCCCAGGCTAAAGGTTACCTGAGATACAGAAAATACCCCATATGTCACTCTCCTCACGTGAGCATATTTACACTTTTATGTGTGCTTCACAAAATTGAAAATGAAGGTACACTGTTCACTTTGTGTTTCTTTTGAAAGACAGGTGCTCGTAACATAGGCTATGCTAACTAACTATAGGTCTAAAGCCCCTTTGACACATGCAGACATATAAGTAGGGAAACTTCCTGTATTGGATCATGTAACATCCATTTAACACCAAGTAACATCTCTGTGTTGTTTCAAAATGCAGTGTAGTGCAGTGACCAGACTCTGTTGATAATGATTGACATACACCTTGTGCCGTGTATGTGTACTGTACATCCGGCGTTCCTCAAAATTCTTTCATGGTGGTCGATCTATAACTGTCCACTTGTCCATCTATTCCAGCAATAGCATGTGATCCGTGTTCAGCTCAGTTTCGTCACATTGCAGCACATTACGATACAGAAGTTGCCCTTGGTCATCATGGACTGATGGTTGCGTTACACTGTGGATGCACAGGGCCTTTTTTTTTTTTTTTTTTAACTTTGTTTAAGTTTAAGGACAAAATAAAAAGGGGCATTTACAAAAGAGTAGGCATAGAAAATAGTTTTTTTTTTTTAGGTATCTACTTCATGTTACCTCTTGTAATAACATAGTACTAACATAACATAATGTAGTTAGTAGCAATAAAAATTTATTTTTATCTGACATGTCCAATTTGCAACGGCACAGTGGTGCAGTGGTTAGCAGTGTCGCCTCACAGCAAGAAGGTCGTTGGTTCGATTCCGGGTCAAGGTGTTTCTGTGTGGAGTTTGCATGTTCTCCCTGTGCCTGCGTGGGTTCTCTCCAGGTACTCCGGCTTCCTCCCACAGTCCAAAAACATGCAAAACTGGGGGTTAGGTTAATTGGTCACTCTAAATTGCCCATAGGTGTGAATGTGAGTGTGGATGGTTGTTTGTCTCTATATGTCAGCCCTGCGATGAACTGATGACTTGTCCAGGGTGTCCCCCGCCTTCGCCCCAAGATGCTGAGATAGGCTCCAGCCCCCCCTGCGACCCCTAACAGGATAAGCAGTAGAAAATGAATGAATGAATGTCCACTTTGCAGTATAGTCTTTTCAAAGAAAACAGTCTGTACTCAATACTGGAATGAAAGTGTAGCAGTTTATATCCTAAAAGAACAACAAATAGAACTTTGACAATTACCAGAGTTTTCCTTAAAGATAGTAATTTGTTAGCAAAGATGTACTCTAATTTCTCCTATATTTGACATGACTGCTGTCTCTAAAACATTCCAGGTTACACTGACCTGAAAAGCCACTGGAAGGTTCATGTGCACTCATGAAAGTCGTTTCCCTTCCCAGAGAACAGCGGCTTCCTCTGGTACCGCAAACAGGACAGACTGTTCTCCTTGGAAACAAAAAAAATATGTATACACACCTGGCAATGAGTCAGACCTTTCAATGAAAATCATAGGGGGGATATCCCTGCTCACACTCCCACATAGGATCACACCCAGAACGAATGGAAGAGTGGTGTACTCTGTGAGGAAATGTGCACACCCAGCCATATAGTATGTCTCCAGCTATGTGCTCCATAAATTCCTGCAGACTTTCTCAGAGTTCAGCGTGCTTTGCTTCAAACTTGTCAACTTTTCAGCCATTTTCCTGCCGTCCTTGAGCTGTTTCCCTGAATACATTAAAAAGCTTCCTTCTAATACAGGGAACAATTAAGTTACCAAATGGACACAACCATTATGTAAAAGGCGGCTTATATTGCCAACAATTTGAATACTGGTGGCTTCCTGAAAGTGCAGACAAAATGTCAGGGGCACAATATTTCAAGGCTATTAAGTTGAGTGCTTTTTTATCCAGTCTCATTACTTTTTAAACAGCATAGGAAGTCAAGGAAATGTAATATTAATTTTTACATGGCTTTCATTTTTATTCCTATGGAGCTGTTTAAAATTCACTGATTTTTTTCATTCGGGGAGAAGGAGGGCCAGCATATCATTCTATATGCAGCGAGTCAAAGTCACATCTGCGGCGGCTTACTGGAGGAAAAGCAGAGATGATGGGTGTTTTGTTGGGTGTGAAGTCACTGTGTATTCTGCAGTAAATGATGTGACAATGGACATGATGTAGGAGTGGATCTGACAACGCAGAAGGAGAGGTGGGAGGAGGGTTTGCATCGAACCAGGCAGCTACCCTGAGAAAAAAAAAAACATGGACATACCTGAACAGACGGACATCTACCTTGGGAGAACAAAACTGCAAAACATGCCTCTCTAGGCAGTTGCATTTTCACAAAATGAAAAATAAAAATGCGCTGCACAACATATCTATATATACAGAAGGAGCTGAATGAGAAAGATGGACTGTCAAAGAAAGAGAGAAGGAGATATATTTCATTAAATCTTTCTTTTGGAATTTCAAAAAACTACATGAGGCCAATTTTTATCTATGAGCGCTCCCTAATTTAGGCCCTAATGAGAATTTTTTCAAATGTAGGGAGCCTTATCATGAAAAATGGCCTGAGACCATTAATAGTTTATAGGTTGAGTTAATGACAGAGATGAGTCCTAATTGAGCTCTGCAGAGCTTCACCATCTGGTGGTCCTTTTCACCGGCACCAGGAATCTCTCTCATTATTTCAAAAAAAGGCATACATAATAGAGCCCCCATTTTTAAAGGAGAGAGATTAATTTATGTTTCCAAAAAAGGATCCTGCTCAACTTTCAGAAATCAAGCAAGGGGAGGATGTATGTTGATGGATTCAACTCCTACTTCTTAAGTAAATCAAGAGGAAGAACTCATTGTCTACAGTCATCACTGTTATGATACTGTTGCCATGCATCCATGTGGTTTCCACATTACATAAGCATGTGTTTCCTTCTCGATGTGGACCTGTGTTGTTCCACAGCTGGTCAGTCACTCATCTAATCATGGCCTGTTGTCAGGCCTCGCTTTCCAGCAAGGCTGCATTCACCCGCGTCTGCACGAAGAGTCACACAGACTTACGGTCCAGGCTTATAAATAGGCATTACCATATAAACGCGTCATCTGCCTGCAACCAGTCAGTGAAGTACACACCAGGTCGCCATGGTAGCAGCTGACAAAAACAGGGGAAACAGGAAGGGATTCCCTTTCAGCCAGCCATGGCGTCACGTGGATTCCCATTAACCTTTCCCTGGCATGGACTTGGGCTTTCCCCATCTTACACAGTCACGCCAACTGGTTGGCAGTAACCCCCTCCCCTTGCTCTCACCCCTGAACATGTGGCAGCTCTAATTACTAAGCCACACAGGCCTTGGCTCAGGAAAACCACAAAACGTTGTAATGCGGCTGTGTGCTACAGTGGTGGTGTACTCTTCTCCTGCTGCACTGAAAAATATGCTCAATTATTAATGATTTGTCATTTACAGGCAAGCAAGATTACAAATCCCACTTCTAAAGGGGTAAAGTATGGAGAACTATATATACAGCTCCCCAGTCGGCCTCTTGCGCTCGGACTGAGGGCAGATTTCCAACGTGGCAGATGGTGACTGTGAGACAGTCGGT
>KV751334.1:6661557-6672556 GCA_001698575.1 Mola mola | reverse complement strand
TGAACTGAAGGCGAAGTCACTGTTTGTGTGTGCGTGTGGGTTTGTGCGGCTAGATCACAGCATTTCATCGATAGAAGGCTGAAGAATTAAAACATTCCTCTAACAAGCTCACACTCTCAGCACAACTTGCCTTGCGGCTTGTGATTCACCAAAGGCGAGTAAGAGTGATGAGGGAGAAGCAAATTGCTGTTATCATATTGTTAGATGTCAAAACAGAACTGCCCCGTTGCCCTTCATTTGGTTGAGGAACTGGAAACAGTCTCCCTCTGTTCCAAGCTTTCCTATTTTAGGGAGGAAAATAGAGTCTCAGTGGACCTTGTTGAGATGGGGGAAGAGATGGAGGCATAAATAGCCTTCCTGTTTGAAGTTCAAATAAACACAGTGAGCAATGTCACTGCTTCCTAAGGGGTTGGATGAATCTGATTCGAGCAAAGTGATATTCTGAATTGGCAGGCCTGTAAATTGTATGCTAAGCAGCCACCTTTGACTGGAGTTTAAAGAATGCAAAGGATTTGTAACGATGCTCATCTACGGCCCCAAAAAAACCTGTGCATCGCCTGAAAATGTAACGTAATGCTTCTCTCTTCGCAGACTTCATATTCATTCAAATGATTTCCAGGCTGAAAAAAAAAATGCACAAAAAACACTTAAAATTCCAGAAATTAACATTGTTTTGCGTAACTTCTGTGCTCAGCAGTTCCACGAGGATGCATATCTGAGCAGGGATCCCCAGTGGGAAACACATTCACCCAAATCGTGCTCAGATCAGTTGGTGGAGCCCGCCGCAGCTCCCGCAACCAAGGGAATACCTCTTAGAAATGTTTGCTTTTTTGTTTTACTGAGGAAATGAGGGTGAGAGAGGCGGAGGGAAGTGTGTGTGTGGGGGTGGGGGTTGCTGAAATTGAATCACCATGGTAACTTCAATAACATTTCTCTTCCCCTCTCTCCCCGCCTTGACGCAAACACACACACAAACACACAAGAGGAAATGAGTTTCAAAACCGAGAAGGTGCATCAACGGTCATTTGTTTTTTGACGCCTGCCAAGCAACAGAGACATCATTAACTTGATAAGGACTTAGTGACAATTTCTCTCCTCTGCATGTCATTACAGCGCAGGAAGCCTGGGCGCTGCTAAAATGCTAATAGTTCACCGGTCTTTGCTTCAAGCAATAAAGGAACATTATGAAAGTGTCTTTATGCGCACTCTAACCCAATTATGTGCTGTTGTACTAGAATGAATGTTCCTATCTCTCTCTCTTCTCTCTCCGTCTGTCTCTCTGCAGTTTTGCCTAAAGAGGCATCTTGGGAATCTGGAGATGCTGTCAGAAGTTGGAGGGCCAAATTTGACAGGATCGTGGCTGCTGCAGGAAGAACTGCTCGACTAGACATGGCAAGGAGTCACGTATAGCAGATGATCTGCAAATTTCACTCCTCAAATAAAAAGGAGAAAATATATAGTTTTGAAAATTTTAGTTTAGGTGGGGCTGGGTAATATAAACTACAGATATTCTTATTGTGATATGAGAATGAAAGGGATTTCCTGGATTTACTTGTTATGTGACAGTAAAATGATGTTATTTCTCAATTTATCAGAACGTTCTGCCTGCTCCCATAGTTACCTTCACTCTTTTCACCCATAAAATCCACATTACTGATGATTATTTTTTCTTTCTTATTGTGGTAATATTTAAAGTAACATCAGTCATCCCTACAATAATGTTGCAGTGTCAAGATCAAGGTATGAGGAAAACAAAAATGTGTAATATTTGATTTAGTTCCAGGGTCCTAGAATTCATGAAACGCATTTGAGAAGAAATATATATGTACAGCACCATGAATCATCATACGTTCTTCAAAAGAAAATTGTGATATCATTTTAAAGTCACTTTTTTCTTGCTGTATGTGTATTAATGTGAACTGTTCCATTGCATGTTGTTTATGTAACTGGATGCCCTAATTTCCCCTATCAATAAAGTATCTATCTATCTGTATGTCCAATAGCTGATTTGTGGCAATATTATAGCATTTTCTAAAGATGCAGTGCTGGACAGACTCATGAAAAGTCTTGTAAGGACAAAGTGATGCAGCCAATGTTGGAAAAAAGAAGAACCCTACAGGGAAAACAAAAACAGTGAAAATACTCTGCAAAAGATGTAGCTGGTGTGCTGATCACCACTTTATGGCTACACTAATCTGTGTTTTAATATTACCAACAGATCAAATGAATGTGCATGATGTAAAAAATGTTGTGCTAAGGCGCGAACCCGCAGAGAGTTTTCATCCATAGCTTCCTCTCAGCGGATCCTTCTAGCTTGTTCTGCCATATTGCTCTTTTATTTTTCAGCTTCGGAAAACTCTGCTGTCATCCACCCCGGTACCAACAGGCAGCTGTTTTTCAAGAAGTGTGATTTTAAAAAAACGACTGATAATTACAGGCACAGGGAAGCTAAAACGCAAAGTAAAACATGTTGTCATGTATCTCCTCCTTAGCGTGCAAGACATTTCTGGTGTTTCAATAAAACCTGGAGGAAACAACAGGCCGTTGTAAATGACATGCTTGTCCAAGGCCCTCCACTGAACAGCATCTTCAGGGTGTCTCATAATGGTCAGCTCCCTCATGCCCCCAGCCTTCATTCCTTCCATGTGTGTAAAGATACCTGACACCATGTGTTTCCCAGTGCAGTAATGACTGCTCCCAGCATTGTTTTTATGGCAGCAGGCCTCTGGAGGCTCAATGATCAGGGACGTGTCTGGCTCTCCATTAGAACTGCTGGAAGGAGCCTTCCTTGCTTGCCAAAAGCAGCTTTCACATTGTTAACACTTCTCTGGTATCATACATATTCACCTGCAGTTTCAGATTTACAACAAAATCCACAAGGGGGAACAAAACGCAGGACGAAGCGAGCAGCAGTGTGAGGACAGAGAGCGAAGAGAGGAGCAATGTGAGGGAAGCAGAACGAGAGAAAGAGATGAAGACAGAGGGAGAGCGAAGGCATGCGGAGTTCACCATCACTTTGCTTGGCTGCACTGTGATTAAAGAGAAGAGTCCCCGGAGAGTGAGGCGGCTCTAGGCCGGCCCAGTCAGTTCTCTCACTCCCTTGATCTCCTTGCGTGTCGCCCACAGTAACGTACCGCCAAACCTTCAGGAAGGCCTCTTTTTATTGCACTCACCCACCCCTGCCCCCTCCATCGGCTCCAAAGAATCTGCAACGCAAGCACAGATTGTCATGGAATGAGCTCCTTTCAATTTAGGGGAAAGAGATCTGCCTCGGATGAGCTACTACAAAGGTTTTTTTTTTTTTTTGTTTTTTTGATGTTTTAATGAAGATATTGCCCACATTTCTGAAAATGTCTTGTTACCCATGAACATGTCAACCACTGAGATTAGGTAAAAAGAGAATTTTTGGCAAGTGATTTTCCATAAAGTTCCTGCCAAAAAAGGCAGGAAAAGTTAAAATAAGCCTATAGATCCTCATTAATCCCCTCAGGGGGCTCCATCCTCTTTTGATTGAAGTGCCTATTCTTTGAGAAAAATTGATAAGAGAACCTCACAGACTGGTAGCCAGGAGAGAAGAGATGTGATGGGAAAATGTCGTTCTCTATCTTAATTAAATTGGCAGTGGGTTGATCAGTCTGTCTTGGGCCTGGTCCCTCCCTGACCGTTTTTTCTTCTGGTCAAGTGACCTTCATTCCCTGTCTGCGCAGCGTCCGACAAGGTAGGAAAGCGCCTGAGGGGGGAGGTGCGGGAAGAAAGGCCATGACATTACACACATACATAAGGCGCCGCAGCCTGGATAATTACACCGATACTTACTTAACATGCATTGCAGGCAGGCCTATCGTTTATCAGCCGCATGACCTCTAGCAAAGGATCTCTTCCTCTGATCTGTCTAATTATTCTGGGTTTTTTTCTTTCCTTCGTCGCTTCCATTTTGCCATCAGTAGCAAATAGAAAAAGACCTTTGTCTGTGCGTGTAATCCAAAAACAAGTCAAAGTTGTAAACATCACTGGCTGGCAGGGGGTTTGCGAAAGTGATCCGCTGATGTTTTGTGCAGGATTTAAATTAATTGTAGTTGGCCGACAGCTATTTTGTATTATTTCTTCCTATACCAAAAACACTTATCCTCCTCTACAGTTCTCACGCCTGAAGCTGATAGGAGTTCTAATGGGCGTTTGCGGGTGTCATTTTAATATAGTTAGAGGTGGTTAAATCTGGTTTTGCTAGTTTCACACACTGAGCAGCTGCTGTACTAACAACCCCTTCATTTTAAATTCCCTGATCTACCTTTATATCTGGCTCTGCACCAACATTTAATGACCCATTCCTCATCCATCACTAAATTTCATTGAAATCTGTTGAGGAGTTGTTTTTTTTGTGTGTTATCCTGCTAACAAACAAACAAAAGCATATGAAACATCTAGCCAAAACCTTGACCTCTTTGGTGAAGGTATTTTTAATACATGATGCTAGTTTTACTGGAGGTAACCTGGAGAGGGGGTTCAGTCATGCTTGGGAATGGTCTCGGGCAAATGGACCAAATGTGAATGTGCCCTTATTATCATTTTGCAACTTTACAAATCAGTTGGCTTTTGCTTTTGGCCAGTGACCCGCAAATAAGTTTCTGCATCCAGACTACTGGATCATTTACTGGTTGACTTCATTCAGTCCATACCGTCTCCACAACAATAGCTATGAGACTTAATCTAACCACAGTTTTGCACAGTGACAGTAGTAGCACGCAGATGTGTGAGAGGTAACTCTTTGCCATATTCACCATCTTAGTTTAGTACTTTAGCATGGTAACATTATCAGTAAAATTCATTTAAAAAGCTGCCAAGTGAGGCTAATGTCATTACTTTAGCAAGTTGATATCTACCATAGTACTAGAAAAACCATAATTCAGTAAGGAGAGACTAATATGAATAAATGGAAATGACAGAATTTGAAGTAGATGGGAGTTTAATGTGAACAAAGTAGATTTGGGGCTTAGACCCCAGTAGAAAGGAGATCACCAAGGGAAGGTCCAACAATTAGGAGCTTCCAATCTGAAGGACACGTACCCCCCAGAGCTTAGACACTGGTGGTGATGAGGAATGGAGCTTGATGACCTCATCAAACCGGACATGTGATTGGAGGGTTTGATTGAGGACTGGGAGGTGTCCAAAGCTGAGGTGGTGAAGGTCTGGTGGTGGGACGCAAAGTCTATGCGGTGCTTGAATTAGACAGCAGAGAGAGAGAGAGAGAGAGAGAGAGAGAGAGAGAGAGAGAGAGAGAGAGAGAGAGAGAGTGTGTTTGGGTTTTCAGGAGCGCACACGCGGGGGAGAGAGAGAGAGAGAGAGAGAGAGAGAGAGCGCTTTTACAATTTGACAGCTGACGTGTGATTGGCTAAAGGAGAGCATGATTGTAATCGGATAAGATTTTTAAAAAAAAGGGGTATCATTAAAACAGGTTTTTTTTTTATCAAAATTAATTCTGTAGGGTGAAGCTCAAGAATATCAACATTGTTAAGGTACATCATCAGGGAACTACGGACATCTGTGCAAGATTTTAGGCTAATCCATGCGGTAGACATTTCACCAGCATTATGAAAAGCACTGTGATCGGATCCTCAATTTGTCATTCTTGGCAAAGAGAGCCATGCAGTCGAACAGCCAAACATTGCGAAAGGGGAAATTGTAATATAGCACGGGTATGTGCCATAAGGCCACAGTTCATATTCCTGGGTCACTTATCTGCAGGGAACAACGCGCACTGTTCTAACCTGATTATTATGTAACACACTGCCTTACTTCGTCCTATATGCTGTGTGTAATTTTCCAGCCAGCCTATGTATTTCACTGGTTACCGACTGTATGCGTGCAGGTGAGACTGACAGGATTTGAAGCAGGAATTTCTCAGTTAAAGTACTCAGGGCTCAGATGAAATGCCATAAAGAAAATTCGAGCTAACAGTGTTAGAGCCTAACGCTGTCCGTTTTCAGCTTCTACATGTTCTATTTTCACTGTATCCATGGCCTGACAGCTTTCACTGGATTTTTTAAAACTACTTTCCTATGTAGACAGGTGGCTGGCTGACAAGGAGGGCACAAAGAAAAGCAAAAGCCAAAGCCAAGAGAGCGTCAGAAGTGTTTCAGAAAGGCACGACTGCTGACAGTCTTCATCTTTTCCGCAACAGGCCTCGGTGCACATTGTGTGGCCACTTTGAGGGTTTTAGAGGGATTTAGAGGAAATCACAAATACTTTATGATTTCACAGCTTAACCTGCAACTGTCTCAAAAGTGAAGTAGATTTTATTTTTTTGTCCAGCTTGGCCATTTATTCATTCTTACAACACACTTTGAACCTTGCTTGCACTTTGTAATCTTCACAATCAGCTCGCATCTGTGCTTGAACCACATTACCATGCAACATCAGGCATTAAACAATCAACAGGAAGTAGCCAAGGCAATGCAGCCGTTTTATTTTCTTTGATTCTGCAAAGTCCCAGAATCATGCTGCATATGTGGTTCCTGCCTGTGACGTGACCACACACTTCTTTTGACACGCTTTGCTAATTCTAAGGAAACAAGCTATATAGAGCAGTTTTATATTTGGATGTAATCCTCAGCCCTGTCACATACAATAATCTAGAAAGAACTCACTCGGTAAGATGTCTGGCACTTTTTCCTCCAACAAAAGCAGATGAATGAAAAAGAAAGGATGGGTCTCTGACATATGAGGAATGACACATCAAAATGAAAATACCACATGATTTACCACAGAGTTAAATACTACAGTAAACAGTAAATACAGTTCTGTGCTGTATATTTCTCTTTTTTTGCAGTTACACCAGCAGCTTGTAGATGTGCTTTAGTGTGCTGCAGAGAGCCTTCTGATTCTACATCTGTGTTTTATGACTATATGTTCCTTTGTTTTACATCCTGTACTGTACTGGCCAGCCCATCTCGAACCAAACACACTTATCCTCTCCTTAGTTCTCACCCCTGTAGCCGACTGGAGTTCTAAGGGGTGTTTATAGGTGTCATTTCTAATATGTTATAGAAGGAGTTTGGGGTTAAGTTCAAAAACTTGATATAACCCCGCTTAAGAGACAGAGCACCTTTCACATCCATAATGGAAAGGTTACCTCACCATGGGAGTTTCCCATAACACTCAAGATGCAACATGAAGACACTAAATACATCTTAGCCTATAGCCCCCAGGAAGCCATTAAACAAAGATATCATGGCCCATATTAAAAAAGTGAAAAATTGCCCCTGTGCAGTGATGTCAGAGCAAGGGAGCGCCTCTGTCATGATTATCACCCCGTTCTCATACAGCTTTTTTGGCAAGAGATTAATTGGTAAGACAATTCGAGCATTTTAGCTGAGGGAAATGAAGGTTCAGTCCAAAGTGGAGCAGGAAGGAGGGGGAGTAAATATTTGCAGCTCTCTACAAATCATGAGACTTGAACCAAGCACAAAAAAGCCATCCATCATGGCGAGAAAAGGCCTCGTTGGGGTTGAAAGGTCAGAGGGCTGAGTTATGTTAGAAGGTCTCTCCAATCCCAGGGGACAAATTTGACTGGTCCCAGAGTGAGACGAGACGAGGGTAAGCCATTGCTTTTGTTCGCCAGAATTCGACCTATGGGTTTCCAGTCTGTTGCTATTGACCGTACCCGGAAAAAAAAAAAAAAGAAAAAAAAAGGTCGAACAGAAAAAGCCCCGACATAACCCCCCAGGCTGCTCTCAATCCTTCATCCTGAGTGATAACTCTCACTGCCGCATCAAGTCTTTTAATCCACACTCACTGTGCTGCCTCACTCATACGTCAGAGTGAAAAAGTTGACACCTTTCCTGGTTCTTTACAGCTTCCTGGTCAATATTTCTCATCAGGTGTTGTGGGGAGGAAGGAGTGACAAATGACCTCCAAATCATTGACCTTGTTGTGGTTATTGGCAATAGGAAGACAACAGCGGACTATAAAAGTCCCTGAAGTTCAATCTCTTCCCTGTTTCATGTTCAGACAGTAAATACATCACTGCTGCTACCACTTAATTACATCATTACTATATTATTAAAAGCATTCTTGCCATTGATGTCCATGTGTAACGGCTGAAGTGATCGAGCAGACGCTTTGGAGCATTTACAAAATTTGTAAATGCCACAAAATGTGTTAACTTAAGCAGGCATGTAAGGAGCGATTTAAAATTTAATGAGCCGTTAAATTTTAATTTCACACGCGATCCTAATCCAGCCGTGAAGCACTATCTCTGAGTAACGTGGTGCCAATAGTGCGCAGACGGTAAAGAATACGCATGCTGCTAACCAGGAAAATATTAACTAGAAAGGAGGTTTTAATGAGCAATTCACGCACCCCAACCCCCACCTTCTACATGAGCATCTCAGGAGAAGTGGCCTTGAATTCTGATGCATGAGGATTATTGTTACCGAATCAAAGCAAGCTCTCTAGAAGGCCTCCTCCACATGCAGAGCCAACAATCTTGGGTAGGTGGAAGCCGGATTGGGGGGGCATGGGGCAGGTTGTGCTTAATCAGCATTTCAAAGACGCTCCACTGTCAATTATCTGAGGCTGCGTTCCCTCCAGTCGACGTGCAGGTCAATGTGCAGAACGTCTGAGGATGACATCACCCTCCCTAGGATTTGTTGGTAGACACGGAGAAGGGAGGCGACACAACAAACTTGTGTTTTCTGTTTCTTCGATTGCCGTCACTGCAAAAATCCTCCACACTGTGTGTTTACCGTGAAACAGTGTCTTCGGCCCCACAGGCCCCATGGGCGGCGTTCGTGTGTAGAATACAATTTTAAATTCCATCCCTCTGTGCGACGCAATGTTTTTGTATTTTATTTTTGCATTAGCTCCAGATGTCGTGAGTGCATGTGTAATATTGTTTTGCAGTGCTTGTGCACACAGAGGGGACAGTGTGCATGTTTTGCTGCCAGACTGTGGCATAATTCACTACTCACCCCATTGACTGCTGAATATGAAACACGTGCTCGGTATCAAGACACTTCTGTCAGTGGGCCAGCCGAGTGTGGCTGGCAGGCCACGGTTTGCGCAGGACTTGTAAAGTGGCAGACTTTATGGTTTCAAACAGACATATTATGGGTCATACATTACACTCAGGGGAGTGGTGGGACCGCCTGGTAATTTCCATATAAGCTTCTGTTTCCCACAGTGTTCAACTGACAATCTCATATTCTATATGAGCTGGATGTGCAGGAGCCTCACTTGTGGCCAGTGCTGCAGACATATTCTGCTTATTACAAGTCAGATATGAGAAAAGCCAGACAAGGTGCAGCCCCTCTGAGAAAAACACTCCCAGCTTCATTCTGTGAAGGTGGTTATGACATAAGTTGTGTTCAGAGTCTGATAGGCAGACACCGGGCAGGCAGAGATTCAGCTGCACAAACAGAACTGCTCTGACGGCAAAAGAATTATCATCTGTCAGGGTAAATTTAACAGACGTGCAGTCAAGTTCACTGTACACAGCAAGGTTCAGCTGAAATTCTGAGAACGGTAATGGCAGTGACATGTGTTTCATTCATTTGTGACCATGACATTTATCTTTTTTTATTATTGGCATGCACAATACACAGCAACCATCTGTAGGTGGTTTATCTTCCCAGACCATTTCAGATGAGGAAAATCTTTTATGGTTTAAGGATTTTTTTTTTTCTTCTGACCAGCGGCACAACATGCAAACTGCATCACTAACTTGTCTGTTACAGTCTGGCTAATTTGCATGTGTGTTAGTTTGAAACCACTCTGTTAATTTTCTATTGCCCTGTGTTATTAGCAAAGGTCCCGGACTGAAACGCCTCTTGAAACAACTGGATAGACCTAAAACCAAATAGCCCAACAAAACACAACCTACAAACAACCAGAGATGTGTGTCAAACCACATAGTTTACCACATACGTGTTTGGACAGTACTTCGTCTGTTTGCAGTTATCATCCATCTTGACACACACTTTTTTAAGAAAAACAACACAAAACGCTACACAGACAATTTACTAAACATAGTAAAAGTACTCAGGTCCTAATCTTTCTAAACCACTGTAATTAAACAATAAAATAAATGAAAAAAAAAACAAGCGTTGCATCAGTATCAACTGTACAATGTTGACCTCCTCATCTGTTCATCTGAGTAACAGCTGCTGGGACGAAACTATTTTGACCCTGCTTTATTTTGTCTTTGGGACTGTCAACGTTTGTCAAGAAGGAAGAAGCTGAAATTCTGTGTGTAAAAGGTGGGAGTCATGATATTAATCATGTTCACTGTTCTCATAGTCTGTTGTACAAGCACAGCAACTTAAACTGAGACTCGCCAATCGGCCTGCAGAGGTTTTAAACCATGACACCAAATAAAAGGACAAGGTCGACTCTATCAAAGCAAACTATAACACCGAAGCACATTGAAGCTAAACATTACACTTAAATGTGTATTTGACAACATTTTAAATGTTCGCATTTCACTAACACAATCTCGTTTCAAACTGATTAGTCTGAGTTTGGTGACCCAGTGCAGACTGGGATACTCAAAACCACTGAAAGATATTTTTTTTTAAATTTGGACCATTTTACAGTCTTCTTAAGCCATTGTATCAAATCTGGTCCATATTAGATAAATATCTTAGATTGGCCCATCACAAACCAAAGGAAACAAGTGGGATATTTAAGAGAGCGATGCGGACACACTTTTGCCAAAGTAAATAAGACATGAGCTTGTAGATTTGTTTGTTTCACACACTGATCAATGACAGCACGAATTTGGAATGGAGAGATTAATAACATACAGTCCTCTTTAACTGTAAAAAAAAATATTACAGTGGTACTAACTCTGTTATTTCATTCAATGCTGAAAAATGCTGGTACTAAAAGTACTTACAAAGTTAAGAAACGGTTGAAATAGTTGAGGAGTTATTGATTTAGTTTCCATAAACTAATATGATACCCACATAAACATTTATTTATATTTTATTTCATTTAGATA
>KV751334.1:6623847-6653959 GCA_001698575.1 Mola mola | reverse complement strand
AGGATTGTCTCAAGTTCAATGGGCTTTGTACACACCATTTCATGCTAAACGGACAAACGAGGTGAATTATAAGAAGACGTCTCACTACACAGTGCGGAGAAAAATCCCCATGTTAAGTTGGGCTCATAATCTAGCTATGGCATTTTAACTGCAGTGGAGTGCAACAAAAGGTGTCACTTCTGCAATTTGTAAAAGGCATCTGACAGCAACTTCTCTTAAATCTAAGTAGCAACAGAAGAATTAGAAACTTTTTGATGTTTGGAAAACACCCATGTCTTAGATGGCGAATGGAAACAGTGTTTTCTTTCAAGCTGGGTTTCAGAGAGCAGACATGGAGGCGATCTTTATTGGGGCGATCGTCATGCATTGATTAAAGGCTGTCATTGGCGGTGAAACAGGCTGGGTAAACTTTGTGAAAATGGTCTTTGAGAGATGACAATGAAAGCAGATGTTGGCCTTTCATCTCTGCATCTGCAAGGGCCCATTACTAGGTTTTCCTGAAAAATAATGACTGTGCCTTCCAGTATGATGAGCTGTATTTAAGTGGACCTCATTCTTTACAACCCATATCCATTGTCTTACCATGTCAGTAGTGGGACTAGTACAAGCATTCATATCCCACACCAAATACAGAGTCAAGGATATTTTTTTGCCATAAAGCACACATGCCACTTCAGACTGGGGAGTGAATATGGGTCTCCTATGAGATGTTGGATTTGCATGAATATTATGGAATCATTGCAGGAGTTAAAGCATGTGAGGTAATTACATTACACATAGAGGGAATGGATGTGAGTCATAGCATATTTCATGATCTCGTGTATAAACTGGCCATTGTAGAAGAGATAAAAAAATATTCTTGAATTAATGGCTTCAAAACGAGCCTGGTAAGCATTATAAATGATTTACATTGAACCAAACGTAGCATCTATAGTGCTGTATTTCAGTTTTTGATCCACATTCCACTTTGTTTTTGAATTAAAGAAAAGTAGGATAAAGTACAGTACATTCCAGTGCCGCATTCTCATATTAGACTGTGTACAGTGCAATCTGACAGGATAATGTTACATTTGTGTGGATCACTGCTGATGATGCTCATATGAGGGGAAATCATTGCTGCAAACTTCTCTCTAATGCGCCCATTACTTTACAATGACGCCAAGTGTTCAATTTCACAGTAGTGGTATGAATTTGTAATTACCGCATATAGGTTTCCCAGTGTTTCCTGATTGCGGGAGAAACATACTGTACTCACTGTTGCCCCGGCTCCAATAACCAGATGTGGAATAGTCTCCAGCTTGCCAGCAGCATCCCTCCCAAATGAGCTTCCATCCGCTCCAATGGGAAGTGTTTTCCAGTTAGCTATCTTGCAGCGATCAATACTCCACCTCGTCCCATAACGTTCAGAGAAACCCAAACTTCTAATGAGGGACTTTTGTAGCCATGTTCCCCAACCCCCTTAATGTGTGCGGTCAATATGAGAGAGGATCTGCTGAATGAGCTCGAGAACCATGAGAGAAAGGGAGACTGAGAAAAGCCATAGCAGGGCTCTATAATAAGCACCAACAGTCCGGCAGACTGGACCTGACCTAGATACAGTTTACTTCACTATGCTGCCTCTGATTTTATTTATCTTGCTTGATAAAGGGCTCTGGTTTTTGAAGCATATTATGCCAGTTCCCACTTTGTCAAATCCAGATTCAATTTTCGAAAAGGTTAATGGTAATGCTCTCAACGATCCATAGCAAAATGTTTAGGATGGTAGGGCCTTTCTGATCACAAATGGGCTAATAGCTGTGGTCCAGGTTTGGATGTTTTCTGATGACCTTTGTCAGAAAAGAGCTGATTAAATAGACGGCAATGTCGATGCCATTGCAGACAATGTGGTTTTCGAAAGATGAAGGCCAACTCCATAACTCTTGTTACTGCAAAAACTTTCCCCTGCATGTCTTGAGCTGCCAGCCGAACAGAAGGCAACAGATTTCAGAGCAGATCTATCAAATCTACGTGGAGGTTAAATAATGAAGACAAGACTGACAGTGTGCAGCAACATAACATTGGTGTCCCTTTGCCTCTAGAATAGCAAAAACATAATTATTTGGACTTATTTCAAAGGGGTCTGATTAGGGTTCACCTTCAGCTTTATTAATTGGTGCTGGTCCCAGTATCGTCGAATCAAAACCTTGTGTTTGTTATGCATTTTTCTATGGTTTATAGTAAACTACCACATATTATATTTAATTAGCTTTGCCTGTAGTCCATTTTCAAGAAAAGCTGGTCGATTGATGAACGCAAAAATTCACTCCGTCACCAGCTAATAGAGATTAACTCAGCACACCTCAGAGAGTGTCTTTTTCCACAGAATAAATGAGGAATTAACAGCTCCTTCAGACAAGGTTTCACATCATTGTAAATGTTAGTCTGAGTTTAATGCAGCCAGGTTGATACATTTTACAGGTCTTTGCGTATTAAAAAGGGATTTAAACAAGCTCCGTTGATCAAATTGCTGGAGGCTTTTGCTCTCTGGCCCATGGTTTATCTAGGGATGGCACACTAGGACCGACGTGTTTGCTGCTGTGTGTTTGACAGCGCGGGGCTCTTTTGTGACGAGAAATGCCATCTTGCTCAGGCAGCCAAAGCTCTTTCAGAAAGAGAGGACAGGGAGGGGGAGGCCACAGGGGATGAATTATATGTGTACAGCATCTACTGTACTGTCAACCTCTGCAGGCTGGAAATGAACTAAGGACAAATTAGAATGCTTGGAAATTGTTCCCCTCTTGGAAGTGTAAAAAATATCATGTTCAATATGCTCTGCACTATGAAAATAAATAGCAGTGGCACGATAAAGCCTCTTGCTTGAGATATAGTTCAATAGGGAGCTACTTTCACATGGAGAAATACTATTTTTGTATGAATGTTAACTGAATGAGCTCTATGTCAGACACATATATAAAATAGATAATCTGCAGAAGGCGCCGAAATTGGCTCTAGAAGCAGTTGTTGTAATAGTCAGTGGTACAATTCAAGCCTTTTAAAAACTCCTCGGGGACACACAGAGTAGTACATCACTCTCCCGTCTTCAGCGCAATAGATGATGTAAGGTAGCTCCTTTTTCTTGCCACCTCTGTTATTACTCTTGCCTGGCTGCCTGCCAGTGGCTCGTGTAAACCACAGTTGTCCTTGCTGATGTACTTTGCTATTTGGTGTACAAACAAAAGTGACAAATCCCCTCAAGTCCAAAAAGGGCCATTATCTACTGCTTCTTATGCAGTGTGGCATCTGTCTTTTTACGACCACATTATGTGTACTCACATGAAATATGTTTGACGAAGGAATGATGAATGGCATTCGATCGAAAATAGATGTGCTGAAATATGGCAAGGACAAACAGCGCAGCGCTGGCTGGTATTGAAATTTGAATCATTAATGTCAGGCTATGCTCACGCTGTGTTAAGATCCATCAATGTCCTCAGGGAGTCATTGATTATAAAAACAAGATTATTGGTATTGGAACAGTAATGTACACTATTTATTACACCTAAATACGGAAGCTATACTGTAACTGTGAACTGGGATTGTTTATTTGTGTCACGGTTCATGTGTTAAAAGAGGTTAGGCTGGATATTTGCAAAGATTGCGCAAAGACGTGTTACTGATGGTTTACAGAATAAATGCAAAGAAATATATTTGGGCAGTTTCTCACATTTCACTTTGAAAACAAAGAGCATAAATCACGTGGATATTGACTAGTCAATTCCCTTTTGGATAACTATCATTCAAGGGGATTTGGTGTACTTAGAGATAAATACCCTGCCCTCAGTTCACCTTGCTATATTTGGAAATATATGTTCCTGTCTGAGACCAAATCAGGCATATGAAAACATCATCTTTCCCTCTGACCACCCCTCCTATTTTCATCTTTCTTTCCCCCTGAGTGATACCATGACTTCTGCCTCTCTGCATAGGTTGACAAAAAGTTGAGACAGAGTTCAATCAATGCTCAAATTACCAGACGAAAGACAATGGAGCAGCCCACTGCTACGGCTGACCCAGTTAGGATCCGGACAGAAGCGGCAAACAAACTGTGTTTCCATGCAGCCGTTGGAAAGCCAAGTCTTCTAGAGCTAAAAAACTTTGTCTCATTACTGATCGAGGCTAAGGGGAGGCAGACAGTATGGCGCATGAACCACGCATTAACGCACTGTAAAACTGTAAAAAGGAAAACCTCCTTGAAGCTTTTGTGTCTGCTTGCTGCGATTTCACATGTTTGTGTGTTTGTATGTATCGTTATCCTTTCCTTTATTTTCTCCTTACACTGGCCCTCATAAAAGAGATGTCAAGTATGAAGGTTTGAGAAGATTGCCTTTTTTCCACCCATAGTCTCTGGGTAAGTTGATGGAATACAGAAAACTGACAGAATTTACGTAAAAGAGTACACAAAGTGGGATACCATAATAACCATTGTTTGCTAAATCAGAAATACCAACAAGTGTAGGCAAATTTTGGCTTGTGGCTCCATCCCACTCTTCTGGAATTAAAATTCACGCTGTGGTGTTACACCAGAACACCACAATTTGTCGTCTTAGAAGTTTTTTGTTGTACAAAATGTTAAATAAAATATTTGCATGATTTCGTGTAAGTAGCATTTAGAGGCTTATTCATATATACATATAAAAATGCACTTACGAATTTAGCCAAAGACAGTCACTGTTTCAAAAATCCCATCCTATTTCATACTGGGTCTAAATTCTGACTGCACAAATGTATCAATCAGTGCCCTCAATAATTCCACAACTGAATAAATTTCAAAGACATGTATGTCCATGAGTAGGCAGAATGAAGCACAGTTGTACAACTCTAAAGCCGTCAGTGATGACACAAAATAAGCGCCCAAAATGTCAATTTGCTTACAATTGAGTAAATGAATGGGAGTCCATTAAAGGAGAAATAATGTGTGAATACAGCCAGTTTTTAAACCAGGTAATGAAATTGACGTTAACTTTAACAGCTAGTTGGATATTCTACAAGAGACAGCTGACATTTCAGCCCAGTCACAAATGAAACGGCTCTGTCTACTGGTGTTTCAAATCAAGGATATGTTTTTTTAATGAAGTGCAAACAGTAAATCTGTCAAAATCAAACAATCACATCAGCGAACTGCATACAACCTACTTGTGGATAGAAAATGTCAGAGGCACAGCGAATGTAACCCTTAGAGACAAGGCTTAACGTTCAATTTGCCTGCTTGTGGTATGGAACTGAGGAACATTTGTATGGCCTGTCAACGTAATTTCTGAAGAAATGCGCTGGGCTGTCGTTATCCAGATGCAGTGATGCTTAAAGATGTTTGACCAGCAGCTCCAGTATGAGTCGGTTTTATTAATTAGAAAAAAGAGTGCTTACTCTTTTTCACACTCACACACACTCACTTACACTCACAGATACACAAGCCCACATTCCTCAGATAATATAGATATGAAAAAGGCAGTATAATGACAGGCAATGAATTGATGTAACCGGGTCAAGTAAAGTTGAGATGGATGCATCAATCCAATGACACCGAGCCTGATGACTGAACTCTGATAATTCTCATCAAGCATCCGATGGTCACAGACAATTTGAAAATAACTAGCACAAATGAGCATAAAGCATATACAGCATATTCTTTTTTTTACTTTGAAAAATGATTTACCCCATTGGAAAGTGTAAGAAGCTGACTGACATGAGGGAGATATGAATTTTAGACACTATGGGGTTTTGAAAACGATGCAGGCAATAGAATTGAAATGTATTCAAATGTTTACTTGTTTAAACCGCAGCAGGGAGACAAGGATATAATCACACTCTGTGGCTAATGAGTATCCACCACTGAAGGCATCCACATCAGGGGATGTTCAGCAAAGGAGCAGCCGCCTGGGTGGTGGTACCGGATGGCAATGAGCTGTGTATGTGTCAAGGAGGAAGGGTTCTGGTGCCTCATTAGGCTATAATCCCAAATAAATAAAAACCTCAGGCCATACTGAGACAATCTTGTTCTGAAGGAACATTGATTTCCATCGGAAATGGATTGATGCCCAAATACGTCATAAACAAGGAACCATATGTGATGGAATGTGCTCTCAGTCCCCATGACAGGAGCAGAGTCAGCCATCATGGTCACTGTTTATGTATCCAAGGTTAGCCATATTAGTGTATGGTAAATACAGAAAACAGCAATGACATTTATCTCTGGATAAACTACAAAACAAAGGCTATTGTCTATAGGTGCAAACAAAATTGGACCTCCAGAACCAGATATCATACAATTTTAATCCCGCCCTATATTATTATTATTATATTTGTGTTAGGTGTGGAGCAATGCTTCCCTCGGAGGCATGTTCTATGAAAACCAGTCCTTGTAAGTCATTCAGTGAGAGGCTTACTCATTCATATGCTAATGTTATGGGTTAATATTTGTTCCTCTGATTTGCAATAACCCAAAGTCCACTTCCTTTAATAAGCCCAATGAATAATGCACAGTGCTTATACAATGTTTAGAAATGCATATCCTCGGAGATGAAAATCTCAGCAAGCCCTTGCTGACTTAATGGGTGGAGACTGTTCACCCTGGAGCTGTATAAAGAGGCTCAGTGAAGTCCTTTAAACACTCCAGCCCCACTAATATGAGAACTTAAAAAGCTGACCATACAGTGAGCATAGCTGCAGCTTTAAGGATTAGATGTGAGTCACAGCGAACAGCTGATCTGTTTCTGTGTGCGGGGGATTCTCCGAAACTTTGGTACCAATTGCCAAAAAATGCACATTTCACATTCAAAAGGTCACTAGTCAAAGCAGAGCTGCGAATGCCCTGTCAGATTCTGTAAGTGTTGCTTATTTCTCTGCCCTCTCTGAGCCAAGCTCTGCATCTGTTTATTCAAAGCAAACCACTGATGGTGGTGATATAAACATAAAATGCACACAGCAGTATTCCATTATTCCATTATTCTTTACAAGTTACAGGAAGAGTTTAAAAATCAATTCTGGCAGAGTGCCTACGTGGGAAGCAGGCTAGCATTTAATCTCATAAGTTCATGAGTGCTGGGCACTAAATGTGCAGCACACTTACTTTATATCAAACAATCAATTCACCAATCTTACATTACAGGTTTATAGCCATTAAAAGTTACAGTCCATTAACTTGAATAATTTTGTGTTGCCAAAAGTGAAAAACCCCTTGCAAATTAGTTTCAGCTTAAATAAAAACACAAAATATCAGAAAAAAAGGGGACATAATCTTGCATATAATTTCAAAAAAATGTCACCTTTTGAATCCAAGCTTCTTTTTTTCAGTGAAGTAAGACAAGATTTGCCTTGTGAACAAATGAGACAAATTGAAACCCACCTGAATATCATTAGTCTTCCTGTCAACCACTGACATAGCAACTACTGGCATCTTAAAATAAACAGTGCATGAGAAAATGAGTTAGATGGTGAAAATATGCTGCATCCTCATGCTTGATTCCCCCATTGCTTGCTCTTACTGCCTCTCAGCTGGTCTCAGTCTTTCTTTTTGAAGCACTACATGTGCAAATTTTACCCAAAGCAAAATAGTTGTGTTATAGTTATATTGTTCACAATGCTACTTCATTTTAATGACAGCTGCAAGTCTGCAGCCTTACTAATTACCTGAAGCAACTTAAAATGACCTCTGTCCCCTGTCTCAGTAAAAATCTTTACATTTCTGGATCCACATGATGATCTAGATCACCAAAATCTAATTAATTGTTCATTATGACTTTCCCACCTCTCCTAACAGTTCTGTTTTTCTTAAATAAATCAACATGAAATTAACATTAAAAACATCAAAGGAGAAAGGTCACAGCAGCACCACAGAAGACAAAAAAACAGAGAAATCCGGAAGAATATCATTTGAATTTCAATTTTTTTAAAAAAAAATATGTACCCTGGACCACCACCAAAACATGTGTGATTGTTCCTTTCATCAAAATCCATCATTCATTTTTTTGAGTTATCCTGTTCAAAACAAAACCTCCTCGGCAAAAATGAAAAAATCACCACAACAAAAACAACTGGCGATGTATTTGCCTAATCTTAATGAAAGGAATAAAACTGGGCCTAGAAAGGAGCTCTACTACTACTTACGTACTAAATACTACATACTTAAGATCAGTGATGAAACCTAAGTGGAGGCTCAAAACTGTGGAATTCAGATGGAATATGAACAAAAACACAGCAATCCCAGATTCTAAGCAACCGTTTAATTCAATCAGTCAGCATACAGTAGTCTTCTGTGCAAGAGGCTGCAATCAGGTGAAGATTTAGTAACCAGAGCACACACATCATTTATCAGCAATTACTTTGTCATCTTAATTATAGTAGTTTTCCTACTAGATTCAGAATTTTGTATTTGTATCATGCATGGAAGCTAATTGGGGAAATGCTTTTGTGACTTGGCACAGCACATTTGTTTCAGCACATTTAAATGTCATTGTCAAGTTGATGCAAACCCACCTCCAGTTGTTATCACAATCAGCTGTCAGTCACAAATCCTCCTTCATATCACATCTGTCCAGATCTTCCTTCGCACTGTTCTCCACTTTGGTTCCACCAGCAGGATCTTTTCCATCTGAGGGATGTTCCTGTGTGGCTTCTAGCATGACTAATCCCTGATAAAATGATAAAATGATATAAAATTTCCTCAGGTGCCCATCATGTCAATTGAATTCATTTCTTTTCAAATCTGTCTTTCAACTATTTTGCTGTGATGCTTTTAGATGTTTTGAATGCAGAGGCTATGATCATATTATAGTTTGTTTACTATTGGTTGGTAGCTTTGAAGTTAGATTAAAAATGAAACATTTTTATATTCTTCTTAAGTTGCAACTCTTCTAAAAGAACACATATCTTTAATGCTCAAAATAACACGATAATTTGAACAACATTATATTGTGCACAGTTGCTTAAAAGCACAGAAACAGCATGAACGAGCAGTGTGTCTGACACAGCCCTCCTGTCTGAGTTCAGCTCAGTTATCTCTGCTTGGGCTTCATGTTTTCATCAGCTCCCCTCATGTTTACATCACATATACATCTCTCAACTACAGAGAGCTGGGGGGAGAGTTTGGCACTGACTCAAACCCCTTTCCTCCCTTCAACACATGAAACTCCCTCCCACAAAGAAGACATTTCACCCTCCTCCTGACGAAAGGATACCCATCTGCCCCGGAGCCAAATTCCAGCCGTGTTTTCTGGGAACGTAGCACCGGGCTTTAGTGAACCTCCCCTGAGATGGCCCGCACCTCCCTCAACAGGGGCGAAAAATGCTACAAATTATTGAGGGAGCAGACACTGAAGGCTTTCTTTTTGACCCCTAACAGGTAGCGCTGGGTGGTTATCAAGATGTTAATGGAAGAGACAGAGCTGTGTGACTCTGGGGGGGATTGAGAGGGTTTCAGAGCTGTACATCTTCTGAATGAAGAGGCCTTGTTGCATCAACCATGTTTTGACATCATGCACTGTTGAATATTCATCAAGAGACACTATCACTATCACAAAAAATGGACGTGACACCAACGTCCCTCTGCCTTTAGGGGGCGCTCAGGAGAGAGGACATGAGTGAGACGCTGCATTCTTCCCAGCTCTATCGGGCAGCCATGAGAAGATGTCAAAGAGAGTGCCTGAGGCTGCTCTGCTACGGCTCATCCTTATCTGCACAGATGAACCCTGCTGGCCCTGACCTGGCAATCATCAGCTAGCCCCAACACTGAGAGCACAGTTCTCTAATGAAAGAAGCGCAGATCAGTAGTGGAAGCACTCACGTTGCTGCCACCACACATTAAGCAGCTTTTTCTGCGAGGCCACAGGAAGCAGTCACTCAAATTTACGTCCATTAAAGCAAAGACAATTTAAATGTCTTTAACCATGGATGATCTGTTTTTTCTTCTTCTGAGTAGCGGTAGACATTAACAAAGTACTCACTGAACATCACCTTGCACCACCATTTTCTCTCCACTACATTTATTGTACATCTATAATAAACGACATCTAATAAACTATCAGAAAATAGTTTTACTTACAAACTTTTGCTTTCTTCTTTAGTACAACAATAATGTCAGAAGATGCCCGAACCTTTGGTTGGGAATCCCTAAACTAATCTACCTAAATATATATAAAGTAGTACAAACTAGCAAAGCATTTTACATACCTGTACTTGCTGCTAAAGAATCGGACTCCTTCCGGTACCGGTGCTGGTATCTTGCCTCGCAATTCTAATTTTTACTGTACATTTATTTGTGTTCTTCTACATAAATTTCGGATAAAGTGCACCATTGCTATCATTTGAGTTTATGTGAGCTCCATAGTATATTTTTGATCATATTTTGGGGCAGGTTATCGATTCAATCCCCTGCAGTCAACATCCCAAAAAATCTTTTTGGCAATATACTGAACCCCAAATAAGTCCCAGCAGCATAGTCATCGGTGTCGCCAGATGAGCAGGTGGCATCTTAAACGGTCCCTTCCACCAGTGTGAACGGATGACTATAACCTGAAAAGTGCTGTCCAAATTGTCTGTTTACCAAATCACCATCTTGCATGCACTGCAGCATGCCAGCCTTCTCTTGTAAGTTAAGAGAAAGAGGCAATGAAATCACATCCTGTTATCGCCTCACTGTTTGGTTTCCAGGCAACGGCAACAGCGAGGTTGAAGAGTCGCTTTGATCCATGAACCGCAGTTCCTAATAACCCTCATCACATACTGTAGATGAGAAGTTAGATTAAGTTCTTGCTCATAATGAAAATGTGCTGTCAAGCCAGACGCTTGAATTGACTGACGTAATGAAACATTTTGTCTGCCATGGAAGTCTCAGACAAATCAATCAGTTCTGAAGCCCATTAATCATGGACATCTGACATCAGTTGGGTTCGCCATGATCACATTTGTATCCACAACCTTTGTCTAGCATCTCCAGCTAAACTTCACAATGCTGAAAAGGCCACGCAAAGCAATAAATCCACGTACACACATGCCTCCAATCTATGCTCAATGACAAGAAACTCCACATCCATGTAAAGTCTCATATAGTGGATCCATACTGAGTATATCAATATTCTCTATCTGGGCCCAGTGAAAACAGTGTAGAGGGTCAATGTGTTAAGCCTCTAGCCCTGAGATGTTCTATTAACAGCTTCACACAGTCATTTAAATCAGTGTGAGGGGATCAATTCAAAGTCATCGATGAGGGCTGGTTTTTATGACTGGAATGATGGTCTGGATAACACAACGATGGTCTAATCAGTGGCACTTTTACTGTTAGAAAACTGTGTTACTGCAAAAAAAAAGACATAACTGTGTCCACTTAGTGGAAGCAGGATGAAAACAATATGTATTTGGCTTTTTAACAAAAATAAATAAATAAATAAATAAATAAAATCTGATTTACACTAAAAAACTAAAAGGAGCAAGAATTTGGCTCCGACTTTGTTTGGGCTGAAAATACTCTAAACAAAAATGTATACACTCACGTTCAATAAATTCAAAGCCTTTACACAGAGAGGTTTCTAATCGTAGGTAAAACTGTCCGCCACACTAACATGTGACCACATGATTGACTGATAATTTTGATACTAATACTAATTATGAAGCATTTTTTTCGCATGAGTATTTCAATGTCATACTACCTTATACTATTCCCATATATTGCATGTGCGAGCCTTTTAGTTAAGATAAATTAACCATAATTTTTCTTGCAGATTATATTCTATTAAACTTGTGATCAGTTCCCGAGATGTAATTTAGTAGCGCAACACTGACAACACTGTAATTGCTTCTTTTTCATCATTGCATTAAACCTGTGTACTATTTTTCTGATTGTTTTTATAGATTCATTTTTTTGCTTGAATTTAAAGCAGTTATGATCATTATTTATTTAAAAGTAGTGCATGTGAATGGGGTGGATCATATTGCTAAACCTTGCCTCATGCACTACAGGCATTACTGTAGTGGCTGCTACGCCTTACGCCTTTTCAAAGCTGACACTATAGAGCGTACCTTGTGCATCTAGATGAGAAGCAACAGGCTCTGATGAAACATTTATATATCAGGAGTTGGGGATGAGAACAGGCTTTTCTGATTCTAGAATTCCAACTCAGCTTAGTTTACTGCCTTCTAGCTCATTGTTTTGTTTTTCTGGCCTGTAAATTTTAAAAATTTGCATTTTGATTCCATCTTACTGCTCACATTGACCTTTTGCAAACACAGCAGCGACTTTTCCAGCAAAAACGGAGTAAAAGGAAAGCAAACAACCACCTGTGAACAGATTTAAGCAGTGATGAACATGAACATAAATATAAATGGAAAACAAAACTCTGCTAAAAGGACTGAATCTTCATTAATGTGAGCAGACACAGGAGTTCATGAATGATGACGTTACTGGACGTAGTTTCCTTATCAGCCTCAATGCTGCAGTAGGTAACTTTTTTTTAAAAATGACTTTTTTCCTGACAGTCATACATGAGGCAAATAATATGTAATAAAAGTGCAGCTCCTCTGGTCCATCCCGTTACTCCTATCGCCATTTGTACAAATGAGTTGGTTCTCACAGAAAAACCAATCAGAGAGTCTGATGAATCTGACGAGTGTCAATCATTTCTCTGCGAGCAGCGAGCAACCAATGACAAAATTACCCATTCCTGGACATACACATCGGAGACACCGGAATGTTACTGGACAGAGAAAAAGGGAATGTGGAAAAGAAAGATTTACAAGAAAGGAAGACCAATCCTGATCAATCACGGCAGTTTTCCCTGCAGGGAGGGGCTGGGAGGAAGAGCGAGAGTGCAATTTGTTCATGTCTGCAGCAGCAGAGTCTTCTCTTCTCTCCAACTTACCGACCGCAGCTGTAAGATGATTTTAATGAGCTTTTAATGATATTAGTACATATTCTTTAGCAGACATAACTTTGTGTGCTACTTCTGACTGATTCCTGGTATTTCATAAAAAGTGAGCACTGGAATCAGCCTGCACATTAATGCTCCTCTGATTTGCTTTACTGAATACAATTAGAGGGAAACAATTGCTGCCTGGATTGTACTCATTGACAGTAAGTGCTACGTCACGTCCCACTCAGAAGGAAGGGAGGGTGATTGTGTGGGATGTCGCGTCATCTGCACCATTCAGTTTTATTACAGACATGTTGGTGTTGTGCTTAAGGCTGTTTCCTTGTTTTGCCTCACCTGTGTTATCAGCACCTGTTATCCCCTGCCAACCCCAACTGCAGAGTGAGGCAGAAACACTGTTCCAACAGGAGCAAAAACATATTTCAACACAAGATCAGCCCTTTCACATCATGAAATCTCAAGCTGTCATAAAGAAATAAGAAAAGAAAATCCAGGTCATTGGAAAAGTTAATCATGTTTAAGGCTTGGGGGAGAGCATGCTCTTGACTGAATATTCAGAAAGTGAACATGTTATCTAATGTTTAAAGTCAATGTTGATTTGTCAAAATTTGCAAGATCACGTATACCTTTAACAAATTGCTTGCAAAGTGCCTCATCATGAGTGGAAAAATTCTAACGTGCTTTAGTTCATTTTTTTTTTTAAAAATGAGGCAATAGAGAATGTGTCTGTCATATTTGCTTTTGCAATTTACTAATGAACAGCTGTATTTTTGTTTTTTTTACATCTACAGTGCAGGAGGATGACCCCGGTTGAGGGGAGGCTATTGTGAGCAGATAATGGAGGATGATGGAGGATGACCCAACACATGGGCAGCCTGACTGTATAGACCTAATGATAGTACAGGAAACAGGCTGAACAAAGAATAACTAGAGAGCCTAAAACAATGGACATCCAGGCTGAGAAAAACAGAAGTGACTGTTCCTTGTGACTTCAAACTATGTTTGTTCCTCCATCATTCCTTGTAAGCGGTAATTGCACGGCGCAACATCCTGTTTTGACTTACCTAACTCAATAGAGTGACTGCTGCAATAAACAATACGAATGTTTCCTAAGCTGTGTAATGGCAAGAGTCGCAAGGAAATGGCTTGTGACAGAAGAGTGTAGCAATTGAAGTTAATGTAGTCTAACATCTTTTATCCTGGTTGTACAACATCCATATTTCTTCGAGTAAGTAAGAGGTGAGGCTTACGTGCTGCCTTGTTTATGCTGCTGTCGAGAAGACAGCTCTCTACGGATCTTATGGATGGATTGATACAATTCCAACAAGAGGGGGAGAAGGCATGATTTATGCCAGGAACTTGCTCACCGGGATGTTGTGGGTCAGGGAGAATACAGAGCCCAAGGTTGTCTCTAAGAGCAGATTAAGTGTCCAGACGTAACCTGTCATTGAAAATACAGCCTCAACTGAGGGAGCCAGGAGCGAGGCCGTAAAGTGAATTGCAAAGCCATCGCCTTTTCCAGCAAATGTAAGGGCACACAAGCCTAAAATGTAAAAACACAGGCCAAACAATTCAGGCAACAGGAAGTGAGGTAAGGAGGCAGGTGCTGCTTCCTGCCGCTGAGAAACAAGCATGGAGAAGGAAGGAGGTCAGGAGATTTAAACGGGGGGGCTCGGGATTTGGGCTAGCAGATGGTGATTCTGTCACTGCGGAGGGAAGTAGAGCCGAGCGAATATGCGAGCAGAATGGTAAAAAGTGCGGACAGAAGAGGAAGGATGTAAGTGGGTCCCAAGGGGGTGTTATCCACTGGCTGGGCTGGGCGTGCTCAGTGCAGCTTGGAACCATATGAGCCCAGCAGGGTGGGTCAGTTCGAGTCAGAGGGAGTCTCTGCAACTGCAGAATGAAAAGCTCAACTAAGATGGAGAGATAAAGAGAGAGAAAAGTTCCATGTGACGGATTTATGCTTTCTCCATAGAGACCTGCTGATGTTTTTTCTTAGTTTATCAGTGAGTTTAAGGAATAGTTTGACATTTGGAGAAATATGTTCACCTTTAGCTGTGAGCTAGATGAGACTGATACCTCTGTAAAGTAAGCATGTAGCTGGGACCAGCAGTAGGTTTAGCTGAGCTTTACTCGCTGATGTCCAAAAGCAACAACATTTGACTCCAAGTACCTTGTTTAACTTCTTTCATGCGATGAACAAGGATTCTTTTGGTAGCATATACGTATTTTGCTTCCCTGTACAATCACTGTACCAACATCTATAGGATTCTCAAGTAAACGTCTTTATAAAGTCAGTCTTCTCCATTTTGCTCTTGTTTCAGGCATGTTGGTGTTGTGCTCAAATCTGTTTCTCCGTCGACATATTTCCCCTCACCTACAGTAACCTTACTCCAAACCCAAAGCAGTTATCCCCAGTTATCCCTAGTTAACCCCAACGAAGAGTGGAATGATACTGGAAACCCAATTCCAGTGGGAGAGAAACACTATTTAATGGGGGAAACATACTTCAACATGCGATCGGAACTTTTCCTCGTTTCTCAAGCCGGCAAGTCTTGACATTTAACCATCAATGGCACCCTTTCACAATGTTCGAAATAAAAGTCACCCTAGTGTAACCCCAGTATGACTACAGAGCACAAACGTCTGCCAAGGCAGTGTGTCCTATTGGAAAATACTACATTTTGATGCGGATGCACACACAATGCGGAGTTGAATCACTTATTCCTTTGACCAGGACTTAACCCTACAAAAAAGATTGATGATGATGATGATAACTGTGCTATGATTATCTCTGCTATGTCAAAATTATTTTTGAAGGCACCTTTTACAAAGCCAGATGGTACTGTAGGGTGATCTGGTTGAAAAAAGCTGGTCTAAGGTTTACAGTAAATTAAGGGACATGAAAACGAAATGAGAAATAAAAAGCTTATCAATCATCCTTAGATGTGTTGGTATGTGAATTTTTTCACCATTGGACGTAACCAGCCTTCCCAGCCTTAGTGGTAAAGTGAACGCACCAGTTCCTGGCTTCAGCTAATGCGCAGACATAAGAGTAGCACTGATTTTGCCAACTATTGCTCACCAACACCTTTCAGAAAATGTCTGACTCTCGCTTTATATTCTCAGAGCTGCCCACCAGAATTTGCATAGTTACCTGACACTCACCAATTTCTTCTATTCTTTTGCCTTTTCTGTTGAAGAATAGCAGTGCTCAAAAGTGTAATCAGCTTTATGTCTAACAGAAAGCAGGTGTGTGAAGCTCACTGCAAGGAGAGAAGGAGCTGAGGAGAAAGAAGGGGGGTGGCGGTGGCAAAGGTGTGGGGTAAACTGAGGGGGGCTTTGTTTTCACATCCTACTTCTCGAAAAAAGGATAAATCCCTGGAATAGATTTAGGCTGAAAGAAGCATACTCCAAGCTGCTCTGTGCCATACTGCAGCTGTGTTCGAATGTCTGGAATGACACAGCAAGCATCCTGTTTATTGACTACTAGCAGGAAGCATTTTCATTGCTAACAATATGCACTACATACAAGTCTCCTTACTGCTGCTGCTGTTTTTATTTTTAATTTCATCCCCCTCCAAGGAAAAGGGATGACTGTTTACTCTAAAACGAACCAGTGAGAGAAAGGTGTGCATCAATATTCATTCATGCAGAACATGCATTGTCAAGCACAAATAGACACAGTCATGAGTGCTGCATTTATTTGTCATTTACTTGCCAGTATGCTAATAAAATGAGGTCTGCACACCAAATAACCAAAGCCTGCATGAATACTGATTCTGTTTCCTGTTTCCAAATGCAACTGGCACACTGAGAACTGTTTTCTGATTTCCTCGAGAGAATACTTAGTGATAATAGTAGGCTACAGTTTCCTTTAAGGCACTGAAGTGAAAATTACATTATTCCATCAGCGTAAGGTTATTGCATTAAGTGTTTTTTATGTACTTCAATAAGCAATAAATCTTATGGCAGGCCACCACTAAAGCTGCACAAAGGATCAGCACATCTTTGCTTTATTGATGACAGTCATGAGATGGTCCGACAGTCATGTCTCTTGTTAGAGAGCAGATGGGTTGAGAGTGTACAGAACTGATCAGGTCAAAAAAGGGGAACTTCTCTATACTTTGATTTCCCTGCAAAGCAAGGGCACCTTTGTAAATTTTACTATATGTGAAAAATTCTCTCTGTATTAGTGTTTTCAACATTTAGCTCATCAAAATAAGCATCCCATTCTTGGCCCATTCATTTGGGGTCAATTTATTTCAAATTCATGTCATTCTTGTGTTCTAAAGATTTTCTTTTGTTTGAAGTAAACATGTTATTTTCAAATATTGGTGTCATGGCGAATAGCTTCAGTCTCCCTTTCCCTGAGCTAATGATTTTTGTAAAGTATAACAAGGCTGTGGGCTGATTTACTTCCTTTAAATTGCTTAAAATAGGGCATTTTGACCAGACCCTTCTGCTTCTGAATACGAATGTGTGTCACATCAGCTTAAGTACTGGGGAAAATATTTGCAAATTCAATGAAAAAGGACAATGGCAAAAACTGAAATGTCATTAGCTTAAACTTTCCACGGAAAAAATGTTTTTGGACTATTTCAGCGATTTCAGTCCACAGGCAAATACAAGTAAGCTCCAGAAGTATTTGGACAGTTACACAGATTTTATCATTTTGCTGGTATTGGAAATGGAATTGAAATAAAACAATCAAGATTTCATCAAAGTGTGTGAGTGACTTTCAGTTTCCAAAAAATGTGGCATTTATAATCTAGGATTACAGCTATTTCATTCAGAGTGCCTCCATTTTCATGTACTCAAAAGTGTCTGGACAAAATAACATAATTGTAAATATAACTATAGTTTTTTATACTTGGTTGAAAATCGTTTGTATTCAATGACTACCTGAAGTCCAGAGCCCATGGACATGAGTCTCTTCCCTGGAAATGCTTTTCCAGGCCTTCACTGCAGTACATAGCCCTATACACCCCAGAATTTATCTTGCTACTTGTGTCAGCAGTCACATGATCAATAAACACCAGTGAGGCCATTCCATTAGCAGCCATACATGCCCATGCCATTACATCACCTCCTCCATGTTTGATACATGACTTGTTGCTTTGGATCATGGGCTGCTCCTTTCCTTTCCATTTTAAAAACATGTGTATCTTGGTCTCATCTGTCTGACAGATGTTTTTTTGGCAAAGTCTAAACTGGCCTTCCTGTTCTTGAATATTACCAGTGGTTTGCACCCTCTTGTAAACCTCTGTATTTACATTCATGGAGGCTTGTCTTGATTGTAGACTTTGACAATGATACACCCACCTTCTCCACAGTATTCTTGACTTGTCTCCGTGTTGTGAAGGGGTTTGTCTTCACCAAAGAAACTCCAGACATTTATTTGCTCCATTTGTTTTGAAATAGCGAAGGAACAGACCACAATGCCCATCAAACTGCTTGTCAGTCAATTGTCCAAATATTTTTGAGCCCCTGAAAATGGAGGTACACCGCTTAAAGTGGCTGTATTTCCTAAACAGTAAAAGCCAGATTCATAAATTCAAGCTGAAAGTCTACAGTTCAATCACATCTTTATTTCAAATCCATTATACTGGAGTATAGAGACAAAATGAGAAAAACTGTGTCGCTGCCTGGACCTGCTGGACCTAACTGTACATATACCCGCTTTCTACAATTTGACCTATTGTACATAATATCAGCAGTGATCCTGCCATTATATGGCAAGACACACATATGGTAAGACACACAATGCAACAGAGCTTCCAAATAACATGTTTATGGAGACAGAGTGAGTCAGGTCTCAAGGGGTTACACAAGGACTCTGGATGTCTGCGTCATCCCAACCATAATGGAGCCTTCAAGTTAAGCTACACTGATGCAGAACAAAACACGACACTGACATTGACCCAAAGGTGCAGGGCTTTGTATCAGGTGACGGTGGGGGTTTGCGCCCCTCTGCAGCCTTGACACCTGAGTTTGAAAGGAAATTGGACGTCTTTGTTGAGAGAGGCTGATATTTTCCTGAGGACTGGCAACAAAACAAGATTTTACAGGACATATCCTTGCCCTGCCAGGAGTTTTTGTGTCTTCTAAATGTTCAATGTTTAATCTTAATGGGATTAAATAGATTCTTTTCCCCCCCTTGGTACTACTGAAAATGACCCTTTCGAGTGCAGAATGCTTTTTTCATTCCGTCCAAAGATTCCCTTTCGAGTTTTGTCTTGTATTCATATCCATTAAAGAAAAGAATGATAAGCCCAAATGTCATGGTTATAATTAAAGGATGTTTTGGTACCGCTTTGACTCTCCAGGAAAAGCCCTGAGCCTGTGTCTCTCTGTGTGAATGACATTGTTTATGTTTCACTTATCTCTGGCAGATGTTAGCTGAGTGAAATTGAATTCCTGGCAATGAGGGGGAGAGATCACGGCGTGCATCCTCTTTTATATCTGGGGACAGAATTTCTCCTGGCCGGCCTTGATCCCTTGATTGTCTGCCCTGACATGTTGTTGGTGGATAATGACACTGGTCGAGGGTGAAACAGGCTTTTTCCTGAGTCCCCGGGCCAAGGAACCTGTGACAGCCTGTTGGTATGAATCGGATAGCAGCATCGCTAACATAAAAAAAACACCCTTATATATTCAGCACATGACAAATTACGTGCAGTCATACAAATCAGCTGTTTAATTCTTCAGCAGTAGTTCTGAATTACAGTGTGCAGCAGCTCCTCACAAGCAAAACACATACCGGCTTTATACTTATTATTATTTCTGCTTTCTTCCCCATTATCAGGGTAGACTTGTAAATCTTACTGAAAGATAAATCCTGCGGTGACAAAATGTAGTCAGTCATCTTTATTGGATTCCTGAGACGGCTGCGAAAACGGGGAGATGAAATTGCTGCTCGCAAATAAAAACACACCAGAACAGCTGAGTGAAAGGCTTTGCTCGCATGCTGAATAGCATACATTTATCGCCAAAGTCCAAGCTGCTGTGATTCTGCTGCAGTCGAACACTTCCCCAGAAATTGTTAGTTACAAGACGCAGCCTCACTTGACTTTAAAACCAACACAGAGAGAGAAAGAGAGAGGGGGAGAAAGGGAGAAGGATAGAGAGCAATTTGATGTAATTTGCTGAGAGGCCAGGCTCATGTGTAGGCGCTCTCTTTCCTCTTGTTTACCTCGAGCTGTTTCCTAACCCGGGACAACAGCCCTGTGAAAACATGACTATCAGCTGATATTGCCAAGTTCTCCTCGAGCAAGTGCAGATGACACTCATTAAAGCGCAGGTCAGGAAGATAGAGAGGCAGCACCTACAGCATCCCTCTGGCACTGATCAGTTCAACTGAACGAACAATTTGCACCACAGAGATAGCTGACACGAAAGCAAAAACCAATGAAAAATCATTAAAGAATAAAAGCAAAACCAAAACAGAAGATTCAGGAGAACCATAGTTACTTCCACTTATAACACCTGCCAGTATATCCTCCCCTGCTCTGTAGCGTTGTTAAGTAATAGAAAAAATTACATCATGCAAGGTATAACAAAATGTCCTCTCTTGTGTTTTTAATGGTTGTCATGGTGCTTTTGATAAACAAATCATGGTACCACAGACTCCTGCACATGCTCAAAGTTTAAAAATCAATGGGATATCAAATTAAAATTACAGGTAATGATCTGACGTTTAAACATTCAAGCTGAAATGAAAAAGATGATTTACAAAATATATTTTCAACCAATAATATCACAACATTCCCATCAACTTTATTTTTCATGTCAGAAGGGCACAGCCACAAAGTATGTGTGTCAGCTGGGCCCTCACTGATTACTGCACACAAACACATTTTTATTCAGTGATTTGGGTGGATCATATTCAGCGGAAAAAAATATTTTCTGATGTTCCCTTTCTTGTCCTCTGCCTGAACCCTCTTGTGATGTTTGGAGTTTCCTGATTCAACAGATGGCTTTACTTGCTGCCGAAGTAACTTTACATGATGCCTACGTGTACACAGCCGGACAAAGACCGGACCCAGCCTCCAAGACAAACCTACAACCAATTCACTAAGGACTGGGACACAACAGCCAGACGTCAAGAACTACACGATTATGTTGAGATCCCCTTTGTACTGCCTGACATCGCGTACGCCGGGGCAAAATATTTGCACTGGAACATACTGCAAAGATGTTGGTAGACTGGTGCATACGTACTGCGCCTGCATGGGAGTCTATATGTCAATCAGTAAGGACAACCAGAAGACCTGTGGAGATAAAAAATTGTTTGTTTACCATTTTTATATCAACATGTCTTCTGCCCACACATCTTCTGTGCACTTTTTGCACTGCCGCAATCGGTATGGCTAATTAGAAGATGAGAGTGGTTCTGGTGTTGTCAGGCCTATTGGTTGTGGCCGAGTAATAAAAATCGAGCAGAAAACACACTAAATGCGTGAATCATAGAGCAGAAGACTCAAAGAGTTTTTTTTGGCCACTTCAACAGTCTCTCTCAGTGACTGGCCCAACAGCTGAAAAACATGCAGGACCCACGATAAAGGGTGACAGATGCTAACGAATGCTCCTGAAGGCCTATTGTCAGTTTTGTGTTGGGCAGGTTTTGGGACTCTTGAAGCTACTGTTAGACAGTTACTATTATCAACCCACTTTAGCAGTCGCATTAGCTGATTCAGCCATGGGGTGCCAGGAAGTACATTGTGGTTCTGTAATCCTTATCAACAAAACTGGCCTGCGTTTAATCAATTGCTTTGTTGGAAACTTGGAATGGAACTTTAAACTCCAACCACTGACATTTAACCTATCCGGTTAGCTTAAATCTCGCCCCTTAAACTAGTTTTTCAGCAATTAACGTAACCTAATTGTTGTAACTTAATTTTAAATATTGTGTGTGTGTTGGGGGCATAAGTAACTGCATAAACAAGTCTGGCACCACCCGTGGTACTACACCTCATAATACCAGCTGAAACATTCATGAAGTGATGACTCTATGCACCATTTCTCCTGTGGGGAAAAAGTTAAGTTCAACAAGGCAAACAGGACAACCGGGGGGCTCGAACACCTCATATTGCTCCAAACTACAAATAAATGTTAGTGTCCAACCAAAAGTAGCATGGAATCTGTTAGAGGCATGTAAAATGTGCATCCCTGCGCAGCCAAACACAAGTACTCGTGTCAGAAAGGGTGCCAGGGATGGGAGGGGTGTGGTCATGAGAAGCAATTTTTGAGAGTGGGGGGAGCCAGGCCAAGGGTTACATCGACGACACAATAGCAAAGGTACTTGTGCAAATGTTGACCCTAATATAGTAATAGGATCTATTACTACAACAATAACAAGTTCAAAAAGGACAGCTGAAACTGGTCACCTGACTTTCTATACTATTATATGGGTCAGTTTTAAGAAATACAGAATCATTTTGGTAGACTAGACCCAACTAGTAAAGCATGCCTAGTGTTGGCTTTCTAATAGTAACCGATGTAGTTGCTATTTGGGATCACTTTTTTTTTTTTTTTTTTTTTTTTTTTTCTGCAAAACTTTTTTTTTTTTTTTTTTTTTACTTACTGTAACATACTAAAACCCTTCCAGAGCCAAAGAAGACATGATATAGCTATTTCACTGACCAAAATAAATTCTAGTGCAACAAATTCTCAATTAGGCAATACAAAAGTAAACGTCCAGCAGATATGGAAAATATATCTTTGTCAGAAATCATATACTGCAAACCAACATTATTCAGACTAATTCTTTGCTAATGTGGATTTAGGATGTGCATGTGGCCATACCATTATCTATAACCATGAATAAGGCCATGCAGTGTTTATCTGCCCTTGACGATACAGATGATAGGCGACTGAATGGAAGAGCAACAGTTTGCACATTCCCAACTTCCACCAGCCACTTAATAAATTAAATCCCTTTACTGTAATAATTCATCCAACATATCTCGTCCGGGCATCGCACACATACAGCAGCAAGCACGTGAAGTGGCAACAGCCGCGAGCATGAAGGTGCCCTTCAAGATCCCTGAATAAAACGCAAATTCTGTACATTGAGAAAGGACTGCTGTAACTAAACCTGTTATAGTTTCAATTTGATCCCCTGTAGCATGAAGTTGACCCCTTTATCTATGCCATAGATTGAATTGAAGTAGCAGCAGGAGTTTGTGTGCAGAAGAGTTATCATTTACAGCTGCTTTTGAGAAGGTCTTGGGTTTTAAATACACAGATAATGGAAGTGAAGAAGGCACATTATTAAGAAAAGCGTGCTAAGGAAAAGGGTGGTGCCATCAGTCAAAGAAGACAGTAGAGATTTAGATCAGTCCTGTTATATTGGAAAGCATATGCACAGTGTGGCTGATATCCATATTCATATATGTAACGCTGTGTGTATCATTAATAATCCCAAAAGATGGTTCATAAACTGAATGGTGAAGCAATAGAAATTCAATATGAGTGAGCAGATAGTGTAGGGCCTTAAAATGGGTGGGGGTTTTGATTAGGGTACACGGATGGGGAAATGGATAAAGACAGGATATAAAAGCAGCCACACATCTGCATCCCCACAGGAGAGCTTTTGGGGAGGAAGATGAATATGGATTCCCATTAGGAGGCGAATAGTTCATATCCAGGTGATTTGTTACCAGGTATCAGCAGCTCAAATCTCATCTCCTTTCCTCCAGCATCGCTGTTCCTCTACCGAAGTCATTTGCAGAAAAAGATTCCTCCAGACACCCGAGATTAAAATGCAGTTGAATGAAGTGACAGGTGGCAATCACTCCCCCAACCCTCTCCAGTCCTCTTCGCCTCCATCCACTCATTATTATTTTGGTATATATATACAGTATATGTGTGTGTGTATGTGTGTGTGTGTTTGTGTGTGTGTGTGTGTGTGTGTGTGTGTGTGTGTAAAAAAAAACAAAAAACACCTGCAGGAGATTTTGGAAACATCGGTCACAACCTGATGCTAACGACTACTCATGAAAGGGTGGGAGATGAGCACGCCAGATGAAAATGCATGCTGGTGCCCCCAGTGAGCTATAACAAGACACCTTAATAATAACCAGCCATTGCTTAAGCGGTTTCTGACAAATGCTCACCAGTATGCCCTGAAACGGCTCAGTTTTGGGTAACAATGCTCACCTGGAGGAGACAGGGTTTGTATTTTTGGTTGCGAATGAAGGATGTTCTCGTAGCACAACTGGGCTGGTTTCTCAAAATAAAGCCATTAAATACAACTTCACCCAATGCCACAGAATTCATCATTTGGAGTTTGTGAAACTTTGGGCGAGCTTGGCTCCCGGTATGAGCTCATGCAACCATAATTTCTTCAACCTCAGAGCCGTACTGAATGGCAAGCCAAGGTCAACGTATTAGCAAAAGGAGGAGATACGTCAAGGTCAAAAGTTTATCAAAGGAGAAGAAAACCCCCATTCAGGCCAGCACCAATGGACAAACAATGGATAAAGATGGAGATCAAGAACAGACAATGCTGCTGGCCTCAGTCATTGTGACACATTCACTCCTCCTTTCACCTCCATATCTTCTCCACTTCTCAGTGTTTTCACACCAAATCGATATAGAAGAGCAGTGTCTTAAAATCACCTGGAAAATAATGGCAAAAAATATCAATAGGTGTAGATAATGTGGCTGTGAATGTCTTTATTGCCACAACTGTAATGGAAAGCTATTATTGTTTTACCGTTGAATTCCCTGGCCAGTCATTATTGCAATATTATAGCTCATTGCAGCACAGTGTTATACTTAGTATTGATGCAGCTTCTATATTTCTTATTAGTGGAATGAACAAACAGGCAGATATTCCCAGTATGTAGGTACATGCATTTTCAAAACATTTTTAAGCACAAACCTATGTGAAAGGTCTCTTTTTTTTTTTCTGTCTTCCACTAACAAGCCCAAACTAAGGCCCCCGGTGAAGTGCATCATTTCCAGGCTGTGCAGTGTTTCCTGGCTGCAACAGTTTGTCAAAAGTTCCTAAGCGTTTGATGAACAAATTCACAGAGGTCAGCGTGTTTGACATTTGTGCGTGTGTTTACAGTGGACTGTGATGACAGTTCCTGCCTGGCATCTCAGATATGCACAAAGAAAAACAGAGGAGCCTAACATAAACACAGGGCTGTGCAGATTGATGAGTGTGAAGCTGAGTTACATAAGCCAGAGCTATTCAGCTTGAGGGGGAGTGTTTGGAGGATGGCACAACACGCTTCATGTAGGTCCTTGAGAGAGATGTACAACGCTGGCCGACTGTCAAAACACCTGGCGTGTTGCAGCATGCCACATTTGCACTTGAATGTGCTCGCAGTGGGGATTGTATAGTAGTAGTATTTCAAGTATGTTACACAACATGCTGACTTAATAGCAGGAGCAGCGATGACAGATGTGCATGGCTGCAGTTGCATGGAGCACTAACAAAACGCCGACAGGAGTGATTTGACAGTTTTATGCTTTTATAAACGCAGCAGACCTACGAGTGACTCCTTCCCAGGTGTAGCTTGGAGTATTGGCCACAAGGCTTTGTGAAATTGTTGTTATGCCAATTAAAGCAGCTCATTAGAGACTGATGGAGCTGTTGTTAGTCTAATTGGTAGCCACAGGCCATGTTGGAATGTCAGCGCTCTGGCATTAAGCTTTCCTATGAACAAGTAAACACAGGTCCAGTTCACTGCAAATCTTCTCAAGAATGTTTCATGGACTGACAAACAGTTCAAAGGTTGTTCAGAAGCAGTTTTATTGTCATGTTTCGTCTTAATGTCTTTGTGGATTCAAATGTGCATTTTAGGTTAAGGCTGCCTCTCCATACAAAAATGTGTTTTGCTGTTTGTTACTCTCTTATCTGCTTGGAATGATTTATGTGCAGAGTTTGAAAGAAGACATTTTGACAAGCAGTCTATTTCATTTGGCGAAAAGCATATCTTAAATTAGAATTTCAGGCCTGCCCCTCTGAGCAGGATGTTGCGACATGATGAAATTTAGAAGCAAATTGTAGTTAACTTAAGCTTAAGTGTGATTATGGAAGCTTGCTACTCTCAGGACACGTATGCGGACAGTGAGGGAGAAGGTACCTTGTGTCCAGAAGTTAAACTTTTCAAATGTGGGAAAGAACCTTGTGAGGAACCAGGGACTTTACAATACACACAGATTAACTAGAATAGTACCTTGTGGTTGTATGCCTCTTTACACCAGTCAAGTTACAATTTCAATTTAGGTCTATTCAGATTCATATAATAAATTAACTCACACTTCTGCTTTTGCAGAATAACATGACCTCAGAACAAAGTTGACGTTTGACCTTTTGGATAGAAAGCACCATCACTTCATCACATTATCCTGTTTTAACATTTGTGTAAAATTCCCATCATAATTATATGCCCAAAAATATAGGATGTTGTAGAACCGTTAGTGCCGCCGATTACTCGATTTAATGAAATTCCATCAAAGTGGTTCTGAAAAACCATGTTCATTGGGATAGACGAGAAGTCACAGTGGCCTTGATCTTTGACCTCAGATCACCAAAATGTAATCATTTCATCTCTTTCACCCAAGTTAAATGGCCACTTAAATTCCCTCAAGGTGTCCTGCGATGTTGGGACGGATGCAGCGGACAACATAATTATGCTTGTCACCAGCACAGAGGCATAAAAAGTGTTCATGTGCTGGCAGACCCAGAAGCATCAGGATGGTTCTAGTTAATAAAACACAACTTCTCAGCTGTGTAGTATGTCCCAATCTGTTACTTTCGAAGGACACCTTTTCAGGCAAGATGCCACTCATAAAGCAAAGCAGTTAGAAGCATGCTTTGGATTGTCAAACTGTACCAAGTCCAAGTGAGTGCCACATCATGGGGGGATTAGGATTTCTACCTCAAATTTGATTCTTTCAGAGTGTTGTGACTATATCTTTTTCTCTAATTTAAGTTCTCTTTTCTAGTCAGTCTCATTTTTGTTGAAGTCATTTCGCTTTGCTTGTTGCCATGGCAATGGTTTGGTTTTTAACTCTTTTATGGATGCAGGACTTTTATCACACAAATCTGTACATTACCCTCTTCATTGTAGTGCAAACAAATGACTATAATCACCTAACAGCGTGTAAAACTCTTTCTTTTGTTTGGCCGTACCTAATGTTTGACTAAACTTGCACACAAATTTGGCTCTGGGTTAAGCAGAGAATTATGAATAGGTACATAGGTAGTGTGCATCCTCATGTACTTTTCCCTATGTCTTGTCCTCCCTTGGACAGCAGGTTCCATCAGCACTGTTGTCCTGCTTCACAGCGATGACAAGGCACCATTTGGCCAGTAAATGTTTGACCATGTCCCTGGACACCAGCTGGCACTCAACCGCACTTCACATTTCCCTCCAAAGTGAGCCTCCTGTTGTCCTCCCCGCAGCAGAGAGAAGGGAATGAAAGGAGACGGGGGGGATGTAGGCAGAGGAGGCGAGATGGGGGGGTGGGCTAACAGGCAAACACTAAAGGTTACCATCCCCATTTCACATCAAATATCAAGGACACCAGTAATTACCACATAGAGCTGAGAGGTTCCGACACTGGCATAGGGTATCTGTTCTATTTGACCTTGGGAGAGACTGAAATGCTAGAAGAAGAAAAAAAACTTGAAAATGACACTCACTAATTACAATGCAGTGTACCCTAATTGTCTGTCAGGACGTGTCTAGTGTTGCTGTCTCTCCTGCAAGAGTTCTCCAAGAAATGTATCTCTCCCTGGATTTGATCCCATTCCCGCGGTGCAAACATTACTTCCTCCCTTCACCTTTTTGTCAGTGTCACCGAGCATAATGCAAGTTGAAGACCAGTACAGAAAGTTAACTGGAAGCATGCACAAAGGAGCAGAGAAGGATTAAGAGAAGAAAAAGAGGCACAAAACTGGTAGGAAACAGACCAAGGTCACAGTGCTTAGTGACATCCCCTGGCTACTGTTGCATGTGGCTGCGGCAGCAGAATGAACCGAGGGTGTGAATGTGTGAATTTCGGCCTTGTGGGTGGGCACAGGGCCGGGGCTGCATGTGCTGGCAGGGCTAATATGGAGTCAACCGGGAGAATTTGATCCCTCGTTTGGAAGACCAGGCGCATTGTTAAATTCCTGGATTAGGCAGTTGTAAAGGGAGGGAATGTTAACTGCGCTGGTCAGCAGGCTCGACCGGGATCAGCACGCTTATTGAGGCCGCTCTGAGCGGCTGTCACCGGCCAATAGTGCGGGATGACATGACGCCGGGCCGCGTCGCTCCCCACTGACCCACATATCACACCTATGTACAGAAAGTCCCAAATAACTGTGCTAAAATCTGCCCGGGCTGTTAATTAATTCTCACATTAGCTCAGCTGGCTGCAAGATAATGTCAGACACGCTTTGACTACGAGAGTTTGGAGGTGTGTTCTAGAAATAAAGAAATAAGCCAGCCTGGGAGAGACACCTTCCTGATAGCGAGGTAGATAAAGAGCACAGTCTCTATGAATAAATGCCTCTGGAATATGTTTACAGCTAACGCAGCAGAGCTGAAAATAAGAATCCCAGCAATAAAGCACAGCTGCGCTAAGAATAACCATGGTGCGCAGCTGTGAGAGAGGCATGTATGAGAGGTGTGCACGTCTTCCAGTGGAAGCGGGGAGTGGGAAGTCTCCAACCGAGAATGATCAATTAGGAGCTCACTCAGGTAGCCCACGCACTGTCATGACTTATTTGGGTTGTTGTTGCCACTGCTGCTGTTTATTGAGCCCAAACCATTAGGGTTTCTTGGGGAAGAGATGCGTGCCTGTGCTGTGCCCCCCTCAACACACACAAACACACCCTGTTATTTTTCCCCTAGGGAAGGCAGCCATGTCTCTAGTCATTACAGGCTGTTTGTGTGAGGTGAGCGGGCTGCTGTGTGTCAGTCTTTGCAATGCAACCCACTGCCTGCTCGGTCTGAGTTTATGTTGCTGAAGGGGAGGGGGGCTCGTGTCATCGCTCTCTGGGGCATTGCCCTGGCCCTGTTTGTCTGTCTGTTTACCTGTCTGCTTTAGTTTGCCAGCTCGTCTATCCAGCTATTTGTGTCACCTTGCTGTTTCAAAGTGACACTGGTTTAGGGGCTCATGGCAGATAAGTTCACAAACGCTTCATTATTAGTGTCAACACAGTCAACTCTTGGCCCGTGGTTGTTAGGGCAGCGACAGAGGTGCCTTTGCGGTGACTATTAAAATAGTCTTTATGTAGTTTTAGGGGACTGTTGTGATCTATGAGAGGCTTCTTGTTATTTTGTTTGCTTCACAGATGAAAAAAGCATTAAATAATGCAAAATGTGTATAATGAGCCTTACCACAGCCAAGTACAAAGTTACTGATTTGGCAATAATAATCCAAAAAACATTACGTGAAATCAACAGAGTTCACTTTGCTGATGCGGACGATTTTCAAACTGTTACATTGCTACTTTCACTTACTCGTTTGTTACTTTTATTGCTGAGAAAACTGATACTTTATTTGAATATTAAACCTAAATATTAAGCTTATACTAGCAGCAACACTGTTGACCAGTGAGAACATCTTCCTTCCAGCATTTTTTTATGGCCCACTAATTAACACATGCCTTGTCTTTTTTAATCCAGCGTACAAATTACAACTTGTTGTTCCAGATGATATTGACTAAATGTAGTAAATTCCTGGAGTCTTTTCTTTGTCACTTTGTCACTCTGCAGTCACTCCAGGGAGGCATTTACAGAATAAACAAAGTATGATGTATTGATTTGTGAGCTTTGGGGCTGCTGATAGGTAGATTTTATTACTTTTCAGACAAAGGCATGTCAGCTGATTGGGAAAAGCGGGAACAAATGAAACACTTTGAGGATAAACGTCATTTTAGAATATAACATTACAGACACAAACAAATATTAGTTGGGATCAAGAACTCTTATGAGTGTATTCTTAGAATGAGGTGGTATTTAGTAATGTGAAATGTTTGTCAAATTCAGTATAACCTGACATGAACCAGAGATGTGTATTGTTTCATTTGTCCAATCAGAAATAAAACAAGGGTGATTTACATTATTATTGTTTTTGTTAGAAATATAAATAGATAAATAATAAAATGCAAATAACAGACTACTTATGCATATCTAAGTGCAGACATATTAAATACTTTATCTTGAATAAACATTATTAAATTTACTTTTATAACAAAAAAT
>KV751334.1:6572390-6599506 GCA_001698575.1 Mola mola | reverse complement strand
GTTGTTGGAAGCAGCAGGTTGATCTACTTGCAAATCAGCATGATGGCATGTAGCATAAATGTAATGTGGTGAAAATAAGATGAACATCATTTTGAGAGCCTAAAATATAACTTTTAATATATACATTGTGATTTGTCCGTATGTTTTTTTTTCCAATTTAACAAATCATACTGTAGCATCCCCTCCAGGAACCGCCACCTTACCGTGGTGGAGGGGTTTGGGTGCCCTAATGATCCTAGGAGCTATGTTGTCAGGGGATGTTTGCCCCTGGTAGGGTCACCCAAGGCAAATTGGTCCTAGGTGAGGGGCCAAAAAAAGCGCAGTTCCAAAAGACTTTTATGATGGTGACTAACAAGGATTTGTGCACCCTGCCTGGAGGGTTACCGGGACCCCGCCCTGGAGCCAGGCCTGGGGAAGGGGTCCGTAGGCGAGCACCTGGTGGCCGAGCCTTTGTCCATGGGGTCGGGTCGGGCTCAGCCCGAAAAGGAGACATGGGTCCGTCCTCATGTGGGCCCACCACCCACAGGAGGAGCCATAGAGGTCCGGTGCTATGTGGATCGGGTGGCAGTCAAAGGCAGGGGCCTTGGCGGTCTGATCCCCGGTTGCTGAAGCTGGCTATTGGAACATGGAATGTTACCTCTCTGATGGGGAAGGAACCTGAGCTTGTGCAAGAGGTTGAGAGATACCGGCTAGATATAGTCAGCCTAACTTCAACGCACAGTTCGGGTTCTGGAACCAGTCTTCTTGAGAGGGGTTGGACTCTTTTCTATGCTGGAGTTATCCCAGGTGAGAGGCGGAGAGCAGGTGTGGGCTTATTAATAACTCCCAGGTTCTCAGCTAATGTATTGGAGTTTACCCCGGTGAACCAAAGGGTTGCTTCCCTGCGCCTTCAGGTTGAGGAACGGGTCCTGACTGTGGTTTGCGCCTATGCGCCAAATAGCAGTTCAGAGTACCCACCCTTTTTTGAGTCCTTGGAAAGTGCCCCTATTGGGGACTCCATCATCTTATTAGGAGACTTCAACGCTCATATGGGCAATGACAGCGAGAGCTGGAGGAGTGTGATTGGGAGGAACGGACTGCCAGATCTGAATCCGAGTGGTGTTCAGTTATTGGATTTCTGTGCTAGCCACAGTTTGTCCATAACAAACACCATGTTCAGCCATAAGAGTGTCCATAAGTGCACTTGGCACCAGGACACCCTAGGTCGACAGTCAATGATTGACTTTGTAGTCGTATCATCTGATCTGCGACCATATGTGCTGGACACTTGAGTAAAGAGAGGAGCAGAGCTGTCAACTGATCACCACCTAGTGATGAGTTGGAGCAGATGGCGGGGGAGGAGGCCAGACAGACCAGGCAGGCCCAAGCGAATAGTGAGGGTCTGCTGGGAACGTCTGGCTGAAGACTCTGTTAAAATGGTCTTCAACTCCCACCTCCGGCAGAGCTTCAACCACATCCCGGAGGTAGTGGGGAGCATGGAATCTGAGTGGACAATGTTCTGCGCTGCCATTGTCGAGGCGGCTGCTCGAAGCTGTGGTAGCAAGGTCACTGGTGCTAGTCATGGCAGTAACCCCAGAACCCGCTGGTGGACACCAGAGGTGAAAGGGGCCGTCAAGCTGAAGAAGGAGACTTACAAGGCATGGCTGGCTTGTGGGACTCCCGAGGCAGCAGACAGCTCCTGGCAGGCCAAGCGATCTGCGGCTTGGGTGAGGCAAAAACCCGGGTGTGGGAGGACTTTGGTGAGGCCATGGAACAAGTCTTCAGTGTGGGAGGGGAGTTGCTGACCTTAACTGAGTGTATAGGCAGTGGAAGGAATACTTCGATGATCCCCTCAATCCAACCATCATGCATTCTGAGGAGGAGGCAGAGCCGGGGGACTATGGGCAGGGCTCTTTCATCACTGGGGTCAAGGTTGCTGGGGTTGTCAAAAAACTCCAAAGCGGCAGCGCCCCAGGGGTGGATAAGATTCGTCCCGAGCTCCTCAAGGCTCTGGATGTTGTAGGGCTGTCCTGGCTGACACGCCTCTGGAACATTGCATGGACATCAGGGACAGTGCCTTTGAAGTGGCAGACAGGTGTGGTGGTTCCGCTTTTCAAGAAGGGGGACCAGAGGGTGTTTTCCAACTACCAGGGGATCACACTTCTCAGCCTCCCTGGGAAGGTCTACTCCAGGGTGCTGGAGAGGAGAGTCGGGCTGTTAGCTGAACTTCGGATTCAAGAGGAGCAATGTGGTTTTCGTCCTGGCCGTGGAGCACTGGACCAGCTCTGTACCCTCACGAGGGTACTGGAGGGAGCATGGGAGTTTGCCCAACCAGTCTACATGTGTTTTGTGGATCTGGGGAAGGCTTATGCCCATGTCCATCAAGGTTTTCCTGTGAGGGGTGCTCCGGGAGTATGGGGTAGATGGCCTTTTGTTATGGGCCATTCGATCTCTGCATTGTCGGAGCCAGAGCTTGAATATCCGGGAGGAGCTCAGAGTAGAGCCGCTGCTCCTCCACATTGAGAGGAGCCAGTTGAGGTGGTTCGGACATCTGGTCAGGATGCCTCCTGGACGTCTCCCGGGGCATGCCTGAAACATGCATGTTTCAGGCATGCCCATCCGGGAGGAGACCCCGGGGCAGACCAAGGACACGCTGGAGAGATTATATCTCTCGGCTGGCTTGGGAACATCTTGGTTTCCCCCCGGAGGAGTTGGTGGAACTTCTGGATCTCCCTACTCAAACTGTTGCCCCCGCGACCCGGACACGGATAAGCAGCAGAAAACGAAATGAAACGAAACAAAATACTGTAGCATAAAAACATTCATTGCATTAGTGGTTTATTTCTATCAAATTCCTTCATCCATTCATTGTTTTCTACAATAAATGATACTGGAAGAAACAAAGGGGCATGAACTTTGTCCTTTTAGCTGATATCTTATAGCACATTTGAAAGATTAATTGCAGCGCCCCGTGGAAAAAGACATCCGTCCTCCAATTATTAATGGGATTGTTTTGTTCTGCCAGATTATTCTTTGGATCACAAGGTCCTGTAGTAAAATATAAATGAGTTTGACCATGAAGGGCTCCTCTCGCACGCTGAAAGGACATTGAGGAATGCTAAAAGATTTCATAAGCCTGCATTGACACTGCCAGCATCCTACCATTTTTTTTTCCAGATTTGTTTTACCCAGTGAGTTCGCATCGGCAGTGGCTTCAACTGATTAAATTTTGAGATTTATAGGTCAAAGGTCAAGGTCAGTAACAATTGGCCAAACTTCCATTTGTTAAAATAGGGTGTAATTTAAGACAATCTTATCCTGGGCCAAAACTCCCAAACTTTATTCCCATAATGAACGTTGAAAAGTCAGAGATGAAAGTTTCAACAGGAGATTGCTTTGGCAGAATTTTTCCAAATTTCATCTGAGGTATCTACTTAGCTAGTTTTTGTATTGGAAAAACATTAATAAATTTAATGCCAGCTACCTTTTAAAATATAGCTTTTTTCAATACACAGATATGTAATGGATGTGAAAAAAGCTCAAAGTCAAAACAGGTTAAAAGGTAGTAAATAAAAAGAGTACTCATTAATAGTGTATTATTATTATATTAGGTTTTTTGTTCTTTTTTCACTTTTGATGACTTTAGGCAGGTGTCTCCGACAAAAGATGGATTGTTGGGCCTTGGTGGAGGTATGCACTCTCCTAGTGCTTTTGTTCATGCATGTTTATGCTGTATTTTATGAAAGCTCCTTTCCATATTGTAGACATTACTAAAAACCAAAAAAAGAAAAACAAATACAAGCAATAGCTTATCTTAATCTCATGTGTCTGAGTGCAAATATAGATATGTAACCAATGGCCACTGACTGCACCACGTCACATCCAATCATTGAGGCAGACGGGCAACAGGTTATTTTCCATTTTAATTATGAGAAGGTCAGGCCAGGGTTTGTTCATCAGCATTGTGCTTCATGTGATTAAACTAGGACTGGATGCATAATTTATAGAGCACGGTGGACGCTTTGACCCCATCGCAATTTTATGCTGTCCCACAGGCCTTTGCTGGTGCAACATAAATAATGCCAGCAATTTATGGCACAAAGATGAAGGCTGTTAGTGGGAAAGAAAAAAAGTGATGGATGAGGCAATTTCATTAACTATGATTCTTCAAAATCAAACAAGTTCCAGGCTTTTTTATCCCTTGCCATACTTTTGTGTTTTCAACAAGTGTTCTTGCCAAGGGAAACAGGAAAGAGCAGTGGCCAAGAGAGCAACCCCCACAGTAAACCTGCAGTTGGTTGTCAGATATTTTTAGTTTTTGTCACCCAGCAGCCTTATCATGTATTCCCGACAAGCTATTTTGAGGGCTAGCACACACAAATACATGAGGCGAAGGACTGCAGCACTGACATGGTTTACATTCTGTAGCTTCAGAAATTCACAAACGCCAGCTCACTCTGGCTGCTGACCAGCACCCTCCAGCCCTTCAACAATAACAACAACTAAACATGCTGTGTTATTCACAGATTTATTTCCCATGGCGTACTGCTCTAATTCACAACCACCGCCCCCTTGTAAAAGCCTATAGATGCCATTCATGCTGCCTCAGAACAGTAGCCCAGCACAGCTTCATAAGATCTAGTTCTCAGACTTTGGCATTTTCCAATTTGCATACTGTATCACAGTGGGGGGTGGGGGAGTAACTTTCCCACATGGGAGGCCAGAGACTGTGACATAATTGTTTCGCACATTATTAACACTCAGTGGCTGTGAATGTGGCCTACCATTCTTGGCTGAAGAATACACTCCAGCAGAAATTGTACGTTTTGTCATTTGAGCAAAACGGTGGTGGTGGGGTGGTCACTATCAAAATAATGCATTCTCACCCGTCTTTGAGGAATTGCTTGCCCACCCGTGTCCCACTGATGTCAAGACTGAGCGAAACAAAAAGAGCAACAATGTGCTGTAGCCCCGAGGCTTATCCTGTCTCGTTGTCTCAGAAGGAAGTACTTTCATTGACAGTAATCCACTGTTGTCAGGCTGGTTACAGTGAGTTTTGTTTTGTTTTTCTGGTTTTTTTTTTGTATATTCCCCTCCTGCCTAAAACAACAAGTATACCTTCGTGTTTTTGAGCAGACACACAGTGAAGGTGATGACACTCAATCATTAGAAAAAAAAAATCATAATATGCCCAGGCTAAAATTAACAGTATATCTTCAGATGTCTCTTCCAACCCCACAGTCCAAAAACATATTCAGTTGACTATGATTTAAGCAGAAAATCCACACAATTCAGCAGCTCAAACAATTATTGTTGGGGTCTTCGAGCTTTAAAGAGTCAAGGTACTGTATTGCTTGGCAGAGGGCAGGCAGGTGAACAGGCTGTGGTTGAGGCACGTCTCGTCCACAAATCCAATGGCAATTAGCAATGTTTTCAGTGCAGCCACTCTCTAATGCACAAGAAACAAGAGTTTGCCTTTTGAAGTTTCCTCAAGTCTTTCCACCACACAAATATAAGCTAACTCTGTGATGGCTATATCTAAAAAGTAAGACTGCCTCTAAAAATCATGTTTTTGACCTTATTAACATGTAAATGTGACGTTCACAAAACGTGAGTGAAATAAACAGTCAGCATAGCTGAGGAGTTATGCTTTCTTCCAACAGTTGACCAAGACAGTCGCCAAAAAACAAATTCTGAAAGCCCTGTAAAATCTATGAAACCAATCCTAACACACAATGGTCTCAACATTGTAGAAACAAAACTTACCATTCTGACGCATCAACCTGTAGGCGTCCTTCAACAAGCAGCTCTTCCCTGGAATCGCTGTCCGATCCAAACATGCATGGCTGAATTCCTCCAGTGTCACAACTTGCCACTGCAGCATAGAATAGACTAGTTTAAAGTCAGAAGACGACAAAGCATGTAAGCTCAGGCTCGTTTTCAGCAGGTGAGGGGCAGGAGCTGTGAGTGGGGTTAAGGTAGCACAGTCGTAAACCCTCACAACCTGGATGAGGAAAAGGTGTAGAATTACATCCAAAACATTTTCAATCTCACAAACAGTTTTTTCTTCCTTAAAGAAATTGAAACACGTAATGTCATTCAAGAGTAAGGAGGTTTTAAGGGTTTAATTGATGTCTGGAGCAGCCATATACTGCTTCAGTCTTTATGTTACTCTTATCCAAACACGTATTAAATGTTACTGGACATAATTCCTTGTCCATTCGATCTGATTGTTGAAACACAAGCAAGGCTGCATGAATTATTTTTTCTTTCAATGAGTTCTGTTGTTAGGTGATGGAGTCCACTAGAACTGACGCACCAGTCTCCTAGAGATGCATGCTTTTGGTGTTGGAAAAATTGGTAGGAGCTAGTTTTTTACAGTTCACACAGCAATTGCAGAATAATGCCGAATATTGAGACACACACTAACAATGCTCCAAGGTGCAATGAACCTGTCTTGTTTTGTTTTTTTTGTTTGTTTTTAATTTGTCTTCAAGCCGTGGTTGGCGCATACTGCAAAAGCACAACTCTGCGCAGTTTATGTTTTAATTAGTTTACCACTGTTGCACATTACAAATCACAATCCTGACAACACCCCACAGTTAATGGATCCCAATAAATGAAACGCACATTTCAAACATTGAGCGGGCACGCCTCCAGAATAAAGGACTAGTTAATCATACACAGACAGTTATTCATTGATTCCTCATATCAAGTCGATTTCTGATACCACACTGCCTTCTTATTTCCCTGCCAGCTATTCATCCCTTTTCTTTGCATGACAGACTTCCTTCCAGAAGCGTCCTTTAATTTGCCTTGACATTGTTTGGTTTTGTTGGTACGTATCCCGTTGTTTTGTTTTGAGAGTGTAAAGGTCTTCAGGAGACTGAAAGAGCCGTATCAACCCTGTTTAGCATAAAGCTTGTGGCTGGCCTTGTCTGTGGCCTAATGAAAAGTAGAAGATAGGCTATGCTTGTCATGCTTGGCTGGCCCTGTGATCGGCAGACTGTGGACCATTACATTGCTTGCATGCCAATTATTCTCACACTCCGAATTTCCCACCATCCCTGTTTTGTTTTTGGTTTTTTTCACTGCTTAATAGGAAAAGTCTAAAGGCTTTCTTTTCAACAAGTAGTCTTCGCAAAAATGTATAACAGACTTAGAAACTTTGTCGTTCATAGTTAGACATTGATTTTGTTGAATTCACGTTGCATGATCACTTCAGATCTGGACTTTCGAGTCTCATGGTTTTATTAGTTGCAGATAAAACAAGGCAGTAGGAGTCCCAGTTGTGTTGGATCGTAGCTTTAATTGTACTGTTTCATGTGTCTCAGCATCATATTTTCCACCTTTTGATGTGGTGCACTGGTTCAAACGGCACTTTCAGCCACATTAGCATGCTGTTCATGCAGCCACTGAACTTTATTATTCTCCTTTATTTATATGTCAGAGCAGTGGGAGGAGCCGGGTTCCCGTCTCAGGCTCAAACCCTCCTGGCTCCGTCTCAACACATGACCAGAGTGTCATTAAATGTCCAGTCATCACCACCTAAGAGCAGATAAAGATGAATTTCAGATGAAGTTTCATCAGGTGAAAACAGACCTGAGCTTGCTTTTTCTGGCCATCATTATTTATTGCACATCTTCTGCTACATGCTTACGCAGAGTTAAGTGAAAAAATAGTCAGAGAAGCATCCATACAGCTTTTTTACAAATCAACAAAGAGCTGACAAAAGCTTGTTCATCATTAATAATAGACGCGTTGGCTAAGCTCACAAAGCAAGCTTGGAATCCAGGTTACAATTTGTGGGATAAATATTTCATTGCTAACATCTGTCTGTATATTCTGTGCCAGTGCGTTTTGAAGTTGTTACAAATGAACGTCAAACGAAAAGTAAGCGAACAAACCGTCGAGGGAACGGAACAAAGAAGTAGCAGTGCTGCGAGCAGAGGGGAAGATTCACAGGAAGATTCTTTGGCTCGTCAAATAAATGATGTAGTTGGGTGGACTTCTCAGCGTTGCCCGCTCACAGAGAGAAACAGGAATCTGGGAAAGAGGCGGGGAAAGGGCTGATGATCTGAGTGTGGCTGGAATTGTGTTCTCCTGTGTCTCCCCCTCCCTGGTATTGGGGCCACACCACAGCTTGAACAGTACTCGCATTCTTCCACAGCTTACCCCAGGACTCTCTAAGCGTTAATGGGCTGCCACACAAAAAAGAGCAGAGCCGGCCGGGACACTAACTTTGCTTCCACTATTTTAGCTTTTTTAGGAGTTTGACGGGAAATGCCCACCTAATTGGCCATACTGTGTCCTATTTCCTGCTCCTGTTTATTGTTTTGATTTGATTATGCTCATAGGAATCCCTTGTCAAGACAACTGTCTGCTCACTTGAACATGGTCAACCGGGGAGCAGCACCTAGGATGGGACATGACAAGCTCGGCTTTGACAGCCACTTACAGCTGCCAAGCATGGGTCGAAATGTCAAACAGGCTGACAGAACCCTGCGTTGTTTTTGGGTTTTTTTTTAAGGCATTTATTGTGAGAAATACCAATAAGTTAACAATTCAAATTAGCTTTCATTCCTCCTGCTTAATGGCTTCTGCTGCCATTGTTTAATCAGGGGGAAAATAATAACACTGAGTATGAATATAAAGTGCCTATAGCAAAGCACCACGCTGAGAAGACGCTAAAGCAGTTGCCACATCAGAGCACACCCATGTGAAATGAGTTAGTGATCGGGCTGTTTTTCAGCTGCAGAGATTATGGCACCAAATCAAGAACCCACACTCTGAAGAAAGAGGCAACACCCACTGCCAGCTCAACCCCCTCAACAACCAAAAACTCAGGCTATGTGCCCCACATCTGCACTAATGTGAGAAATACTTGACCTTTGAGAAGAGATTTGCTGACAAAAGTGTTCAAGTTAATTTGGAGTAATATGGTTAAAAGCATCACACCATACAGACCAGGTTGTATAGAAGAAGTCTTTAATAAAACAGGAAATTGTGCCAACCGGCACCACTTATTGTTGCATTGCCTCATTTTTATCTTTCAAATTCAACAATGTTACGGACCACCTTATACATAGTCAAGTTTATTTTGCTAAATCCCAAGACATCTCAGCATGGACGAAAACAAAGTCACTGAAGGTCACTACTGAAAAGCACTGAATTCCTCTCCAAGTTCAAAAGCAGTAAAAGAGTTTTTCCCTCATCTGCATCCTCTTGAGAGTTTTTTCTCTCTCAAGTGCCACAAGGCCACAAGGACAACTACAAACAGTCCTAATTTATGTCGTTAGCCACATCTCTAATACGCCGTGTTGCTGTGTAGGCAAAGATATGGCCCAAAAACAGGTCCATTGGGCTACTGAGAAAAAAATAATTGTGTGAAAATATAGAAATATACAGTATTTAAATAAAAGATTGTCCAAGCAGCACTACTAAGAATGAGGCGACTGTTACACAAATATAGAGTACAGATTTACACCTCAGGTTTTACACAGGGGGCTTATTTTAACACTGTTAATCAAGATGCTCTTTTTCTCCAGATGAAACTATGTTTTCAACATAACCAATGTCAACAAGCATTCAAAGTGAAAAAGCCTGCTAAGAAATTACATGCGTTACAGCTGGCTAATTGTTTCACATTCACATATTACGTAATTAATGTTCCCCTATTAAGGAAAATGAATAAATAAATTTCAAGCTACATGTAACTGACTAAGACTTTAGTCATCAGTTATCATTAGTTCTTAAGGCCAAAAGCAATGTTGGGCTCACCCCCAGAATATGACCTCTCATTGATTATTTCTTATTTGAAACCAACTTCAAATCAATTCAAAACTTTTCCTCCTGTTTGTGAAAAACTGCGAAAAACTTCTGGAGTAAACCCCCTGTTAGTCCATGCTAAGCACACAGGTGGTCTGAACCAAGGGAGACTGTGCCATTAAATCATGACTCAGGGTAATCCAGAACACTTTTACACTCAAGTCCCTTTAAAAGAGAACCAAAACTGGCTTTCCTGTTTATCCACGGTCTGTACACCCAGCCCACTCCCTCTTTTCCCCTTTCTGTTTTCTTTTCAGTGTATCCTGGGAACCAGGAGAAGTAATTGCATCAATATGACTCTCCCGTTCAGCTCATCTGGCGCAGGAAGGAAAGAATTGCAGGTGTGTTTTTAGCAGAGGAACTTTATAAATGTTCTTTATTCGGACTCTTGTGCAGATAGAGATCTATTTGTTGTGAGTATTTTATTGTGCATTTGTGATATCAGGTAAATGTCATCATTTGGGTTGAGGTGGCCCAAACTAAAATCAAATAGTTGAGTAGTTTTCATAAAAGATACTAAAAGACCCGGATAGTATTGCTTAGGTTAAAATATACAAGACATACCTGGTTCTTCTTTTAAGGCATATGCACAACTCCCTCTCTTCCCTTCCCTCGGCTCCAGAATACTTATTTTAGCACCACAGCAAGTGGTACACTCTGGCATATGAGCTGCTAAAAAATAAATGAATAAAAACAAAAACACAGAAACACACAGTTTCTGTATTTTGTTTCCTCACTCTCTCCATGTGCAACAATTGTAGGGCATTTCCCTGTGAAGTGGAGTTCCCATGTGACTGGCTGCCATTTTGGAGTGAACCTGCTGCGAACATTATAGGCTACGGATTCATTTATAGATGAGGCCTGCCAAGAATGTGTAATGACCTGGTGTGTCACGGATATGAAGTGCACCTGTTGCTTCATTCATGAAGCAACAGGACGGTAGGAGTGCAAAAAAAGAAATTGGGTTATAATTCAGTCAATGGAATTCCCTTTAACGTACAAAGTTTGTTGTTTTTACCTGTAATAAATACTCTTGACACGGCGACTGGGCTCAGGAAGAAATACCTATTTAAAAGGTTCTGATAACCCTTTGAAATTTATTGCCATTTCAAATTGGCTGTGACAGGTACTTTCACAAGGTTTATTTTCCAGTGCGCACATCAAACTGTGGTATGCCCTACTAAACTTAGTTTCAATTTGCTCAGTTTCGCTGTGTTCACTTGAGGTCATAGTATCTCAGCAGGGAGAAACCTGTGCTGCGAATCTTCCATCTCTGACTCTGGCTCTTTTGCACTTCAAAGTCCCACCATGCACCTTGAGATCACCAACTCTGCATCTCAGATGGAGAATAAAGGAGACATATTATGCTTTGAAGAAATTGATCCCCAAAGATGGATGTCAGCCGCTTATGATGCCTCCATGGCTCGTTTTTTTTTTTTATCCTTTAGTGAAAAGTGCTGCCATAAGATCTGCTTTTTATGAGTCAATGATCCTCATTCCCAGTGTTGACACTGTGCAGATGTGTTTTTGGATGTCATGTTATGCAGAAAGGAGAGGCAGTCTGCGGTAAATATCTTAGCAAGCAGCCGAGATTTGTTACAATTTGTTTCTGTATTCAAACTGTTTTTTTTTCTCTATTGGCAGTAAATCAGTAAATCAGCATCTCAGCAGAAGAGGTAGGCCTTACCGCAACTTGACCTGCTGCAATCTGCTCTGAATCTGTATATTACTGTATCAGAGAACAACGAGCTGGAGCAAACAGCAAATTCAGCAATCATTGTGACTGTGAAAGATGCTTACTGTTCACTGGACCGAATGCAGAAGGAGAAAAAAAAATCCTTATTCCTGACACAACAGTATTTCTATGAGTCTAGCATTTGCAAAGACGGGGGACGAATACATTATCAGCAGTTAGGCTGAAATGACAACGCACATTACACGCCGATTAGTTTACACAAGGCAGCTAATGGATCCAATCATGGCGCATTAATAAACAAGACACTTTATATCTACCTGAAGAGCATCGTCAATCTTTCATTGAAATAGCTACAGCTGGGCCAGACAGCAAAGGCCCAATAGTTTGACTGCTGGGGGAACAATATTAAATGCTCAGGCTCGCGTTCGCACTGCCAGCAATTTTGCAGGAGTAAGAACAGTCAGAACGAAGGAGCAATGCTCACCTCACATCTGCATGGGCTGATAGGGTAGCCATCCAACACTAATAAATCAATAAATCCCTGTGCTCCCGCCAACACCCCAACTGACGTTTACAGCTGCTCAGAGGGAGAAACAGACATTATGAGACATTTCCACTATGAAGACTAATAAGCCTCATTTTGAAGCAAACAAAAGCACACAGAAGCACATGCCAAAGTTGTTGCTGCAGTATTTTGCTCGGTAATGTTTTACCTCTATACTGGATATTTCTCTAATTAGCTTCTGTCTCGCTGAAGTACGTCTTCATTGTTTGTGTCACGTTTCAGTCACAGAACTTTACCTCAACAAAAGCGGAGGCAGCACTGCCGTGACATGCCAAGACAAGTTCTGCGATACTGTCACCAACAGAGAGCACTAAAGTAAAAAAATATCTGAATAAATAAAATGAAATGTACCAGTCAGACACATAATACTGTAATGACTGCAGCACAATAGTGAAAAAGAAACATCTGATCTGCAATTTTGATTCCCCACATGGATTGCCAATGGATTTTGCACATCTGATGGAAATATGGGATTTTATAGTGTGTGTGTGTGTGTGTGTGCACACCTCATATGCACACATCCATTCATACTTCAGCATGAAGGGAAGAACTTCAGATCCGTGAGTATGCAGAGAGATCAATCTATTATTCAGTCACTTAATCACCAAAAAGTGTATGTTTATCAGATGTCCGTAACACTTTCACTCTGATGGATTACATGCATTACGGCCCCGCTGACGATCTGATTTGTATTCCTTGCTGCCCTGATTACAAAATTACACTGCTGATGCATTGCTTTTCTCCAACCCAAGATTGATGGTACAGATGAGCAAAAGGGAACAACCGAAGTAGCCCATGAAAAAAAAACAAAAAAACGAAATGAACGAAAATGTAAAAAGGGCAATTGATTAAGCAGGTGATGGCCTGCGTGACAACTGAATAACTGTCTGAGTCAGACAGCAGAGAGCTGGATGGCAGAGGGGGGAGATGGAGGGGATTTTTGGCTTCTACTCCAGCTTTTTTGTAACTCAGGGGCGTATTCCCCGTGGTCCGCAGACAACCCCAGGCTGTTCTCGCAACTTCACCAAGTCTCTGTCTGTCTGTCTGTCTGTCTCTATCAGCCTGGGATCAGGGCTGCTCCGAGCTTGTGTGTGCGTGTGTGAGTGAGTGAGTGTGCCCACGCTGTCTGTTGCTTCAATAAAACCAGCCAGAGCAGGCTGGGACCAGGGGGAGATTGACAGACAACTCCAGCTCACAGGCACACAATAATAATGCTGCAGAAACACACACACATACATGCAGAGCAGCAGCTATTCTCCTCTCACACTTGGAGGTGTGTGTACGTGTGTTTGGTGGGAAATAGCAGAACCTCCTTCCCCTGGTGGCAGGTGCTGACAGGACATCTTCTGCTGGAGGCAGTTATCTGAGGACGAGCAGAACATGGGGGGGGGTATCACTAGAGTATTGTGAGCATGCTGTCGCAAAATGCAAAGACTAAATTGGTACATGTGGAAAAAAAGTATGCACAGAAACAATGAACACAACCGGTGCTTTTTAGAAGCACAAAAAGATATTGATTTGTTCAATAAACGATTCAGAAAATGTGCACACATTTCAGCGTGCATCACTTCTCCTTACTGATCCTGCTTTTACATTCCACAGTTGTCAGGAAACACTCAGAGGGTTTTTATCTGGCATGCAGGCATACTCGTTTATATATCATACCTCATTTTTCTTAGTTAAAGGGATTTGACAGAAAAAATGGTATATTTAAAAGCTTTCAGCTTGACCTTATATGAATGAAGCCAAGTTCAGATGTCAGTAGGGATGGAACAATTAACTGAACTAACAACATGATATGATTCACAATGCGATTTTCTTAATTTTTTTGTGACTGAAGACAAAGAAGTTTCCTTTTATAAAGAGTACAAAGTGTGACAAAAGCAACTGTTGGCTGAGCAAAACCTCAGTAAGGTCTGAGAGAGTTTGCTTAGGGAGAACAAATTTAGTCTTTACTCTAACAGATAGTTCACTTTGTTGCTAAAAAAAAAATTAAACAAGATATACGATTCATGAGAGTAAAGCAACTGATAACTGCAACCGCCTCCTGCAGCACATTATCATGTCAAAGAGCTGAAGAAGTGAGGTGAGGTGACAAGGTAGAGCGCAAGCACCTTTTTCTTTTTAAGGTGAAAATTGTTTCATTTTACATCTCAACGCATTTGAATTGTCACATACTTGTATTGATTTATAACTGTCTTGAGGTGTGTTGCTTCATCCCTATTAATGAAGGGTCCTGGGTACAGCAATTAACGTACAGCAGCCCATGTTTGGGTAATGTTTCGGAAAGATCAAGGTTTTAGCTAATGAAAAGCTGATTGTGGATTGTGGGCTTTAGTGGTGATTTTAAAAAAGGGTTCATCATCACTGAATACTTCCACATCACATCCACCTGCCCACCCAGCCTCCTCCTCACTGAAGTACATTTACTTCTTAAGTATATTTAGGTAGACCTATGTGGAGTCAGCCATTTCAATTCAATTCCAGTATATGCCCTTTTGTCTCAATTCATGCCACCACTGAAAATCTGTGTCCATTTACAATTGTCTGCATCTTAACTGATCTGAACAGGGAGAAATATGTGTTGCCAAATTACACTCTGAACTTGAATGCACCAAATCTCCCATCACCAAATCTTATCTCAAACATGCCGTCATGAAACAAAAGATGCATTGTAAAGAAGAGCTTCACAGCTTCACGGATGCTGAATTAACAACACATCAACCAATCACGGAAAATGCCCTTGAAATAAACTAAACTTGAATGTGCTCTCTAAGGTTTCAGTACCATCTTACCGATAGTAGGAAACAGTTTAATTTTTTCTTTTTGCAGGCAGTTCCATAAACTGATTGCAGAGAAGCAAAACTATCAGAGGTGTAGCTCTTCAGGAGACGCATTGGTGAATAGAGTGGCTCATCCACAGACACTGTATTCATGGATCTTTTGCAGCACTGAGAATAGTAGCTGCAGCGGCGGCGTGTGGGATTACAAAGATGCACAGACGGTACAAGATTACAATGAGGCAGTGCACAGTGGAAGCCTGTTCACTCTCTGCAGCGTCTCCCCTGTTTGTGTCCAAGAGATGTGGTAGAGGAGGAGGCAGCCAGTAGGGAATCGTCCGTGGCCATGTAATCTGGGTTCCGTGCTTAGACACAGCACATGAAGGACAAGCTTATCTCTGGAGGGTGCACTGGGAAGCAGCTACTGGAAGAGGGGGAGGAGGAGGAGGAGGGAAGTCTACCTCTCAATAGATCTTTTATGAACAGAGCATATGTTCCTCAATGCATTCACACCTTGATGTGGCACAGTGATAACACCCTACAATGCTGCCATGCAAAATGCATTGGCATCTTGAATACACACGCTTATGTAATTTGCAACACTGGTAGACTATCATCTAGGTTTTTTTAAGATTCGGATGAATTTAATTAACGCCAAACATTGTTGTTCAGTGAAGGTTATAGATTCCCAAGAGGTCAAAGAATTTCCTCAGTGTGACAAGCAGAGTTTCACTTGTGTAAAGGCACAATTTTGCCAGGATCCATGAATCAGATTGTCTTTGTCTAGTTAGTGTTTGTGATTTGTTTCCTGTATTATTTAGGTAGGTGTTTGTGAGTTCCCTGTCTTCCTGTCAAGTTTCCCACCTTTGTGTTTGCTGCACCTGTGTCTCGTTTGTTTTCCCGCCCCCCTGTGCTTCCCCTTGCTTCTGTGATAGATCATCTTGTCATTCGCATCAGTGTTCCAGCAGTTCCTTGTGTTTGGTCTTGTAAGTTCTTGACCTCGTGCATTTGTATTTTGCCTCACTTTTTGGATTTGTCTACCTGGTTTAAACTGTGTACCAACCTCTACCTACCTGATCAATTACTACAAAATATTTCCCTGGGTTTTGGTCTGCTTTTGGGAGTCCAGTTGATCAGTACTTGATAAATTTGACATTGTTGGCTTTCTTGGAAGGGACTCAAGTAAGATGCTAATGCTTGTCCATTGAATGTCAAGCTGGAGACAGCTGCTAGTTAGGTTAGCTTTGCGTCAAGACTGGAAACTGGGAGAAACCTCTCGTCGGGCTCATGTTCCCGCACCGGTAAGGATACATGACTTTCAAAGTTGGTGGACCGTACTGCAGTTCATACTGCATGACTGCATGCTGTCTTATTGTTGGGAGTCTTGCCGTTTTCTCTTTAAAGTATACGACTGTTTGGCGACAAAGGGTCACACACTACGCTCTCCTTCAACAGTTAAACACAAACCAGTCTGGTCTACAACTTCTATTTGGTCAAGAAACCACACCAAGTGATCTGGGAAATGATGAGCAACAGGCAAATTCGAGCGAATTTCAGAGTGATTATCTGACGAAAAAAAAAAAACGGCTGTTTTTTTTTCTTTTATCTGAAACACAGGAGCAGAAAAGAATATCTTGTGAAAGACTGGATTTGTGCACTTGGGCAGCATGTATTCTGCAAAGAGACATGTCTTTTTTGTTTACGTTAAAATTATCTTCTAGCCTCAGCCTCAACAACTACCTACTGGTTCATGCTCACCGTGAGATAGCGCCATGTCGGCAAGCCGATGTATGGTATGTCATCATGAGGTTGCCAGAATCACTGAACCGAGTTAGCTTTTGCTATTCAAGTCTTTGCGCTATGCTATGCACTAAACAGCTGCTGGCTCTCCTCAAAATGGGTTTCATCACTGCCCCACACATTCAGGAGACTAGCACCTGGTTTGAGTCCATTCATTCCTATGGGAGAAATTAATGTGATCACAAATACTTTCAGCACTTACTCACCAACATAAAAATGATCCATTGCCACGTCTTCTGAACATTGTGCTACTAAGATAAGATTTTTCAAACCAATAACAATCAAAATATTTAGTATATAGATATTATGTGGTTACAATGCCGCTGTGGGATCAGATAAAAGTGAAAGGCAAAATAAAGCACAAACATCACATTTCTGACAGTGTCTAGAGTGTATTGGACAAACAATAGTCTTTAGTAATGTTTCAAAAAGACCAGAGGAACATTTCATACCATTAGCATACTAGTAATGCAGTGTCTTTGTCTTATGTACCATCTTTGAGATAATACATAAGAGACGTTCTAGAGAACAGACATGCGTCCTGCTTTTTCCAGTTTGCAGGAAAAAAAAGAGTATTTCAATCTATTTAAAAAAAACTTGCTTAAGTTTGAAATCTTCTGTATTTGAGTTTTCAACTTTATCCCAATGCTTTTGTCATGGTTTTTGTTTTTGCTTGCTGTTTTGTTTTGCCTGTCCTGTTGCTCTCTGTGCTCCTGCTTCCCCTGCCCCTCCTCCCTGTGTTTTTTTCCCAGTGGGCGTTTCTGCTCTCCTCCGCCCATGGTTGACGAGGCACACCTGCCCTGCATTTACCGGCAATCAACCCACTACGTATACCCTCCTTGGACTTGCCTGTTCGGTGAGCTCTCGCGGTTATTCTGGTTATTTCCTAGTCTCTCGTGACCATTTTTTTTGTGTTTTTGATCGAGTCTTTTCTCTGTTTTCGTTCAGGTTATGCGCTGTGCCTCAGTCAGCCACGCTTCTGCCTCCCCCCTGGTTCTTCTTGTGATTTTTGATTCAGGCTTGTTTGCTCTGCCTCGCATTTTGTTCTCTCCTTCTTTTGTTACTTTGTTAGTTTTTTAGAACGTGGAGCTCAGTCTCCGTTTCCTCTTTTGGTTGTACCTTGCATATTGTTACCGGTATCTTCACGGACTATTTCTGTTGGACTTTGTTTTCTGTAAATAAAGACTTGGTTTAACCTGATCTGTTTCTGCATTGGGGTCCCATTTTTGTGACTCGAGGCAGCTTTGTTCCTAAGCAGTGATTCTATAGAAGCAAATATGGTATATTTTATTACACATAGGGTGGGAGGTTGCACCAGTTTTTCCTTCAAACCCGTCAGCATAGCTCACTGTACTTGTCTGAGCTCGTGAAGGCCTTTGTTAGGTTGCACCTCAACTCCCTAAGAACATCTCCTCACCCAGCATATCCCTGCTGTCACATCACCCCAGCCTGCAGAGTGGAAACCCTCCCTCCCATCCCAGTTTACGCTACTGTTTTGTTCCCCTGTTTTTGTACTTGGTGCGTACAAATCTCAGCTCTGGTGCGGATCCCTACACAACAATGAGCCATGCCGCTATCTGTGTTTTTAACGGCCTCTGCCAGTACAGCTCTCTGGACGGCAGCCAAAACAATTCATTCACATGGAGTTCCTCACACACCCTTGTTTTCATCATGCCTTTATTTTTGAAACTGTACAGAAACCTCTCATCATTGTTGGACATGCTACAAATGTTTTCTTGTTTTGAAAAAAAATCTGTATTTATTTTGGAAGTCCTGTTAAGGTGATATGTGGGATTATGTTTATCTTCTATACAATCAGTTCACTGAGTTCAAGCAGTGACTGCAATTGCTGCTTTCTGTTATCCAGTGCTTCCATTTTTTTAATCAGATCTCTTCTTGGCTTCCTCCTGTTTTTCTTCTGCAGGGGGCTGAGAGATGCATCTTGATTTCATAATTGCTTTGCTGTCTCATTCTCAGTCTTTACCTGCCTCCCTGTCCACGCAGAACACTCACACTTTACCAAACTTTATCATAATCAGCACAATCTAATATCGCTGTGTTCCTTTTTTATATACTTGACGTCAGTGATGAGCCACAGACTGTCTGGCCTTCAATCCAAGATAAACGCAAAGATATACAGCGCTGCGTGGGAGTGTTTCTGTCTCACACCCATTCAAAGTTGCACTGCTATCAGTGTTAAAAGGCAGGATGGCTCGGCCTTCTGGCGGTTCACCAGCATTCTGACAGGAGTAAAATTTTATGCCTTTTCTGATTAGATGTTGCTTAGTCAACCTGTCACTGTGTAACAACTTCCTTTGTTGCTCTGCAAAACTCCTGCAAACATGGCACATGGCACGACTTCTTGCTAAATTTTCAAAGAACTGGACTTCGATCTCACACAGACGGAAACAAAAGCAGCTTCTTATTCCTAGCCCTTCACCTTTTTTTAAAAATTTTTCTACTGAAGTGGTGATGCAGTTAATCCATCCATTATCTATCACTTGAACTATGCAGGGTTGCGTTAGGGGGACTGGAGCTTCTCCCAGCATCATCAGGCCAAGGGGGAGTACACTCTGGACAAGTCGCCAGTACATCGCAGGGCAAACATATACAGACAAACAACCATTCACACTCACATTCACACCTATGGAAAATTTGCACCGCTTTGCTGCCAAGGTGTCTCCTGCTGATTTACCTCAGCACCTCAAGGCAAGAATCGTGTGAAGAGGGTCTCAAGCTCGTGATTGGTAGCGTTAAGGTAAAACAAAAGTTACATCTGCAAAACAAAAATTAACTTCCTATAACCAGCTGGTCTTTGCATTAGGAAACCAAAATAACACTTACTAAAAGGTAATGCGCTTCAAACATCATGATTTCACGCAGGTGAAAGTACCTGACTCGACGCTGTAGTAGCACCTTCCGAACGTCACTTTTTCTCCCTCTTCCCAGAGGATACAGTCTATAATCGCCTCAGTAAGTTCTGGGTCTACCATGGAGGACCTCCAAAGGGAGGCATCCGTGAGACATCCTAATCCCATCCTCAAACCATCTCAGTTGGCTCCTTTTAACATGGTGGAGCAGTGGCTCTCCTCCAAGTCAGACTTTAGATTTTCAATACTTGATACTATAGCCCATGGCCAAATGTAATAGTTTTCAAAGTAACCACTACATATAACATGTATGGGACTTCATTAGTCTACAGTATTGATCACTGCTGGATTTGTAATGAGCTGAAATATCTCGAGTTTCTGTGCTTTGATTAAAAGTGCTTAAAAATATTACCCTCTCTAATTTCATGCCAATAGTCCTATTGCGGCAGGTATTTTGGTGAAAGTAACAGAGAAGTAGTGTAACACATTACACTGCACAGAAATTAGTACTGTAAAGAAACTAATTACTTCAAAAACAGGTAACAGATAATATCCCATAACTAACCCAACACTGGATAGCAACATGTTGAATTATCCATTCCTTACAGTTACCTATGTTATATTGGTTTTGAAACAGCAATAGTATAGAAACCACTCTGCAGATACTTTAAATACCTAATATATCTTTTATCACGAACTGTGCTCACCTCCGTAATATATGGAGAAATCCAAAGCTTGACAAGTTCTCAAATATGTCTTAACAGAGATTTTCTCCCCTCTTGAGAGACATGTGAAGTCGGAGCTGGTAACTGTGGGGACACACCATATTGTAGCCTGCATGCCAGACATCATACCTTCTTTACACTGCGGTGCTAATTAATCTCTGTTACTATGGAGCTACAACATGTGGACAGAAGACATATCTCTGTGATGTGGCTTCAGGCCCAAACATCACATAGTGTTTTGTACTATTCCTCCGTCATGTGAGAGCCATTTTTTTGTAACATCACAGACGGTGCGTGACAGTGGTGCCACCTGATTTACTCTCAGAAATAAAATCAGTTGAAGCTGTGGATCATCCACACCGGTTTCTTTGATCTTACGGACAATTTTTATTTGAAAGGATACTCTGTTCTACAGGCAGAACGCGTCTCTCTGCATCCTCCTTCAAAAGGGCAAAAGTGATCTTAAAAACTTCCAGTGTTGATTGGTTTTAATGAGAGTATGACCTTTCAAGGAAACGCAACAGAAAAAGTGGGATGGCTGATTTGAAGAGAACCCATATCAAAGAAGCCTTGGGTTTGCAGCAGTGAACGGGGCTCACCGCAGGAGCATGAGGAACTCATTATTATGTGATTCTGTGACTTACACAGATGGAGAGGCTGAGGCAGAGAGAGAGCCAGAGAGAGAAGAGAGGAAGGGGAGGGAGAGTGGAGAAAACAAGTGTGAAATAAAGAAATAAAGATTTTAAATGATCAAAATTCTACTCACAAAGCATTACGGCTTAGGCCGCGTCCACAACTCTGCCAGCTGCCAAACATGTTGTATCATGGAAACAGGCTTAAGCCTGAAGTGGAAGTGTTGGAACAGCGGGAGGGATCTGTGCAGCTTCGAACCCGCATCCCACTGTTCTGTACAGTGTGCGCGCGGTACTTATTTTGCAGTGCAGGGTTTTGAAGATCACAGGCAGTAATGAACTGTACAGGTGATCATGAATGATCATAACACAGCAGAATATTGCATAAATTAGTTGTTACTCTGGTCCTCGTGTGCATCAGTGCAAACAGTGCAGCTCCAAGTAGGAATGCAAATGGCATTTTCTGCATTAATCCGAGACACAGTGATTGAATTGCAAATGCACTAAAATATCTGTTTTTAAATTCATTTAAACGTTTTGAATAGTAAGCGTTTCTGCCTCTTTTTAACACAAAGAGTTGATGTTACCCCATGAACCGTGGACCACAACTGTTATGATCAAATGGGAAGAACTTTATAGACACTACATGCAGCACTTTCTCACTAATTAAAATTACCATCCTCTTTATTAAACATACAGATCACTCATTATACCTTTGAGGAGATGCGTAGGATTAAACAGAACATCGTGTTTTAGTCCACAGCACCCTCAAATACTACTGTTTTGTCAGGATAAGATACACTTGGCCATCAGAAAAATTGGACAATGCAACATTTATCTAATGAGAAAGTCCTTAGAGGGGTGGAGGTCGGTGCTGTGTGGGGGGGTCCTACTCAACTCTTTCACCAAAGAGGAAAACGTTTGAAGCCTGTGTGAAACCACAAAGACACTGAAGGGTGCCTTGTGCATCTGACTTAAATAAAATTTCCCAGATACAAGCGTTGCCATGACCATTGCCACATTGGAGTCAAAGCCTGCATACTAATAATGAAGCCATTTTGACCAATGCTTGCACCCAACTACCAATGTTTACTAGCGAACAAGGTTTTAAAAATGGTACTCCAGTAGTCATTATGTAAAAAAAGACAAAGAGGGCTTCTACTAAAAAAATCAAAATTGTGTTTTTGTATTGCAAGGGGTTCAAGCATCCCACAATGATATGTCAAACTATGCAAGGTGGGTTGCGAGGTGGGTTGTGTTGTCAACAGCTGTACCATTTGGTCTGAGACAAATAACTCAGCAGAGTGGCTTTACTGCTAACACTAGCATGACAAAATGCTCACAGATTCAGTTTCACATGATAGCAGGCTGACATTTGCTTATTACTAAGTTCAAGTGTTGGACGGACTTTAAGTGAAATTCCCTTGCTTAATATAATTTCTGCATTACCTTTTATGTGAATCCATCAAATCATCTTAATAGGGGCATCAGCTTTGGAGTATTAAGTGTATCGACCAATATATCGCATTCCTTATTATCTTGTCTCAAAACGTAGCCTGTTTCATACCTCCCCATACCTCATACCTTTTTTACCTCAAACATCAAAGATTTCTCCAACAATACTATCTAATCTAATCACCACGGCAACCACAGATAATTTAATAATTATGCAAAAATATAGCACGTATGATATTGTGTCTAAAGCCTGTGACATCACTGGCATGACTGGACCACATATACCTACTTTAAATGTCTTGGTGGATTTTTTCACCTTCTTAAATGATGAGCTCAGTGTTTGTATCTGTCCTGCGTGGAACAGCAGCCCTGTGACTGTTTAAAAGAGCCCGGATCTCTGTCTACAGATGATATCACAGACACGAGGCGAAGTACGTATTCCACTGGCATCTTTGCATATCTTGTATCACTTAAAGCAGCCAGTGTGTGATTCAGTATCAGCTACTGAAGACCGTACACATGTACCCAAACATTTTTATAGTGCGAGTCACAAGAGGGTCTTTGATGCTTGGTGGTCTTATGTGGTACTATGACAATCTTAAGACATTTTACGTAGGTTGTATGGGCCTTGAGGATTAACTCTTTTTTTTTTTTTTTTTTTTATGTTCAGGTACATATTAACCAAAGTACAAGTTGTTTTAACTGACTCTTGCACTAGACAAAACATTAGTATCAGGCCTCCTTTCAGCAGACATGTCTATACACATGTCACCTCCTTAAATCCGATTCCAATTGAAGTTTCAGCCTGGAAAAAGCCTGGAAACAGCATTCGCTTCAAGAAATTATACCTTGTGAGTTTAAAGATCATGCGTCAAATTTTACCATGTGGCCATGGAATGGGTGACAGAAAATGAAAAAGCAAAAAATATGCTGAAGAGACTAGCAGCCAGTGCTGGTATTTTCCTTTAACAGATGCGTAAATCCTCTCGCGTCTCCTTGGATGATTTCATTCCATACCCGGCAACTTTTATGCCCTTTTCTTCCAACCAGGCAATAACCCGATAAAGTCCCCTTTTCCAGCAACTGCGGAACCCCCCTCCCCCGCCCACCCTTTTTCAACCGATTTGATATATTTGGTGCTTTACCTTTCACACCCGTTTAACAGAGGAAGAGTCTGTTAAGTCTGATAAGGTGTGGACTTGACAAAAGACCTACATCTGTTGTCCTGTCTATCAAGTAGCCATTACAATCACTATGAATACAGCTCCAGCAGACACAGGAGGCATTTATTTTGGTTAAATTGTCATCAGCTGGGAACTAGTATTAGTCCATCAGAGCTCTCTGGGCTAACTAGTTCCCCCAGTTTGGGAAATTTCTATTTAAAGCTTGAACAACAATTATGACCAAATTAATGCAGGAAAAAGATTTAGTGAGGTGGGTAACACTTGTTTTAATACAATCTCACATTCTCTGCACCTTTAATTATGATGGTCTCTGGAGTGGATTTAAAGGGGAGGTCCATTCATTTTTGTTTTTTCGGGGCTTTCCATTATTCTGTAGATTTAAGTGCACAAATGTTTACAGTGTAAACATTTGGGTTTGTGTCATTATTTTAATGTGTTCTTTCTTGTGTCATTAGTTTGAATTTGTATTTATTTTTCTTAATTTATTTCCTTTTTTTATTTTTGAAGGGATGCTGTTATTGTTGTAACCAATGTGTAACCGAAACTGGACACAGACAACTAACAAACCAACTCGTTATCACACTGAAAGCACTAAAGCACGGATCTCACAACCGTAGAACTGCAGAGCAAAAGGCCATCAGATGCCAACAAGCACTGTATGCGGAGGTTGTTCCAAATTAAGGAAAATAAAAATAATCAAAGAGGAATATGTAAGTTTGTAAGTTTTACGACATGTTGATAATTAAATTCAAACAACTTGTTAAAAATAATATTTTCAAGCGATACAACGTGAAGGAAATGGAATAATGTGCAAAGTGCCTTGGAGCTCTAGTATGTTATGTTATTTTGTGGTTTTTACCCTGCCTGATTTTAAATTTTGGATTTTGCCGTTGCCCTCCTGGATTTGTTTGTAAGATTGTACTGATATTTCGGTTATGACCCAAACCAAACAGTTCACACCTGACAGTGTTAAAATGAATAAACCTTTCAATTCAATTCTACTTGCTTGTGGCCTGCTTTGGGACCCGGCCCTTTTAGTCTTTACTGGCGGGGCAAACATGCCATGTTTTACCATCAAAATATTTCCCTAGTCCATCTGAAAACTTTCTCCCATGTGACCTGAAGTGGGCTTATGCTGACGTTGTACCTTGAACTTGTACTTTTGAACCTCAGGTTTGAAAATGGCCCTGAGGTATGGCTGCACAGAGCCGAGCTGAAAAAGCTTCTGAGGCCACGTGTACAGGCCTACATACATCCATCCATATGAATGCAATAGTTGGGAATGTGTGTTTCATACACAGAGCCTATGTACGGTATGCACTACATATAGTGGGGCGATAGATCAATAAAGTTCATACAGCAGAATTACTATGTGGTTAGGAGCTCCTCAGAGAGTGGACAAGCAGCCCCAGACTAGTTGCCGTGGAAAGTTGGTACAGAGTAAGTGTACACTGCAAATGTATGGGGGACCCAGAACGAGGGATTACGAGGGGTTAAGAGGGCAGATTCCTCCATGTGGACTCTGGACACAGTCGGGTAGTCACCAACCCACCTGAAGAATGTGTACAATAGTCAATAGACAATGAATGCAGAGGAGGTGGGATCGTCTGCAGTCAGCAGAGTCCATACTCCTCATGTCTACCCCTCCTCGACTTTACCCAAATAGTGGTAAACACAAGAATTCAGGTACCTGGCTTGCATCCATGTTTTCTGATTTCTTCTTCTCCTTCTTTAAAATAGTATACTGATGCTCACATTCTCGTTGCATCTTAACTCTAGTGTTTTCTTGAGAGTTTGGTGCATTCAGGTGGAGTCACAAGTTGCGGTAAATGTATATCAAAACATTGGATTTTTCATCAGTGATTTAAGAAAGTGTTACATCCTTGATAGTTACAGTCGTTTAATGAAGCCTCAGTCTAAGATAACAACAAACACCTTTGAGATGATAAACAGGAGTGGACAATATTCTGCATATGTATATGGAAAATAATAGTCCAGTGATGGACAGTAACAGGGATGAAGACTGATTAACAACGACCATGAAAATGCTTTCTTGTTTAGTTTTCTTCCACTTTATAAGACTACTCTGTGCTTTGTCTAGAAAGGATGTGTTGATCTTGATGTTCAAATGTCCATTCTTACAGTTTAGAGAACACTTACATAACAAGGGGACATCAGAGTAAATATCTCTGGACCTTGTGTGGTTGCATATGGTATTATCTTGTGCAGTTATAAAGATGTTGGTTCTAATCATTTTAAATAGCTCATATGGCTTAATAGAAATGAAAGCTTTTCTGGTTAATATGAACATTTTTCCATATAGAACAAAAGAATGAAATGAAAGGAGGACTTGAGCTCTATCTCATCATGTGGTTGTCCCTTTGCCTGCACTGGAGAATACAGGCTGCTATCAAACCTCGCCCTCGGCTATAACCTTTGTTCTCTGATATCAAAACCATACACTAGTGCTGTATGGCATCAACATCTGAGAGCAGCATTGATATTCAGCCAAAATAGCAGCAGTGGCCTTTGAAATAATGTTTCCCATGCAAGACCATCCCTTTTCATTTCAAATGCACTGTATTAGGAGGCACTGTATTACAGAGGAAAACAGCAGGGAATTGAATCGATGTTCACTTTGAAATTCAAGCCGGTAAAATTTCTACTTTGCCTCAATCCAGCAGGCGCGATGGTGATCTGGCATGTGTGTGTGATGTAAGCCTGAATGGTGTATGTAGAGCATACTGTGTGTTGCAGTAAATCACAGTGGATTCCTACCCGGGGGGACCCAAGGATGATCCGAAGGGAGAGGGAAGCAGGATTGGGGAGGGTGTGGCTGAGAGGCTGACAGAAACATTATTCAAATGATGCTTTCTTTTTGCCCCCCCCAGCAGCTGCACACTAAAAACCTGACATTTAGTCGCAGCGAGAGAGTGGGAGCCGCGATAATTTATGAGGATTTTCCACCTTCCTCGTCTCGGCTCTTTAGCATCAGCAAGGTCCCCGAGTCCTCCAGGGCAATTATTCGCACCTCGGCCTTCCTCTTCTCAGGGGTCCCCGTGTTTATGAATCAAATATTTGATTGGAAAGAGTCTGCACCTGGGCAAGCTACCGTCGCAACAATAGAAAGGTCACGGTGGATCCGGCTGAGCAGTGCGTGGTCTCGAACTGTCCACTTAGGCCCGGGAGCTGCTCGTCGTGGTGCTATAGGAGAAAAAAAGGAAGGAGTGGGGATGAAGGGGAGAAGGATGTGGAGAGGAGAGACATGGGGGGAAGGGAGGAAAAGGAGGGAGGTGGTGCGGGGTGGGGGGCCCATTCTGCAAAGCTGTCGCCTGGACATATTGGGCTTTGATGGGTTGGCTTTCATTTTTACGGCCGTTTTTCTTTGCTGTGGAGGAGCTGTATTAAAGTCTTCAATCTTTAGCTGATATTACAGGATTCACAGCAGATTGTGATAAACAACAGCACGCCTTCCCGGGCACTTCCTCTATGAACATCTGTTGGACCATCACACGGTGACAGAAGCAATGTAATTATAATGTACCAGTGAAACCTGCATACCACACAGGACTTCATGGGCTTTTATAAAGTGAGTGTCACTT
>KV751334.1:6522630-6572086 GCA_001698575.1 Mola mola | reverse complement strand
GTGCCTGCATTTTTTTAGCAGCTTACAAAATCCAAAGTGACTGCAGTTCAGGTTTTACATGTTGCGCCATGGAATCACAGCCCTGTCCTACACATTCAAGTGGGCTGAATCATGTTCACACACATGCAGGCTGCTGTTACACAACAAGACATAATGGTGTTTCAACAACCGCGCTTCACGTTGCTTTACGCAGAGCATCAGGTAGGAAATGTTCTAAATGTGTAATTTTCAATCACAAGGTTTTTTCTAAACTCTTACATGATAAGCACCACATTGTGAAGCCACCTGCAGTAGCGAGCTGTTTCTGTGGTTCATTATCCCTCTGAACATTGACACGAAGCAAAATGACCATTTTTCCACACTGCACTCTTAGAAATTGAAGCTCGTGGCGTCCATAGCAGATCTAATTTAAAACTTAAACAAGCTGATTTTCTAAATCTGTGTGATCCAGTGTGAATCAGAAACTGTACTGTAGAAGGAAACTATCTTCCTGTGAAAACGTGCATGTTTTTCTCTCTTTCTCTCTGTGAGAAAATGAAATTGACCTCTTGAGATTCACTTATTGGTGTGTTACAAGTCAGTGAGTGAAATACAAACCAAAAGTTCTTTTGATGATGAACAGTCGGATTTCGACACTAAAGGACTGTTTCCACATTTGTCTGCTGGAAGTGGAGCATTTCTGAGCACTAACCTTAAATCTGACTCCAGCATATCTGCAACACGGTTCTTTTCATTACAGTCAATCGCAGTTCAGTCTCCAAGCTGGGCTGAAATTTGGGACCTCTGGTGCAAAAACACGAAGGTAGGGATGCTCGAAAGAGAATATGAGACTCTTGTTGAAGAGTTATACATAGCTGCACAATAGCTGCATCTTCAAAGATTCCGGATCTTTCAGTGATGGAGTAAAAGTAGATACAACTTGTTTATTTTTATGGACAAACAATCTTAGACACAAACTAGTTTGTGGCCGGTTTATGTCCTCAGCCATGTTTATTTAAGTTTGTACCACCTTCTCGTAAATACCAAAACCTATTATTTGAATTTTAAAGGTAATTATCATTATTCAAGTAGTAATTATTTTATCATCATCACTTAAACCAGTGAATCAAGGCCCACAGGTGGACATCAAAAGCATAGCCAAACGCCTAAATTATTGTTATCATTATTGTATTTTACAAAGATTGTCATGTTTAACTCCAAATGTGCACACATAAATAACATCTAATTAATATGCTTAATTCCAATGACAATTTGAAAATAAGTGGACGGACACGTTCTGAATGATGCAATGGCAAAAAAACAAACAAAAAAAAAAAAATGTTTTCTGAAATGAAAAGGTAGCATTGGGCACATTCCTGCACCCACGTGGTGAGAAAACTTTATATGATTTAGAATGGCAGGATGTGATGGAATCATGTGGTGAAATCCTGTCACAGCAGGTTTCAGGTATTTTTGGTTTGTCATTGATTCGAGGAGGGTTGACAATTATAAAAATGTTGAGCAAAAAAAAAAATCTCCCAGTGCTGCATTGATGTGAAGCCTCAGTGCTTTATGATCACAAAGGGAGTGTATGAATAATGTAGACAGTAAGAATTCCGCATGATACACATATAAAGCGGGGTCGAAAGGCATACAAATATCGAGCTCCAGATTTTGAGGTGTCGTAATCGCTGCACCTCTTCCTGCAATCCCACGTGAAGCAATTTTGAATTTCCATAAAAGCCAAACACCTACGTGCAATATCACACTGACGACAATGTAAGTTGTGGTACTGTAACGTTGCACAACAGTGTGCCCTGTTAGTCTGAGTCAGCCCACATGGTGCAATAGTGGAGAATATGCCATGCATCACTTCATGAGCTGGAAAAGGGTGTGGACCCACATTTACGGTCCCACGAAGACAATAAGTCTCCTCCTGGGCCACAAATCCTTCAGAGAGCTGTCTGGGTTCACAGGTCAACATGTAGATGAGTAACATAATCTGCAGTTAAACAAATCAGCCCTCAGTACAGTCATCAAGATAAACATCTCCTCACTCATTTGTCTCATCTCCCAGCCAATGCAGCTCTGTCCTAGGATTTATGAATACGGACGACGATTACGCCAGCAGTTAATGCTGTCTGGGCCTTTTGTCTGTGAAGGGAACGCCCATGATTAATTCAGTCACACTCGGACACACCGAGTGGAGCAGGAGTACAATCGAGGTTGTTGGCCTGGTGGCTTGAGTCCGAGAATGGGAGATAGAGAAATGGGGAGAAAAAAACTACCACTGATGAAAATAGAGACGTATAAGACCCCAAAGTGAATAAGGCTGCCTACTTATAAGCTCTGAGCTTGATGTGCAAACAGAGGCCTTTCAGGGCTGCCGAGCACACAATAGCTTTGTTTGCCATGCAATAGAAACCAGTTGTTCGCTGCTGAGTCAATATTTACTGCCTAATGGAATGTATGCTCTGCTACTACCTCTGCTCGACAACACCAGATTGGGAGGGGGACTTATTACCTCCCCTTTCTGTCGTCATGTGTCCGTCTCCATCCTTCCCTCCCGCTTCCTTATATTAACCTTCCCTATCTTCTCGTACTTCCTTTACTCCTCCTTATGATCTAAGAGTTTCCCTCCCCTATCCTGTCCATCCACTATCAAATCTGGTGCATCTGTACACCCCCCCACTCCTGTAGCAGAGTAGCAGAAAACTCCATATAAGGCTTGGCACTGAGAGCGTTTGAAATGTGTGTTAAAAAAAAAAGATTTTGAGTTGTCGTGTAAGTCAGACAAAGGACATTCAGAAAAAGAAAAGATGTAAGTTAAAAAAAAGGACAGGAGTGGACTGTGTCAGGGGCTGTTTGTAGTGGGCAATGTCCTACCGAGGCCGGATACAGAGAGACAGAGATAGTTTAGTGATGAGGTCACCGTGCTGACAGAATGATCCCTTTGTGCCCGAGCACGATAGCAGGCAGCCAATGCATTACATGTGGTATTTACACCCTGGCTGCTGCTAAGCTGCAGCTAATCACAGCAGTTTTCTTAAAGGTGCAAGCAGGCGATCGTGAAATTTAAAAAAAAAAGGACCTATGTGTCACGCTGGCTGACCGGATCGTGTTTCTGCACACAATCTGTAGTGATTCTGCATCTAAGGGTTGCAAAAACACACACGTCAGCCCAGGTTTGGGGAGGGCCCCACCAGAGCAGTGACACACTTGTCCAGGTCCTTTAAAAGATTTTTTTTTTTCTTAACCCCCAACAATCCATTTCTATCAGTCATGCTTCAATATCGTTTCCTTACAGCCCAGAGGATTACTGAGGACAGGACAGTTGTAGGAGTGACGGTGGCGATGTTGCATGTTGGGAGGGGAGGAGGAAGTGGTTTCCATAGTGACACCAAGGCAATGAAAAGAGTGGACCAGCGGACTGTGCCCTGGGTTCCAGTGTGTTTTTGTGTAAGCATAAAGTTGAACTCTACAGCTCAACGTTGAGAGACAGTGGCACCATTCATGATCTACTATCTTGCTTTCACTCTTAAATCAGAGCCAGCAGGCAGAGCTCAGATCCCTGCAGGGTTTTGTGTTTGTACCTGAAGCCATTCCTCAATGTGGCGACAGAGAAAAAAATAACTTACAAGTGTAATTGTGTTTGACGTTTTCTGTCATCTTTTCCCTCCCGCTCATTAGAGACTTTCCAGTTCTGGCCAGCAACTTTCCCAAAGTGACGAGGTCGTGTTTATTAACGTTGTCGCGGAGAAGAGAAATTGATGGCTCTGAGTTGTGCCAAGTGATAAACAATTAGGAGGAGACATATTTATTGTCTCTAATTTTTCTCACTGAGCGCGGATTAAATGTTTTCATAAGTCGAACTTGATAAGTTAAGTTGAGCCAAGTCCTCTCCGTATACGGGCACTACATCTGTCCACATTCCAAAACAAAATCTCTCAAATGCTCCCTTATCAACTTACAATGTACTCTATCAATATTATAGAGCCGGTCCATTAACTCATCTAGTTGCCTTTTACAGCCAGTTTCAGTGAACCTGACCTCAGACTGAGTCTGCTGACAGGCCACTGATTGTGCTTCAGTGTGGTCAGAGTACATTGGATGGTAATTTATCAGTGGAATGGCTTAAATCGTGTGCAGCTTTTTGTAAAGATCCCAACTCTGTGCCCTGAGCATACATTACAAGAGGAGTCATTTTCAAAGGGGCCTTGATTTTGGAGAGCCTGAGTCCTGTCTTTCATGGGACTAACGGTTAATAAAGACCATAATGTGGGCACAGATGTCTTGAAAGAACCGCCTGAAAGTCTAAATCTAGCATAATACATTGAAGAGTAATTTAAAGATAAGAAAATTTCTCATTTGGCATATAAAATAATTAATTATCTCTTTGGAAGAAATATCTTAACAAGGCTACTTAGTATGCATGCAAAATTTGGAATTGTAAAATCAAATTAGCATTATTAGCTTATAGTGTGCTAGATTACATCTATTCCCTTTCAGAAGGTCTGACCGAGTTGAATTGATAATTAAGTAATGAAATGAAAATTTATGATCTAATCAATGGCATCCATATTAGCTCATCAGTAGTCATTCTAAGGTTACAGACAGCAATGGGGAGGGGGCTCGACCCTTGAAAATGACAGCAGCTCTGTAGGATGGAGCCACAAAGGCAATTTATTAGCATGGAGTCCTATTGTGATGAGCTCAAAGCAGCTCAAACAAAGCTGGCCTGAACCTCGCTCATCCTTTCATGGTCAGTGTTCATTATGGTGCTCATCAATAATGGGAAACAGGGTTAGGCTGCACGGCCGGGCTTTGAGGTACCCACAGGTTAACATGATGCTAAGCAGGTGTTTACCACACTAACATGATAAGTCCCTAACCTGAACTCGAATTGCTGAACTGTTTTGCATTCCAATGCGACTTAAATGACTGAGGATCCTACGAGGAGAAGGTTCTACCTTGGCGGTGGCTACAAGTTGGATTCAAGCAATATTTCACTGTGAAAACAGGTGGTGCTAGTGTAAATGTAATCTTCTAGGAATGTTTTTCCACATCTCAATCACAGTATTACATGGGATATAAAAGAAATTTGACCATCAAGTGGCACCAGAGCAGTGCTCATTGACCTTTCATCAGTCACAATCCCCTTTCAGAAAGTCATCCCCATCTAAATGAATATAGAGCACTCACAGAGGGCAGACCTCTGCTGAGGCAGGGCCTCCCATCTCACAATGTTGGGGAACATTTCAAAAATACCTGCATCCACATTATGATCCATATCTTTCCCAAAATTGAATCACTAGTTTTACTACTATTTTTCATAAAAATCTGTGCTTGACGAGTCCACAGACATACAGGCAAATAAACATATGGAAACATAACCTTCTTTGCGAAGATAAAAAAAAAAAAAAAGAGAACGAAGGCAAGTGAGATAGAGGGAGTGACTAGTGTAATTTGCCATCAATGGATCAAGTTCATGAGTACTTTGAAAGGCAATTTTAATGCATTTTATTATGGTCTGCTATGTGAAAATTAATTTTGCAGACACCCCTTAGAGAACTAATATGTACCCCAAGGTGCCGCAGCACCCTGGTTTAAAAGGCTGCACTACAGTACAGAAAAGTAAGGAGATGACAAAATTCACTAGGATTCATGAACATTTGACAAAATTTTACAGCAATCTAGCCAATAGTTGTGGAGACACTTAGACACAAAACGACACATTAGAATGCAATGATTATTTATAAGCATTATTAGCGTTATTTAGTTTTTCCCGTTGGTAGTGACTGCGTTAATAAATTTTGCTGTTTGACCCACTGCTTGGAGAGACAGTGACATAAACAGAGTGGCGCTTCAGCTCCACTGCCTCATAGCAGGTTAAATGGAGCGCAGGCCAATGAGCAATTCCCCAACAATCCCTCTCCTCTGTGCTGCAGGTTGTTCTTCCCCCTTAAACCCATCGCTTCCTGGTGCTCCGGCTTAAAGCTTTAGCCTGTGGGGTCCCAACAGACTGGAATAAAAAACACGAGTGGATGCGGCAGGTTGCCATGGTTACTTAATAAGCCCTAGTTGTAGTGAGAGAGGGAGTCAACTACAGCATTCAGTGAAGCATGCATCTGAAGGCAATAAATTGAATGCTGTGAGGGGGAAGAAGACAGAGGGGGGGAAAAGGAAGCAAGGGAGCAAGCGGATGTTATTGTGAAATAACCTTTTAAGTCGGAATTAAATATTTTGTCAGGGGCTGCGCGCTGCCCCTCCTCTCCTTGCTCTGACGTGCCTGATGGGGGCAGGAGGTTAAATGGCTGTCTGCATTGTCATTGAGGATGCTCTCAGCCAACCAGGCCACCTTCTGCTGCTTGTCACAAGTGCTGACCGAGGGACACCTGGCTGTTTGTGTTTTTACGTTTGTTGTTTTCTCTTCGGCCTCACCTGCATCTGTCATTGCTTTGACTGCCGGGGCCATTACATATGTTCATATCTACAGAGGCTGTCAAAGCCCCAAAGCATCAAACATGCCACCTTTATGCTGCGTAAATCTTTCATTATAACATTAATTATCAGCTCCTGGCATTCAAGGAGAGGTAAGGAGACTGATGGCAGTGGCTGGATTCAGCACTGACAGTTTAGGGAGCCAATCTATAATGACTCACAACAAGAAAGGAGTCCTCTTAACTCTTATTTAAGGGGGCTGCCCACCATTCGTCAGAGGTGTTGTTCACCTGTCTAGCTAATTCCTCACAGCGTCTGGTAAACAGCTTTATCTTCATTCTGCGCACCTCCCAGGGTCCGTCTTCATATGGTCCTGGACAGCTCAATGATCATCCCTGTTTAACAGCCCCCCCACCTTTACAGAAACAAACAAATTCCCCCACTGAGGTTTAAGCCCAACATGCATGCTCATCAGTGAGTGTGTGTACGTGCTCGCTATTGACTTGCTTTTGATTCAGGGACAGTTGACAGCTCCGCTGCCCAGAAAGCCTTCTATTATCTGGCTTTGCATAGGATTAGCTGTCAGCTACCTGCTGCAGTAAACAAACAAACAGGATGAGCCCAATTATAAAGGGCAGCGTCCACGACATCCCTATGTTGCTGTAGCGCTCAATAAAGGCAGGCCTTGTGCGAGTCTATAAATCATCAGGAAAACTTGGCCTAAATGTGCCAACAAATGCATCTTGCCTACACCCTAATTCTCTTTTTCTGTCCACCCTCTCTCAGGACCTGACACTATTTACAGCTTCTCAGACGCTTAAGTCACAGAACTATAGCGTTGTTTTATCTTTAGACACGTCGATAAGACAGCATATTGGTTTTCTCCTAAAAGCTACGGACTGGGCTCAGTGTATTGACGCGTTAGTTGGGTACTTCAGACTGCAGGCCCGGGAGGCGCAGCATCCCTCGTTTGCTCACACTGTTTCATTTTTTGGGCTTCACCTGGTGGAGGGAAAGATATAACAACTAAGAACAGGGATGAGACCTTTGATAACACAATGTAACAAGCTCAGGAGTGGGCAAGAAGAGTGGGGAGTTTGGAGCATTTCATCCTGCATTGTCACACTCTGTTATCTAGGGCGTCTACTTGATATTTAGTGACAAAGACAAAATCAGGGCTGCGTCCATACTGCCGCTGTCTCCCCACCTCAACCCGCAGTTGCACAGAAATCTTCTGTCGTTGAAAGTAACACCCATCAGGTGAACTTTCCAACACTCACATGTGTGGAAGTCAAGGCCAGAGGAGGAGGAGCAGGGGATCTGAGTGATTCAGCCACCACATCAGTCAATATCCTGGCTCGTGTCACTGTGGAATGGGAGAGCTCAGCAGGTTTCATTAAAAGCCTAGAGTTGGCCAGTTGATTGTGCAGTTAGTCATTCAGCAGACTGATTGGTGGATTCTGGGAAAGGCTGAATAGAGAGGTTATTGGAGGTGGACGACAGAAAATGACCTCCCTTCAGCTCAGTCTGTTCAAATAATTCCTGGGTGACTGTCACTGGAAACAAACCTCTAGACAACTTTTGCTGGTTTTCAAAGGGCTTATTTTAGCGTGGTAATCCCATAACAAAAACTTCTTACAATAGATGGAGATCAGGCCCCAAAGGCTTTACTCCATGTCGGTCTGCAGGCGGCGCAGCCCTGCCGTGCCGACCGTGGAGGGTTCCTGTGTTAGCTGGCAAGACAAGCAGTCAGCTCTCAACAGAGAGACACAATAGCAGCATTAGGATTCACGTAGCATGGCTTTACAGGTACTCCTTTAAATGACTCCATGGAACCCTTCAGGCTACTGTCAGCTGAAGCCCTCACAGGAGACACGCGGCTAATATGCCCTTGGTGTTTCACAGCAGTGGAGCAGATGGTTATGATATGGATTACACTGACAGTAAATCAATAAGACCCATATCCTGGGTTTGCACTGGATTAGTCAGTTGTCTCTGGCACCCTTTTTATGATTCTGTCTTCTGATCGCTCTTGCCTCAAGCTGCGGTGGTTTCTCCTCTCTGGCCTGGAGGTACTGAAACAGAACAGTGAAAATAACCAAACCTGGCTGAGAAGTGCTGCTCTGACAAATGTTGGTGGCAAGTCCAAACAAACAGAAGATGCTCCTTCTGATGCCCTGCACAGATCTCCTGTTTTGCTCCCATGCCATATGTTACACGTCCACATGCTTTAACTCTGATGTGTATGCGGCCAGCTTGCGGGCCAGCTTTGGTTACAATTAACCAACGCTCCAGCCAACCAGAGTGCAGCAATTAAACAGTATCCAATCAAATTTGTGTGACAACCAGACGCCTTTCATCACAGCGGGGGTCCAGACGCCCACCTGCCCCGGGCGCCATCTCAGAGCTGGTCTGGAATAAGTAATTAGGCAGCACATCCAGCATGGGACACTCGCGCCAAACCAATACAGTAAAAATTCCACTTGATCTCCATCTTTTTCCTAACGTGTCAGCATTCTCACTTTTGATCCCTCATCAGCACAGACAGACGAGAGAGAGGAGCATTACTGGTTTGTTTAACAGAGTTTCACTGATGTCTGCAGGCACCTGCTGTGCACATCCCACTGCATGCCTGTCTACTGCTGTCCCACTCAGGGAGGGGGAGGGCGTGAATGACAGTTTTATTTTTGTTTTGTTTTTTAAACGGTGAACACGTCTGCACTCATCACTGCTCCTCTGTTGTTAAGAAAATATTCAGGAGGTGATCGGCTGAGCAGCTTTGAGCTGCAGGGCTCTTTGCGTACACTTTTGTTAAAAACAAATCCATTTTTAGCCATTATTACAGGTTTTGTTAGTGCAAAAGCAAGGGAGGGGCCACGACAATAGAGATATATAAATAAACACCGCAGAGAGTCGAATCACCTCTTGTGGAGCTGCAAACAGCCAAAATTAGTTTTCGTCCGTTTGCGAGTGGAAAACAATACAACGACAAATAATGTATGAGAGTCCAGCAGAGGAGGAGCATGCCGCAGCCAGCACTAACGGGAATTATTCATTATATTGCTGTATGTGCTCACCGAGTGTATGCGAACAAGCAGGCAAGCTCAGGTCGGTTAATATACAATGTTTTCCGTAAGTCAGCCAGGGCGCCTCACCTTTGGTGCTTGAGAGAACCCAGCGAACCCATCTCTGTCTTTTCCCTCCCTGCCCACCCACACCCCCCAAAACACGCACACACATGTATCTCCATATTAAAAATAAGCAGACAGAAACAATATTCCTATTATGAGAACCATAATGCACCTTATTACACAACGAGTGTTTGCAGGCTGAACAATATTTTCTGGTCTGCAGACTTTAATGTCTGGCCTTGGCATACATCGGGCCTCAAACTGAACAGCTCATCATTCATGACATACCATTAGTGTTCAAAAGTCCAATTACAAAAACCTACATGGCACTCAGCGTCACTAAACGCCAGACTTCGATCAGGGCTCGACCTCACTGCGATTTGTGATGCACAGCAAAGCACCAAATAATAGACAAAAGATCTTTAACGTAATTACGCCTTAATGGATGGCAAAGCCACGTTGTCAAAAATTGATACGCAGGCCTCAGTGGTGTTTAACGAGGAGGTGGCAGAGCGCATTCATCTCCATGTCGAAGAGAAACTGAGAAAGAGGACAGATGGAGGAGTGACACGCTGGGATGTGAGTGGTTCCACCCTCTCTAAGATCATTTCCCGTCAACTTAGTCCATGGCGAGTGCTCTAGTCTAATTGCAGCGAAAACACCCCTCCTTCCCCAAAACCTTTAATCATACCCTTTCCACTGTGTTGACAAACCCAGATGAACAGAATTTCCGCCGCACATGTTTCTACCGGCCTTACTAGCAGCAATGTTGACCAACTCCTCCAAGGTGACTGCCAGTAATGTGGTCAGCTCCAGTCTGCTGCATTTAGCAGAGACTTTTTGTGAAGTCAGTCCCATTAAGTCAGGGATAATTGCGTGTGTGTTCTCCATGGTGAATATTTGATCTGCTCTGTGCCCTTTGCCGGCCACCCACTGCAGAATAATGGCTGTCTTTGAGTGGCACAAGGCAGAACCTCGGGCTCCTTCTGCCCAATGAGGCCAACCCAATTACTCGATCAATTATTAATTCATCGTAAAGGTCGTCCCTTAGCTCTATTATCCACACCAGTCTGGGCATGCCTCTGTCATGTGTGTTAACAGAACCCTGAGGGTCAAATACCACCCAGATAGAGACGAACACAACACAGACTGCAGAGGACTCAGCAGACTCTTCATTCTGACAGAAAATGGATATGATAGACTGTATGTATCTATTTAGAAATTTTGCACTGGGGTAATATTGCATTAGAAACAGCAAAAATGAACATTACATTAACCTCATTCTTATGCCGACCATTTTGATACTTTTTCCTTTCTGGTTAGGAAATCAAAAAAAATAATGGACTTTTAAAAATATGTGGCCGTTCGCCAAATTCGATAACGGAAGGAGCAATTTATAAAAAAGTTGAGTCTTAGTCCTGATTCGTATAGTAGAGTAGTATCCAGTACTTCAGAGACGTACTCGGGGTAAGTGGAAGTACGTCATCATAAGCACGCCAACCTCATCATTTTAACACGACACAATGATTTCATAAAGCCCAGAGAGATATAATATGATTAGATCAAACATTGTGGATGAGGTCATGTAATACATGTAATTTAGTACATTTTTTCTCCTGATTCTCCTGCATGCAAAGATCTATGCCACTGCTTTGTTGACAAAACACAGGAAGCGCTCTTCTGCTTTAATTGTGCGTGTTAAGTGCAATGCTGCCCCCAGATCCGATCACTCAGCAGTCACTCAGGATACATGGAGATGCTTTGTAAAGTCAGGGGTGAACCCATGTACTCAGAGCTGTCCGCTTTGCCATCTGACCCAGTCATGACCTTAATTCAGCATGCACATATCATGTGACCCACACAAGGAAATTCTCCTGGTCTTTCTTTTTGCTGTTGCTGTTTTTCCTCATTTGTATTTTCCGCAAATTAAGCAATCAGCCTTCTGTTTCCTGTTTACACCAAAACGTGACAGTTTTTTTTTTTTGTTGTTTGAAGTTTCGATCTGAAAATGAAACTTGACCTCTCATCTCAGCACCACATTTTTGAAATGAAAACACAGTAGCATGGATGTAGCCTTGTGCTGTGTAATTAAGGTTACATACAATGGCTGCTGTCATGAAGTGTTGGTAGAATGGTTAAAAAAAAACATTTTAAAAAAGCGTTTTAGCAAAATTGCTTTTTTGTATGCCTTGAACAGGAGCAAATTGTGTATCGTTCCTTTTCAATTCATGGAATTATTGGAAGTTGTTTGTTTGCAGCTACTTTGTCACATGTTTGTTTCTGTTGTGTTTTTTTTTTTTATTTTCAGTACCATAGCTCTTACAATCATTTGGTAAATCCAAGACAAAAATACAACTAAGCTAATATTTTGTTCATGCAACTGTGAATTGGTCAAACGCGCTATGGGGTCAGTTTACGAACACAACAAAATACAGTCGGTTTGTGTAACAGCCAAGCAGTCTATTCATGTGGTTTTGTGTGTTATATATATATATATAAAACATAGCAATTGAGGAAACAGTCCATCATAGTCAGTATCCAATATTAAAAGTGAACCGCTGCGACTCCACCAGCAGATCAATCCCCTTGAACCATAACGGGCGGAGGGCTTTGTGGTGCTGTGTGCTTTACATGTCACCGCCGGTGGAGCTGTGCCAAATGTTGACTGTGTCGTCTGGTTTGACCTTTAGCTAACGGTTACTGGCCTTCCCAAGCAATAAAGGTCACATTCTACATTCCAACCAATCATGGCTCATAGCATTAGCTGTCCGACCAGCAGAGAAACAAAGCATGCAGGATCATAATACAGTATGTATTGTTTGCGTCACTCCACACATATTGATGTGTGGGATGTGACGAGGGGAAAGTGATAATCATTTTCACGCTGAATTTGATGGTGTTCCATAGCGTGACCTTTGTGGACCCTGAAACGTATGAGCCATAGGTCTAGGTTATATTACAACATCAATATTTATGATAATAACATCTAAGTGTATTATTTCCTGCTCCATGCGACACACATCACCTGAATTTTTAGTATGTTGTCAACAGCCAGAGTAAATGCCGTTTGGGAGATTGGGCTAGAATTATCATTAGAGCAACAGTTTTTCCACACATTTAGTGCTAAAGCGGATTTTCAATTATGAAGCAAAGCAGTCTAGTTTGGTAAATTATACATTGTCAAGGCTGCCTTCATTAAATTGTATTATTAGTCGTATTAGCATAAGTGCATAATTGAATATGATTATCTGTAATTATTCCCATAAATTACATTTAGGCCGCTGATGACTGAGGAAGTCTGTGATTTTTCCTTATTCTAAATTGACCGGCTAGAAAAATAGCCCTCAAACAAAGCTAGCTTTAATATTATATTCCCACAATTCCCATTTGTTAGAGTTTACAAAGCTATCCTCAAACTTTGCTCATGTCTGATGACACACTATATACATTATTATGGACGGTGACAGTGCTGTAGAAAATGTGAGCTCAGGGAATTAAGAGTAAGTATGAACACGATGCTAAGTCATGTAAGATTTGACAGCTTAAATACCAAAAGTCATTGTTATAATTGTGCAATGTAAAAAATGATGTTGTGAGTAGCAGCATGCTGTACAGTGTAAAGAGGAGCACAGATATGTAGAATAATAGCCTAATGTTTTAGAGACCTACACATCTCTTTCAAGTCATTTCAGCGCATTGAGAAACAGGGGGGTGCATTCTCATGCAGTCTGTGGATTGTCATGGCAACGTCGTAAAACGTAACAGCAAGATATTACAAAAAGAAATGGTAGTGGAACAGCCTGCCAGGGACCAGTGAGAGAGAAGAAAAAAACAAAACCAAGTGTGTGCAACATATTTGCACATGTGTGTGCTTGAAACTGCTGACTGGAAAAAATGTGGGTTTCTTCAAGAACTCACAAAGTCATAAAAGCATTTGATGACAGAGTCTGGGTGAACACACTAAATCACTCATGTGGGGACAAATGCCCACACGCACACATACAAATGCACTATCGGTGAAGTCTGTCACAGCAGATGGAGCCACTTAAATTTTGTGGATGTACCTGCCTGGAATATGAGAACTGTTTGGAATGTGTGATACCATCTTGTAGGTGTTTTGTAGTGTAATTAGATCCTCAGACCCTGACTGAATGAGAATCTGGTTCACAGAATTGTCTTAACTCTGGGACACCATCATCTTTTGTTACACAATGAGACTGAGGGATGTTACAAACGTCATGATGTCACAGAAGCGAGAGAGGGGTCCTTCATCAGCCTCACGGAAAACTATTCACTGATGAAGAGATATAAGACTGTTTGTTTAGCAACACTCATCAAAGTGCTGAGTTACCTAAATAAATCAAGCTTTTGTGCTAAACATGCACCGCAAACACACATCCCAGAATGAAATGTTCGCGCCCATCATTTGCAGAAACCACAAATCTATTACTTTTGCACAATTCACATATACACACACTTCATATTAGTGACATGTAAATGAGTTTATGTTCTCATCTGGAGGTGGGGTTGTAGCAATGTGTCTAGTATTTTAAGGTAAACTCTGATTTTTCTAACCAAATCTGGGTGTTTTGTACTTAATGCAGATTCTCAGCACAACTACATTAAAATGAAAAGCTGAAACTTAAAGAATTTATTGGTCTGATGATTGGGTCGTGAGTACAATAGCACAGGACATCACAAACTTACCGCCCTGCCCTCCGGGTGCAGGTCCCTGAGGGGCAGAGGAGCGCCCCTTCGAAAAAGCCTGGCCCCTGCGGCCATGGCAGGGTTACTTGCTGAGGGAACCCTGCAGGATTGCATTTATTTTCTTAATGCCTACTGCATGCTGTGAAAAAGTGAATTCTTTCCAGGGACAAGAAAGTCTGACAGTGCAAAGGATTTTTATCTTATTAAGTTACAGCATTTTACCTGGATTCTTCCTTTTAAAAACTGCACAAATATTTTTATGTACAGTCATTAAAGTACAATTTTGTCTTAATATCTGCGCACCCTGGTGCTGAATGTTCCTGTGTGACAGGTGGGCTGAGATTGCCACTTTACATTAAAGCCCTGAGAATTCAGAGACTACAATGTTGCTGCAAAAGAACCATATTCAATAATCAAATTCCCCTGTGGCCTCAGTAAGAAATATATGCGCCTGTGTGTATGTGCAGGAGGCAGCATGTGCCCGTGAGTCCGTTCGTTCCTGTTCTCATTAGGATCTCCACTACAGGGCCCTGCTCCAATGTTGTTTCCTGTATAGCCCATTAACGCTACCTGCCCCAGGGTTGGAAGTTTAAGCCTGAGACAAACAGCGAGCCGTGTGCAGTAAAATGCACCCAGGAGATTAGCCATGCGAGGAAATCGGGGTGAACTTAAGGTTGAGTCAACCTGAGGCCACAATGGGCTGTCGTGGAAAGATGATTTCCAGCCAGGCTTTTAGGTTGGAGGCCAGGAAAAAAAAAAGGGCAAGAGGAGGGGGACCTATGGTATAATGGCATTTTATTCAATTTAATTCAGGAAATAGAATGATTTTTTTTTTTTATAAACCTACAATTGACGTAGGGGAGGAAGTGATTCTTTGCACTCTTGTGTCACATAACTGTAATAACCACACATTAAGAACTCAGTCAAAAAGTACAAATACAGCTCTATTTTTAAAATATTGACAGAACAATACTGTCTGAGAAGGATGATAACTGAAAGCGTTTACAGAAACATGGTCAATTTTCACCTCTATGTATGTGAGTCTGGTATTTTATGTTTGCCAAATGCACAGACTTTATCTGCTGCTTGCTAGTAATATCATAGTACACTCCTGGTTTTCCCCTCTACCAACCCACTCTACCTGCCTGCCCTAATCAAGATCATTAGACTCACCTGTTCCCCCCAGTCGGCTCTTAACCAGCTCTTCCACACTCACTCTTTGCCAGATTGTCGTCGCGTCATGCACTACCCTCCAGCACTTGGTTCCGGACGGATTACCTGGTACCTGACCTGTCTTCTGCCCCTGACCACGTCTCCTCGTCTCTGCCCCGGTAAGCTGACCTGCCTTCTGTCTTTGAACTTTGCATCTGCCCACTCCCTGTCTGCCTGCAGCCTGCCTGGACTCCCTCTCCGGAGACTCCTGCCCCATTCAGAACTTGGACTGTGCTCGCCGACCAGGCTTCCTGATTGTCGTCTGTTTGGACTCCTGAATATTGTAAATAAAGTTCTGAACTGTGCCGGTCTAGATTTGTGCTGTTCTTAGGTCCGCTCTCACACCCCATTACAGTTGCAGAGGAAATCGTTACAGGGTTGCTGGGTCGCCGTCATAATGTCACATTAAGCTCCCGGACTTGGGAAACAAGAGGTGAAGCCGCAGCGTGGACAGAGGAGGAGACAGCTGCCCCCGGCAAAGCTCCCACACCGGCCAGTGAAGCAGCAGCATCCGCCGATGAAGCCGCAGAGACCCGCACTGGGGGAGCCCCCATCTCCTCGGAACTGGGCTTGCATGTTCGCCATGTTGTGCTGGACCTCCGCCATGACTTGTCGGTTCTCAGCCGTGACCCCGACAGAGTTGGCAACCAGCTGACCGAGCATCTCCTCCAATCTAGAGATCCGGTCGTTGATCTGTGCTGGGTCCATTTCTGGCCAGATTGTAATCTAACGGGTGTGAGAGCGGACCCAAGAACAGCACTAATCTAGACTGGCACAGTTCAAAACTTTATTTACAATGTTCAAGAGTCCAAACAGACGACAATCAGGAAGCCTGGTCAGCGAGCACAGTCCAAGTTCTGAATGGGGCAGGAGTCTCCGGAGAGGGAGTCCAGGCAGGCTGCAGGCAGACAGGGAGCGGGCAGCTACAAAGTTCAAAGACAGAAGGCAGGTCAGGTTACCAGGGCAGAGACGAGGAGACGTGGTCAGGGGCAGAAGGCAGGTCAGGTACCAGGAGTCCTGGAGAGTAGTGCATGACGCGACGACAATCTGGCAGAGAGTGAGTGTGGAGGAGCTGGTTAAGAGGAGGCTGGGGGGATCAGGTGAGTCTAATGATCTTGATTAGGGCAGGCAGGTAGAGGGGAAAACCAGGAGTGGACTGTAACAAGTAACCCAGACACAATGTGTTCTGTGTTCATGTGTTTATGTGAAACCTCAGGCTCTAAATGTTTGTACAAGTACCAAGAAGCTCAGTTCTTTCTATCGATTTCCAGTTTATCTCCAGTATTTTTACAATCTTGGATTAGAAGTTACTTCCTCGTAACTCTCGCCACCAAGGACAAATAAATGTCTCTTTATGGTTCAATCACGCCATACATTAAGTAGTGGGGGGTATTTCTAATGCTGCAACCATATTAGGACCTCTTTAAATACATGTATCAAAGCAATAACTTTTACCTTTATTTTATAGATGTAGGAAAGGAGAGAGAGTGTTGGGCATGCAGCTAAGGGCCTGGGCGCTCTTCCAGGTGTTTGTTTTTTTCAAACACAGTTGCTGTATTTATTATTTCCTTAAGATGACTCACATAAAGAGGCGGTTCATGTCAGAACACTCAATAACTATCTGATCGCTCCAATGCTGATGTCAAGTTATTAGCCCATGACGCATTCATGGAGCTTCATTGCAAAACATTGTTGCAGGAATCTGTGAAACAACAAAGGAAGCTAAAATAATTACCCCCAAAAATGAAAACGCCTCAAAGAGCTTGTTGGATATTCTATGTGTCTGGAATCTCAGAGATGCCAAACTGCTCTGAAAAGATGCTATTTAAACTGTATAAAGAAATCTCCACTGTTGCCACTGAGTGATTTTTTTGTTGAATGTCCATTTCTAAATTCTCCCTTGGAATCATTTGCTTTTCGCTTGTAATTTCTCCTGAACCTCTGTGTGTTTTTGCAACCAAACGTGGAGACGTTGGAGACCAGCCCAGGTGTTTAAACTTCAGATCAGTTTGATTTAAATTAGTTATTGCATGCTGAAACGTCGTGATTGCTCAGCCCTGCTCATGATTGGGGGGAACTCAATTCTGCACCAAATGTGAAGTTTCAGAAATGTTTTGTGGACAGTCAGTAGATAATCCACTACCAAGTGGATGTCTTGGTATTACTGGAGAAGTCTGTATAAAAAATGTTTTTGGTTGTTACCAGACAGTTTGTGTATCTCTGTTGCATCCTATTCTTTTCTTTAACCACTGTATAATGTCCCTGAGAACACAGGGAATCTTAGCTTATGTCAGTTGGACGATTTAGATTTGAAGAGAAGATAAATCGACAAGTGCCGGATATGACTCATGACATGATCCTCCGTACATGATCCAATCTGCTCCACTTCTTTCTCTCCCACGACATTATCCGTGTGTTCCTTCCATGTGATCATGTAAAAGCTCATCTGTCGGTGTTGCGTGACTCAGCTCGAACTGCATCTGCATTGTTCCAGTTGGAATTTTGCAGGTGTTGGCGGGGACGCCTCACACTGATACTGTCAGTCACCATGTTTTCCAATTACCAAAGCCGGCACACCAACACGATTGCCTGATTGGCAGTGTTATTTCCGTGGCAATTATTATGATTCTGATTATGTCAATCATTTTGCTCTCTCTACTCCACGTGGCACCAAATAGCAGTAGCTTGAGCTGCTCGTTTTTTTTCATTTCCCTTTGTGTGTCTGGTGGCTGTTTGAGGTATGTTCCCTCTTTGTGAACAGCAGAAAAACTTTTTTAAAAATTCATGCCCTGCTCCCCTCAAGTGCTATTACCTTTGAGCTTGGTAGCTCATTCTAAACTACTAACAGCCTGTATAAGGTCCCTATAATGATCATTTTTGCTCTCCATCAGTAATAAGTGCGAGGTTAATTCTATTTTAGTGCAAGCTCAGGGCTTCTGGTTTTAGCTTGCTACGTCTTATATTATTCATGTTATCCTCGTGTCATTGACTTTCCTAGAGCACCCTACATTTAAACAGCAATTACCACTATTACCACCTCTGCAGTTTACTGGTATAGAAAAAGGAAAGAAAAAAGTAATTTTCTTCATTATCATTGTCATCCCCGCCACCGCCATCATCATCTATTTGCCACATGATTCAATTAGTGAGCCATCAGATAAAAGGTCATGGCTATATCAGACCTTTGAGCACATGATGTTTTTATGTTCATTTTTTTTTCCCCCACCGTTCTCAATATTACATCTGGGGGTTCTTAGTGAGCTTGATTTCCAATTTTGCAACTCAGATGCGTGACATTTTGAATGATCCACGGAAACAAACAAAGCAAATAGTTGTCCATATACAATTAGAAGTGTTTTGTTCAAGCATCATAGTCTTGAACGGACTCAAGGCTGCTGCAAACGATGCAAAATATTTGAGCATTTAAGGGCACATGCTAATGCTCAGTGAAGTTGACTGTGGTTGAAACAGACTGAAACAACCGACACAGCTATCTACAGATGTTTGCAGTGCTAAGTTGTAGTTAGTTTGCTTTAAAACGCTACTAGTTGTGGCTACACACTTCACAGCACGCAGTCATTACACAGTCATTCAAAAACTTGTCTGCACTCGTGTTTTTATTGACTTTGAGCTAAACTCTTCGTAGCTTTTCAACAACTGTGTAGCATTAATCTTTTGTAGTCATCTGTACAAGGTACAGATGGCAATATCTGGCCAATTTAGTCAAGAATGAAATATTGTCACTCCATCTCTAATATTTCCTTTAATATTTTCATTCATGGTCACCAGTGAATATATCATTATTAAAGTCTAAAACGCTGATGTTTTCCTTCGTGCCATAAAGAGGTTTACATTTTGTTTGTTTAAATTTCACGACTCAAGTTGTATGAATTTTCCGGATAAACCCATTATGTTTGATATAATGCTGCCAGCATGTCACGCATTTTACATATACTTTAATATGTCTCAAAATAAGCAAGATGGACTGGCACAACGTTTTACACACATTCAAAGTTTCATGGCAAGGCTTTTGTTAGTCAGTTCTGAAGTTTGGCCCTTGTTTTTTTGAGTTGAACGGCTCAACAACTTGGATTGGACATACTGACACTCATGTCGGCGTCAAGTTTGTTCAACTCTTGGTTTTGTGACCATAGATGCTGCCTGAAAAAGAAGGGAAGGCTCGGTTAATTGATGACTCTCTAGTGTGAATTAAGAAATCTTAGCATATTAGCCTACTTAATTAAGACCGTAAGCAGGGAAAACATCCAATCTGGTACACATCACATGAACATTTTGTGAAACTAGAAGCCAAGTAAATACATATATATGAAGAGTAATAACGAGATAAAATACCTAAGACATGAACAGGCTACAAGAGGCAGCAAGAAACCTACATTTTGTTTACATCTAGCGACAAAAAAACCCCTCATCATTACTAACATCATCGGCACCAGTAGTGATATGTCAAAACTAATGATTAGATTAGTTTACAATAAACAAATATATAAAAGATATATCAGACCACCAAACAGACTGTAATGATTCCGTGCAGTGCAGGAGTGCAACATACCGAACTGAAGAATGTGCTATTTTTTGGGCACGCTGGCACAGAAAATGTAATTATTTCAGCCATCCGACAAGGCCATCTTAAAATTAGATGATAACTGGTTTGATAAAATGTGAAACTGAACTGCAACTGAAGCCAAACATGTGGGCCTTCAAGGTGTTTAAATACAGCATTAATAAAACAACGTTAAGAAGAGTTGCTTCATTATGTTACAGGGCTGCGGCTAATCCAACTAATAAAATTATTACAAGTGTAATGCAACTGACACACTCACCAGCAATCACCTAAAAACACTCGTAATCTCAAATTAAATATCAATCTTATTTTTTCCGAACTTGCGTATGGCATGCCTGTCTGATCAAAGAGGAAAACTTCAGACTTCACTCTGGGTCTGTGTCTGTGTGTGTGTGTGTGTGTGTGTGTGTGTGTGTGTGTGTGTGTGTGTGTGCGTCAGTGCATCGCAGCAGCTGCTCTGTCAGCATCCTCTCAGTCTGGGGGAGGGGGTGTCCACACAGCGTGGCTCAAGAGCTGATCAACAACCCCGGGCGCTGTGCTCACTGTGTGGGATGATGTGCTGCAGACTCAGCCCCTCAGCCGAGCGGGCCCGACGGTATAGACACATTAACTTACTGTCTGCTTTCATCCAGCAAATACGCTTGTTGCCCACGAGCGCGGGTATTTCTTAACAGGAGGGGGGTTAAGATTTAGGAACTTGTTACAAGAAGCAAGAATTTGATTTGTTGTGAATGCAAAGCGTGGGGCTCCCGGGGCATTTAGCCTCTCGCTATAGGCTTAATGAGTTTGTGTGTGCTCGCCTTATGTGCGATTAATTTGTGTGAGATGCGTGCGTGTGCGTCAGAATTCGTTCAAGCTGCATGCGTGTTTGTTTTGCACTTGTCAAAGGGGCGAGCGCTCCCCAAGTGTAACACACTCATGTGATGGCTACTGGCTGCAGGCGGTTGGTCTAATTCACTCTTGGAGGCTAATTCCAAGCTAACAAGTCAGCGATGCCACATGCTTGTCCTTGCCCACAGCCCAGTGGGCCAGTCTCAAAGCAAACCAATTAGCCAAGCTGCTCTGGGTCTGTCAACCCCCACAACCCAACATGGGAAAAGTCATTCTAAACTTTTTTTTTTTTTCCCCTCCCTCCCCTTGAAGGCTTTTGAATGAAGGAGGTCCGCGAGGAGTGTAGAGGGGCTGCGCATTAATAAGCCTGTATCACTGACATGAAAGACGTCCAGCAAGACACGTCAAATACACAAGGCTAAGCTGCCTTGCCAATTAGCTAAAATAGCTATTTAGTGACAAATCTTCTATCCCCCGAAAGAAATCACGTCAGTGCACATGTGAGGAGATGAATAAAGTTTTTTAATGGATGCATTAGCACGCTCGCGGAGCCTTTGTGAAAAACTTTCTTTGCTCCGTCACTGTGAGTACGAAGAAAGTGGCGAACATGAAGGTGTCAGGACTCGCTAAGTTGACTGAATTGACACTCTGCAGCAGTGCAGCAGTGCTTCCACGGTGGGACTTTCTAATTGGATGGTAATTAATGGAATGCAGGCCGATAAATACCTTTGTGAGCGGGATTGTCAAGGACATGGAGGTGATGGGAGGGAGTTAGAGAGCTAGGGAGAGAGAGAGAGAAAGAAAAAGCGACGGGACAGACACCTTTTCTTCATCGTGACAGCTAATCCTCATCCCTTCATCCATCTCCTCAATTCCTAAATGAAACCACCCTCCCTCATCAGTCCTCCGCTTCGCCCGTCGCTCTCCTCCTCCCCTTACAGGCCCAATGCCTAGTCTCGCCTGCCCCAACTTCACTCGTTTCCATGGAAACACTGGATAAAAAGAGTTACTTGTAGATGAAATCAAAGATTTTGAAGTGCCGAAAATATTACAAGTCCTTTTGAGTCCTGTTCCTCGAGCTCAGGATGATACTTTAATTTCTCCTTCCAGATAGAGTGTATCTGTAAGAAAGGAGACGGAGCTGCACATTCGCTGATGCAAACTATAAGACCCGTCTGCCAACGGTTTGTGAGTTCCTCTCTTTTCTTGCTTTCTTTTCTTGTCTCTGCATTTCAAAGATCCGCTCAGTCGCTGTCGCGGAGGTCTACAGGAGAATTCTGTGCATAAATCCTGCCTAGAAAAAGAAGCAAGCCGGAAACAGACTCCTGTGATGTTGCTGCAGGATAGTGCTTTCAACAGTCTGATAATGTCTTCAAACATACTGTGAGCAGCTATAAACGTGTTGTCTTTAGCCACTGCCTTTGATTCTGATTACCACCTCGGTGCACTTTAATGTGTAGCTGGAAGCATCAGCGCACTCAGCTTAGACAAACAGTGGCTTCCCGCTTGGCTGCTGAGCTTACTAGCCAAAGGGCAAATTAGGAAAGCGAATGACTCAACTCGCCACTTGCCACCGTCACCACTTAATGAGATGTTTGCTGCATAGCATTGAGCCCCATTGGACTTAACTTCTCCGTCTGCAGGTCCAAAGTAGTACTGGGTATTCAATCCTCCCATTTACTGAGTTGGGAAATTCTTCTGACGTCGGTTTGGAAGCAGCTTTGACAGTACAGAGAAGATGTGCGGTAATTTATTATTAACCACGCCCACACTTGTCTGTAGCTGTTTAAAGCTGTTAAGTGTGAAATCATTCCGGACTGGTTCCACTAACGCTCCCTAAATCCAGTGAAATGTTTACTCGATGGGTTATAGTGCTGAGAAATACATTTTAGAACTATTTTGATTATGGCAACTAATTAAAACCCAGATACATCCAGGCATAACATTTTGCAATACACTGTATATATACATGAAATAATAAAAAGTTTTGTATTAACCAAATGTCAGCTGGGTTTCTATTAAAATGCAAAAATTTGCATTCGTTCACAGTAAGTTCTTTTATTCCTTTAAATGCTCTATTTGCTTTATTTGTTTCCAATGCAAATAGTTGCATTTTTCCTTTAAATGATATGCCAACTTTTCCAGCTCCCAACGTGAAAACCTTTATGTTTATTTTATTCATATATTTATCTATTCTAATGTTTCCATTCATGTTTTTATGAATCGAAAATGCACACAAAAACAGGCGTATGGGTGGGGAGCTCCCAGAACAGAGCCCACCAAATATCACAACAATAACAATCGGGAACAGATATGCATACACAACTGATTTCTTATCTCTTCATTTTAGGTCGCCTGTAACATTTAGAAAACACTGAAATGAATCATTAATAGCTTTTGCAATGACAGCAGAGCCACAGCAGGAGCTCCTGATAGCAGGATTTGACCAACAGGGCTGCGAGGGAGAGTTCAGGAGGTCACCTCACCCTTCTCCTGCAAACAACTGTCAGTTGTCCATTCTGCTCAGTGCAGATGAGTGACAAGAGATCCGTGGTGACACTGGTAGCACGCAAAGCTTTTACCAGCAGCAGACTGAACGTGTCCCTCCTTCACACATGGCCGAGTCCTGAAGGACAAGAAAGTGTTAGTAGGACCTGACAAGGGGCGGACGCGTGTGTACGTGCAAACATGCGGACGCACACACAGTTGAATGAGCTGGTTCCATCCCCGGAGAGAGGTTGGAGTCCAGACATCGCAGAAGAAAGCACGCTCCATCGGTCCACAGGGATGAGAAACAGTCTTCTTCAGTCTCCGTCAGACTCGTCACGCTGCTGTGGTGGAATCCTTCCTCCCTAAACAATAAGTTTTCCTCCAGCATGTAGTGAAGTAATCACAGCTGTGTTGAAAATCTTCAACGAGGGTGTGATGAAACGCTACAGGAAGTGTACATTTTTGAATGCGTGTATTCTTAATGCATGCTAACGCAGTTGTATAACTTAGTTCTTCCCCCTTTGAGGCTCCATTGTACTCGGCGGCACGCATCAGGGAGACTCTACAGACCGGCTTACATTATTCTGCCTTTGCCACTATGTACCGTACGGTGTTGCTGCCGCCTTCCACAGTTTGATTTATCAGGTACACACTCACCAAATTGCACCTAATGAATTTAACAGCCCCTTCATTTTACTGCCTTTGTTAAACAGGGGTTAACTGCCCTAGGAAAACCAATCAATGCTGAAATGGTTAATGAGTAAACGCTGTGAGACGGAGAATATGAAAGATTGATTCGCTCGTCGCCCTGAGTGGGATTCCCAGCGTGTGTTCTCACGCTGGCCGTAAAGATGAACCTTTTTTTACGCACCCCCCCCCCCCCCGCTTCGTTTGTGCAGGTTCATGCGTTCAGCAAGCGACCCGGGAGGATTCTGCACATCCGACTCCCCATGACTAATGGGAGGAGGGGGGGACAAATTTAGGTGTAGCATACACCTGCACTGCATCGAACCGACGGATGCGCCGGAGGGTCAGCATTCCCTGAACATCCTCTCGTTCCTGTTAGCGTGTCACGGCTTTTGAATGGATCGACAAACAGCCCACCTGGGACTCATTGGAAACAGAAAGACAGAGGGGGGGGCAGGGGAGATTCTGCAAAAAAGAAAAAAATGCAACACGGCCCTGTCCGATGCTGTCGTTATTTTCACAACTCTTTACGACTCAATTTAGGAGATGGGAAATAAAACAAGCTCTGGGGGCTGAGATGAGTTAGTGGCGCTCCCCGGGCTGTCAGGGAGCTCGCCACAGCAGCGTGCGTGGGGGCTGGGCATCAGAGGCAGACGAGAACACAGGGGGGAGCAGGAAGTGGGCGGAGGGCGAATCAAGCAAGTTTATTCAGATCGACGTCAGTCTTTAACTTCACTTCACACGTCAGCGACTTGAAGCCTGAGCGGCTAGAGGAGCAAACCGGGGATTCGCCAATAAACAGACAGGCCTTACTTTGCTTTACTCCACGTGGGTTCTGGATTCTCCAGCAGAGTAAGACATGCCTCAGTCCTCGCAGAAAAAAGATATCATTTGATATTATTCACGTTTTTTCTTGTTTTTTTCATCGCCTCCAGGTGGCTGATCCACTCCACGCGGAGGGAATATTGCGCTCTAATATTGGCTTTTTCCAGCGCATTCCGATGGCGGCATGTTAATCGAACGCTCTGCCCCTCTGAAAGGCCTCCTCTGCTTTCATTCGCCTCTTTCTCTTTGCTCCCTTCGCCGCTATTCCAGACCAATTGGGAGCTGACACGCGTGGAAGGCGGGAGAGGTCATTAAAATTCTGCTCAGCATGACAACGCTGTTTCATGCCTCAGTCTTTTGGCCACGCGTGGGGTGAATACAGGATAGGCGCAGAGGCTTTGGATGGTGAGCCGCCTCCAGTGCAGGGATGGAAACTCAGCGGCGGCACCAGCTCATGTCTTGTGTCCGGCAGCGGCTTCGGCGTGGAAAAGCTTCCTGCTCACTGTGTCGCTCTCTGACGGCTGAAAACTCGTGTGTGAGAGCAGGTTATCAAGAACTGTGGGTGTGAACTACACACACGCGCACACTGCATGCTCGCTTTGTGCTGATCCTGTGATGTGTTTACTCATTGAAAAGGGGGGGGTGGGTGCAGCAGCGAGCCTCCCGGGATGTCGTCCACGGGGCTCGTCAACTGCTGTCACTCAGTCGGCCCCCCTCCTCAAGCTCCCGTGCTCCGATCGGCCCCTGCAAAACAAAGAGAGCGGCAGCCACAGGGACCATCACTCCACCAGTGTTTAACCTCTGCTGCAGCTTCTCACTGCACTTCTCACTTCTCTCGCTCCCTCCTCCTCCTCCTCCTCCTCCTCTCCCGCTCTCCTTCATCAAAGCATTTCTGGCTATTTTGTTTCCCAGCTCTACAGAGAGTTATAGCTCACGACAACGATCACGGCCGTTTATTTTCTCTCCGCAGCCGGGCCTCTGTATGCACGATGGGCTTGTATTACCCTATGAAATTCAAGCGCTCTCTATTAAATATGCATGAACCCTGGAGATGAAAATGAATTTTGGGGAATGTTCTCTCCCTCTTTCTCCCCTCGCTCTCTCTTTGAATGTTCAAATGTGCCTTCATCTGCCTTTGTGTCAAGCCGTGAATTCATTATTTCATTTGCCGGTGATGGCGTAACATAACTCAGTGCGTGGGCGTACAGCCACGTGGCGATGTGAGGTTTCTTACAGCAGAGGGGCAATGAAAAACAACTCCGGCCGAAACGCGTCGCAGGCTGCGAGTTTCCAGAGGTTCGCCAAGTTTGGAGCAAGTTTGCCCTGAGCCTTTATCACTCATGAATATTTAGGGACATAAAATGTGAAAATATTACATCGAATTATGCATGTATGAAGCGATAGATATCTGCAGTAGGACACTGCAGGTTTTCTATTTGTGCTACAAGGTCTTCTCAGCAACCTATCCCTGGTTCCGGCTCACGATAGGCACCCTGACGCCCTTCAGACTCCAGACTCGGGCACGTATGTGGGTGCTGCTCTACTGCCATCCATTCCAGCGCACAGTGAATTACAGTATTTCTCTGAAGAGATCAGAAAAACGCAGCAGACACAAAAAGGCCGGCGGAGCAGGTTGAGTGGGAGGGTGAAGCCAGCACAAGTTGAAGGATGAAACAGGAGCTGATTTAAGAAACAGTAGCCTGCACTGCAGTGAAGAGACGTGCTGTCAGATGGCTTTCGAAGAAATCGGCACCATTTTGTACTCTCCATTTTACTTTGTCAACCATTTTTAGTTTCAGTCTTAATTCAAGTCCCGAGAGTGAAAATGTGCGAGTTTTAAACACTTTTAATCAATTCAACCTTTATACCTTAGTGGTCAAAAATGTTCCATATATATCTATAATAGATATGTTGTCAAAAACTGTGAGCTGTGAGCATTTTGATTTTCATGCAACACCAAGATTTTCCATTTGATTACAAGCTAAAACGACTTTAGAATGCAGAGTTAAAGATGACAACTTTGCAAAGACTGCTGTTAAAGTCAAATGTTTCAGAAGTAAATATTAATATCAATTTGCAAAAATGGTACCGCTCTCATGTCTGCATGGTAAATACTGCATCGAGACGTAGTCAGCAGCCGGCTATACACTAACCTAGCATAAAGATTGCTTGGATCGAGGGTAAGAAACCTCTTATATTGTCACCTCTAAAACTCAGCATTTCACATTTTAGAGCTAGTTAAATTAATTCAGACCAAAACTGAGGCATATAAGCATCAAACATAAACAAACAAATGTGCACTGGGGTTATGTGCTGAACTATGGAAAAACATTAGCCTTCATATCAGGAAAATGTCTCACATTCACTGTCCTTGTAGCATGTTTAGCACTTAGGCTACTAATAGAGGGAAAGATTTGGCTGTGCTAGTTGCTAACTTGGTCTGCAAAGTAATTCTTCTACGAGGTGGAAACTATGTGAGTGTGTTGAGTGACTAAAGCAGTAACCCTGTAATTTACCCCCGACAAGGAGGTTATGGTTTTGATCCTTTTGGCTGGTTGGTCGGTTGGTTTATTTGTTAGCAGGGTTCTGCAAAAACTGCTGGATGGATTTTAATGAAACTCTGGGGGAGGATGGGAAATGGACTAAATAAGAACCCATTCAATTTTGGTGTAGATTTGGATTGTGGGGTTTAGCATGAAAACAGTGTAGTCCATGAATTCATCATTTAAAAATCTTGGAAACCGTTGAAGTGAACGGCTGCGACCCTACAAGGTTTGTGTGACCTCGAGGAGCCGACCATCAGCTGAGGGAGACGGTATTGGCTCCTCGTGGCCTGCATTCGCTCACATCTGCATAACTGCATCTTTCATGAGGTTTGGTCAAACGCCCAATTCATAAGTGTTAACATTTTTGTCTCATTACTGTGTCTTACATGGTTTGTGTCTGTTCTGACTGCGTGTTGACACGACCTGTCAAAGACTAATTGTCCAGCTTCTGCTTTGCCACGTATTTACCGCTATCACCAGAATCTCTTCATCACCTCCACCACTCCTATTAGAAGCAACTTGTTTAAGCCTGCTCAATATCACCAAAGAGGGATGTGAGGTGAGTGCAGTCGGTCACTGCAGTTCTTATCAGGTAAAGTGGTTTTTGATTAGTGTTAATGGCTGGGACTAAATAGCCTTCAGATTTTCAGCCGGCTACACCTAATTTATGTGCAGAACTACTGGTCTTGTTGAAAAAGACAAATTGGCAGTGCGGTGACAAACAGGTTTTGTGTCTAAACCTGCTCACGATGTAGCCGCCTGGTTGCCTTGAGCTATTCTATGAATGCTACTGGATGGCGGCCGAGCTGTCTCCCCGCAGCCACAGCTAGGCTGTTTCAGTGTGTCAGCACCAGTAGTCAGACGATAAGAATGAGGCTTTTCTTGTTGCGCGTCCTCCAGCAAACATATCCAGCCGTGGCCCAGAAAGGACGTCTGCAGCAGCGACAACACTCGGCATCCGGCACAACAGACAGCCTTGCATGTTAATGCAGAGTTAATATTATTATTATGAACCGCGAGTGACTTCGCATGTTAGTGAGCGCTCTGTCAAATTAATGCCACTTCCATTAATGCTGCCGTCTATTTCATGTCACAAGTGCACTCAGGCACACTGGGGCTAGGTTTGGAAGCTCACGTACACACACACACACACACACACACACACACATGCAAAGCCTACCTCATGAAAGTATTCACACCCCTGCATCTCGACAGTACAGACATATTTACACATGCACTCTCACACAGATCTTTTCTCTGCAGGGGAGGAAAATGATGGCCCTGACTCATTTATCACCAAGCCTCAAAACTACAGACGAATCCAGCGATGAAAATCTGTCCTGAGAAATGTCAGGAAGATATTAACTCCAATACATCAAAGCAGAGCTGCAGTCTCTGAGCTGACTGCCAGCCTGATGCTCCCAGCCTTCAGTCTAATAGGGAGAGCACACCAGGGCCGATGTAATTTTAACCTACTCTGACCATCCATCACATGGAAACGAGCAAATAAAGACACAAGTCACTTCCATCCGAAGAACAACATCCAAATGTCATTAGCAGCGCCGCTGCTATTCTTTAGAGCTGTCTTGATCCCAATGAAGTGTGGGAGAGTAAAGGGGAAGAAGTGGGAAATTGCCTTCTCATGTAAATTCTACTCATCGCTTCCCTAACAAAATACTGCAGACTTGTACTAATAAGTAAGTTAAGGCTCAGTGGACAGATAGGGTGAAACAGCACAGGAGCTAATGGAATCGAGAGCTTTCCATGCCTCCATGGGCGTCTTAATTGTCAAAAGGAGATTCTCGCTGAGATGTTCCGCGACTCGCCTGCTGGATTGTGGGACACCTAAATTGGAGTGCAACTCGCTGGGCTTATTTGAAGCCAGAGCTTCTTTGGCGTGCGCCGGGTGGATCAAATCCCTTGGCCACAGAACCAGCTCCTGTAATTCTCTCTTGTTTATTGGGCCAGCAGTGTATGTTTCCAATGCAGCCAACAGGGACTGCAGCTGACTCCGAACTAAAATCTATAACTTCTTCCTTTCGACTCTTTTCCATCCAGCCCTCTCTCCTGGAACGTGCTTATTTATGTTCACGTGGATTGATTTATTCATAAATATTCATTCAGAATGCCACATGTTTGATTGATTCAGAAAGAAATACATATCGCTGTTTCAATCTCAGCTTGCTAGTACTTATTGGTTGTCACTGCAGTTACTAAAATACCTTTATTGTGATGCATTTTTAGCATCGCTGCTTGTCGCTAGTCGTTACAGCACGAGACCTTCCAAACACTGCGGTTCGTTAGCAGGGAGATTGGGAGGCATGGGACTCCAGCAAAGATAGAGAATGTGCTTTCAATCTAAAAAGGTCAATGTGCACAGGCTATTTTGGAGATCCACTGCAAGCTTCTAATTGGGGCCGTGTCTGAAGACAATGTAGAATTAAATGAAGACAAAGTTAGAGCGTGTGGTTGGCCTTTGATGACAATGGCGGGGGGCGGGGGGGACCCTTTATTTGCAACCTTTAATCAGTCCAAAGAGATCAGATTCGCATGTGATTCTGGAAGAAAAGAAAGTGATGAAAGAGATGAAATGGTAATTACTATTGATTACCTATGGGCATATGACCCAGCCGTCTTCCTTTGCATTCTTAAATCAACCCAAATTATTGGATTTACTCATTTCATGCTCAGAGAGAAGTAGCCAGCAACATGAGCATGCCTCCACAATGAACCATGTGCCGGTTGGGGCCTGAGGAAACTATTGCAATGGGAAACGAGGCACCCTTTTGTGCAGAGGCGTGGGTTGTAAGGTTGAATTAACCACAGTGGTGTAAGTTAAGGATAGTAATTATTCTAGGAGGGTCTGATGGGAGTTAAGGTGATTCAGGTAGCTTTTCCCACTAATTACATTTCACGTGACCGCACCGTTGCTACAGCTCAGCCATTTATGCATGCAATTAGTTGTGGTTAACACAGAAAAGGGTTTTAGGTAGGAAGAAGCAGCCCAATTAAACGTATACACAATTAATACACCCATGGGAAATTGAAATTTTCTCTCAAATGATAAGATTAATTCCTAATTATGGCGACAGACATACACACATTCACATTCACACAAGGCTTCTCCCAGTTAATCTACTTTAGTGGATTTAAGCCACCATATACTGAAATTGTGAAGAGTGGAAGTGGACAGCCACCGATGGAGGGAATGCGCGTCATAATGCACCCAGTGAACCCCCCGCACCAGAACCGTGACAGTGCTCTGCCTCCATCTGCTGGCTATCAGCTACAACATGAAAGCACCATCACTTGTATGGGAGCCTTTTAGAACCTGGCTTCGAACATGGAGGACTGGCAGTTTGCGGGTTTTAAATTTCTATTGATGTTACAGAAGATCCTTCTGTAAGTTACATTTCTGCACTTCATTCCTAACATCTTAAATTTTAAGGGGATATCACATATTCATATCCTTCCAGGATTATTTGAACCTGAGATTTAAAAAAAACAAACATATTTTTTGCAGACAAGTTTACTAATGATTCACATTTTTTAAATTGTACTTTATTTTTAATAGATTCCTGATCCAACTGAAATGATATTAATTCAGGTTCCCGATGATGTGTTTTATACAGTATATTCCTCTGACGCTTCAAGAGCCCACGAGCGAGCTTGGTTGGCTCAATGCCGGTGTGTAAGCCATTACAAACCTGCATTAGTTGTCCATCCGTATATTTTCAATTTTAAAACAGCATAAAAACAAATAAATAAATCAAGTGACACTAAATAATAGGGTACACATCTCAAGTCTGACTTTATTCTGTGGGAAACATTAGTCATTTACACATGGAACTTGTTGGTGCAATATAACAGACAGCTACCTATTACAGTACTGCCTACAGTTAATAATACATCCATGTTCACAAGCAAAATAAACAATGTTAAAAAGATGAATATTAGTTTCAGTGTCAAACACAGCACGCAGTTTAGGCAGCAACAGACCTCTGTTGCATCAGTTTCACATAAATATGGTGAACCTCACACTGGTTCCAGGCAGACACACATGCTGGTTTTTACAGGAGATGAGCAGTGAGTCTATTCCGTCTCATCGCTTCTCTGGGCTCAGAGCCTGCCTAAGCAACTGCAGACAGAGAAAGTGCAATTTCAACACAACAGTGACACTAAACATCCAAGGCAACCAGGACACATGGATGCATGGCAGGACAGCTGTGTTTTTTGTGCAAGAGTGTGTGCATTTGATATTGGAAACAGTGCAGAGGCTAGGTTAGAGTTCATGAGTCTGTCAGGACAGAACAGAGGGGAGTAACACTGAAGGAAATGAGAGGAAAATAATACAGTACACGGCCAAACAGATACAACATCTGACTGGAGTTCTTACACACAGCCCGCCCCCGTACTGGCCTTCACATGGCTACTGAAGCGTCTGACTCTTTAGGCCGATTGCGTACGACATGCTCCAGCTGTCCAGAGTCTGAAACGTCGTAGCTCGTCTTGTACTTGGCCAGGATCTTCATCAGAGGACGCAGCTTCAACCACCACTGCTCCTTCGGGATCCTGTGACTGCACACAGATGAGGAAATCTCAGCACTGTGGTTATAAATACATACATGCATACACACCGCGTTTACTAAACTCTCTACATTCTAATGTTTTTACGTTTTATGGCAGTAAATCTAAAAAAATAGAATTACCAACTCAATTATTTTTTCATCGATTCTATCACCTTAAAGTCTCGCTCAAGCCGTTGATTTAAACCCATAAAAACTAATTTCATAAAATTACATATTCAAATCTTTTTGAATAAAAAAAATCCCTTTGCTGACTTGAAATGTCCTGGATGTAATTGTACATGTTTCCTTTATCTAGGTTGTGGGGGTCTGTGAATGTGTTACTTTAGCGCCGACTCAAAGGCAGAAATCCTACTATTCCTACTTCTAATCCTTCTACTTATTTCAGTCATGTGTGTCGTAGGACATAAAAAACACCAACAGTATGTTGTATGGGTTTTTGTTTTCTGTATGATTTTGACTTTTTAAGCTATTATAATTGTTGTCCATTTTTGTTTAAATGTATTATTTCTTGTGTGACAGTTGCGAGTTTCTAGTTTATTTAATGTTTCACTTCAAAGGTTTATTTACTGTTTATATTGATCTTATATTCTAATCTAGTGTTCACTCCTATATTACCTGTGTTTCTAGCGTTTGGGTTTTGAGTCTCTTGCTAAGTTTCACAGTGTTTCCTGTTTTATTTTGAAGATTCTTGTTCCCTCCTGTCATGTCTTGATTGAGTTTCCTGCCTTTGCTGTTCCTCCGTGATGACCTCATGCATTTTACCTGGCTGCTGATATCTGACAATCATCTCCACCCTCTTTGTGTATTTAAGTCCATGTGCTCCTTGTTTATGTCACATCAGTTCTGTTTATTCCTTGTCATTTCCTCACCACTGTTTTCTACAGCTGAAAAATATCAAAACTACTGTTGTCAATACCTCCGTCATTGGGAGAGCGGCAGGACACAAATATTTTGGTATCTGTCTCGATGAGAAGCACTCATTTAAATACCATAATTCCAGTCTGGTTGTAAAGCTTTGTCAAATAATCAGCTTCTTGTAGAGAAACAGAGCCGGCTCTCCAATGTTTTGTAGACAGAGGATGTCATTTATAGACATGCTGTTAATACGACACTGAAAGCTGAAGGTCCTCAGATTTCTTACTGTAGACAGCTAGGACACTCGTCACTGCATCCTACAGCATGCTCTTGAACAGACGCACAGCAGGCACTGGTTATTGTTTATGTATAAAGCACTTATTGATCAGCAACCTTCTCATATATCATCATTGCTTAAATGGAACTCAGGACGCTAATCAACATGTTCACGTCACTTACATTTACTCAAAGTCCCCCAGGTATCTTCAAATCTGGGAAAACTTTTTTGTTGTAGCGCTCCCGCTTCATGGAATAAGTTCATGGAAGTGCACTCTTTAAAGATTGCTGCCCTCCCTAGCTTTGCCCCTTGTTTCAACCACTTCACCTAAGAAGGAGCACCTTCTCCTTCTTCCTGTGACGAGTAAGCTGATCATAATATACAATACGTACACAAAGTCAGTCTCGTCCTTGAGCTGTACAACAGGCTGGAAGACCAGAGCCCTCCGACGCATCCCCAGCAGACAGCAGGAGTCCTCGCTGTTCGCAAACACTCGGCCTGCGGAGGAAACGCCAGAGCATCAGAGGTGCAAACGCAGGAAGGTAGTTAAGCTGTCCCTTTTTCTGGTTGCAGACAAATAGCAGCATACAACAGATATTTGGCTGTGGGCAGTAAAGGACTTAATGATGACTCTCTCTTCAAGCCAGCAGCAATCTTGAAGACTGTAAAAACCTATGCTGTAGGGATCTATAGGAGCGCTGCGAAGAGGTGGTGTAACTTACAGAAAGGCAAAAACAAAGCACATAGAGTTGATGATACATAAAACAGCACAATTAAAAGCAACTTAAAGTGTCACGGATAGAGAAGGGAAATGGTGGCAAAGCTGGAAAAAGACACGTGTGGGTTGGTCATTCTGCCCATGCTCATGTATTTCCACTCCAATTATATCAGATCTGGAAATAGTGAATCATGTTGGCTGTGTACATTTTTATGAGATGGACACATTTTAGCTACACCTGCAAGCGCCTACACAGGCTAAATAGTTCTATAAAATGGTAGAATATTGAAAAAGGCAGACAGGAATATGGAGCTAATTGTAAGGATGTAGATGGTCATGGAGCCAGCATGAACAAATGAAAAAAAAAATTACCTTCATCTTATGTGATCCATGTGAATAGGAAATAGACATGAAAAAAACAAAGAGGAGTTTTAACTTGAATTCTATTTTTTTTCCACGTGCAGAATGGTTTTAAGAAACACTCATCACTCACAGTTGTTAGTATCGTCACCAAAAAAAAATGATTAGTACATTCAAGGTATCAAATTGTTATTGTGAATGTAAAAAAAATAAAAATAAAACTATTTCCCTTGTGGCTTTCAAAATACATTAAAATGTCAGGCGGAGTGACTCCATGACAGATCTGGGGAAAGGTTTGCTTCACAGTGGTCACACCACTGCACTGGGAGGATTAACTACCACGGGTCACTTCTCGATTCACCGATAACTAGGTGGAACATTAAAACCTACCTTGTCTGAAGGTCTCTCCCAGCTTTTTGGTGACCCACTGCATCGCCTTGGCAGAGATCTTAGTCCCAAAGTTACGGTCAAACGGAGAAGGTGCTCCTCCCTTTCACAAGAGTCAAAAAGTTTCACAACTTTATTATCGCGTTGGGCATGTTTTCCATTTTCTTTGTTCAACGTTTTCTCTCATTTTTTCGGGATTGAACAATTTCTCGTATTTGTATGTGACACAATGTTTTCTACATAAACAGGAAAGGATTGTATGACACCAGATTCAAACATACATAATATTATTATAATCTTAATATATGTATTTGCTCAAGCTATTAGTTGTCCTGTGTTTAAAAAAATTACTCATACTAGATGCAAGCCAGTTTCCTCTTGGGGATCATCAAAGATTTGTCTGATCCACTTTTAGCTGCACTAATCTCAAGATACACAAAACCCAAATACACCAAAGACCATGCATGCAAATGTGGTTGTGCATATTCATGATACAAATATAGAAAACTGTTCAGAAATCTTCCTTAGCCTGGACAAACTGATACCCGTGACACACTGCTACAGAAACACTCCCGCTTAGTCTGTATGAAATGTGCTTACCTGCTGCATGTGTCCCAGCACATTCTTCCTGGAGTCAAACACTCCCCTTCCTTCTTCAGAATACAGCTGGTAGATGAAGTCTGTTGTGTAGTTGTCATTACAGTTCTCATTTCTACACACACACAGGAACACATGAAATACAGACTAAAATTACTGCTTCGCAGTTGAACATTGAATGCGAGTTCATATTCTTTCTACAGTACTGTTACGCTCAGGTGCTGATTCTAATGGTATATAGTTAATAACGTCAGATTGTGAAATCTAATTGCTTCAGACATTTTCAAAGATCTGAACAAACATCACCCAAAAAATATGGTCATTTTATCATGTTTGACATCTCTAAGAAATTTGGCATTAGTAGAGTTTGAATTAATGTAGTGATGCAACAGTTAATATCCAATTAAATTAGCCAATCAGTTAGCCAATCAAAAAAATTAATCAATAACTATTTTGATAAATGATCGTTTCAGTCTTGTTTAAAAAAAAAAAAAAAAAAAGTCAAATATTTGTTGGTTCCAACTTCTTAAATGTCAGCATGTACTGCTTTTCTTTGTCATTCCTGACAGTAAATAAAGTGTTTGGGGGTTTTTAAGTACAGACAAGAGTGAAGAAGCAATTTGAAGACTAAAGAACAAATGGATTTAACCTGAAAATAAGGCAGAGTAATTGAGAATGCAAATAATTGTCAGTAGCAACTCTAAATTCTTGCATTATGACCAAGATGACGTTTTATGTGGTCACGGTGACCTCTGACCATCAAATTGGAATCGCCTCATCACTGTATCCCAGTGGACATTTCTGCCAGTGGTTAAGGAATTTCAATGGGACTTCCTGACAACATAAGGCCTCTTTGTTAGCGTAGGGACATTAAAAAGTCAGACGTCTAAGTGCCGACAGAAGAGAGCTCGTAGAGACATCTGCGACAGTTTCTTTCCTCGCTGACTTTATGTTGCTGGGACATCAAGATGAAAACAGCACTGAAAACTGTCAACTCTCTGAGTTGACAACAGCATTGGATCTTTTTACTATACAGGCTTTCCCCAATACATCAATACTGACAGATGTAAGTGATAAATGCACTATGAGCATGTGAACCAGAGGCAGTTTATGCAGTTAGTTACCTGAGGACCAGTCCTCTTTGGATGCTGGTCTTCATTTTCTCTGTCAAATGTTCAACATTGGCCTGTGGGAAGAAATAGTAAATGTGAGTAATGACAACCAGCACGTGGGGGTGTACTGTAGAGGCCTAAATGCCCTCTAGTGGATGAAGTCCAACATTGCATGGTAGAGCCCAAATTCACAGAACTGAGGAAGGAATCATGCTACATGTTGTGTTACTGAGAACTGATGTGTCACCTGCAGGTCCCTGATGTCAAATGGCTCCTCATAGATGTAAGCAGCATCAGCTCCAGCAGCCAGGCCTGCAACACTGGCCAGGTAGCCACAGTAGCCTCCCATAGTCTCAATGATGAACACACGTCTCTTTGTTCCACTGGCCGACTGCTTGATGCGGTCACATGTCTGACACAAATAAGCTCACAATGTCAGTTTACAGTGATTATTACACACCTCCAGTTCAATGTCATGTTAAAATACAGAAGAACTACACCAACAAGATTAGAATTGTGATGAATAAATGTCAAATACTGTGATAATAGAAAAACATCAGTTCTAAAGGCCAGCATGTTTATTTTGTCAGTCAGGACAGAAGACAGCTTGCTACATTTAAACAATTCAGGCAGCTTTAGGCCAACATGCTGCTTTCTCTGTACAGTGTCTGTCTGGCACACTGTTTTCCTGCTTAAAGATGACTGAGCACATCAAGTATAAACTGCAGCTTTCATTTACAGATCAAGAATCATTCACGTGATTGTCCAATGCTGATATTCACCAAGTTATCAAATGACTGTGAGGTCAGAAGAACGTCCAAAAAGGTTCTGATGCTACAGCAGTGTGAGAAGGGCATTCTCACACTGCTGAGTCACAAGTCAAATTTAATTAAAAAAAAAAAAATACAGCTATAACACATTATAGGACAACTCCAAAAACACTGGATCCTGCAGTTTTGCATAATATATAGTATCTATAGCTTACAGTCTATCAATTTTTCCCATTTTGCCCTTTAAATGACCAAATCCCTGTAAAACTAAACTGCAGTTTGTAATGCGAGTGTTCAAATAATTTCACATGTTGGGTGACCCATTTTGCCCTTTATCCGCCAACAAACCTGCACATATATTCAGTGTTTAAGTCAAAGGTGACTGCCTGAGGTTCAGGTACTGACAACTGTCCAGTTTGTTGTTAAAATTAGGTTCAAAAGATCATGTCAGTGGCTACAGAAATCTACAGAAAGTACTCGTGCAGCACTTCAGTCAGCGCCCATATGCTTTTGGAGCCTGACAGATTGTTGACTATAAGCAATGGACCGTTAACTCCACTGGTTCTTGATATCATGCCTCATTTTCATCCTCTTTACATTAGCATCTTGAACAACGAGCTTGCGGGCGGTTCAACTGCCTTACCTCCACGATGGCATTGAGGGCCGTGTCTGCCCCGATACTTAGATCTGTGCCTGGTACATTGTTACTTATGGTGGCAGGCAGCATACACATTGGGATGCAAAACTCCTCATAGGTAGCGCGAGCCTCATACAGCTGCAGCAGACTCTCAAACGCCTGAAGCAGCAGCACATGGAAAATGCATTAGAGCCACGGGAGGCTGGTCACTGTGAGAGAGAGGTGAATCTCTCTCAGTTTGTTTGAGCGTAACCTGCCATTCCGGCTCTTTCCGTGTGATACTGGCCAATGGCTTCCCTTTGGCAGAAAGGATGGAAGTGTGAACAGAGAGGGAGAAGGATGTGCAGAAGGGAAAAAGAAAATGAAAGGACGCTGTGGCAGAGTAGAGCCACTAAACACAAAATGTTGAGGCTGAGGTACAGATAGATTGTAGGGAAGGAACGACAGGAGGGGAAAGTTGGGACAGAGCTCTGCGTGTTTGCGAGCCGTAGCAGCTCAGTGCAGTGACGCTCCATATTACAACAACATGACACGGCCACAGCCGCTGTGGAAGATTATATGCAGTCAAGGCAAGCATTGATCAAGTCAGAACAAGCAGGACGAGGAAGGATGCAGAAGATGGTGGTACTGCTGAGATGTCTATACTTACTTTGGTTCCTTAATGTTACACAGAATACAGGATGTTACTGTTTACACTTAATGTTAGGGTTGAACTCAACCAAAGCAAATGCATGTGTATAAAGTGCACGTTAACTATGTTCTTTAGCCGCTAACCACTCATTTTAATGTTAATGATGGGGGAGGTGCACAAACACAGTCAGTAGGAAGTAGGAAGTGCAAGCAGAGCAAACATGGCGGTGACAGCACTCACTGCATGCCTCCATGTTGTCACTCACTTACCTGCTGGGGAAGGGAGGTGTGCTCTTCTGGAACTTGTTTGTTTATCGTTACCAGTCTGGCCTCACAGAACAGACGTGGCTCAGTTCAACTGTATTTCTTATGATTTAATGTTCATAAAATCTACTTTGAATAATTTGCTGAGAGAGGCTGAGAGAAACATTGAGCGACTGGTGGTGAGCGGTTTCCCCTTCTTGGCTGAAGACAGTTAAGCCTGGAAGTGACAGAACTTTGTAAATAAAAACAATTCCTATGTTTTGTTTTTTTGGTAAAGCCCAGATAGGTGGCATTTTTTTGTTTAACTCTGCAAACTATTCAAACTATAACTGTATTTTTGGCGAATGTTTATTGAATTGAAAACCCTAGAACCCCTAGAAGTACCTGCAAAACTCCACAAGGATAAATCAAAGGCGCTGCATCATGGGTTTGTAGAATCGTGACAACTCTAATGTTTCAGTGTCTGCTTGTGAGTACATTTGCTTTTAAATCAACATGGTGCTGAGATCAGCTGTTCCAGTTGCCAGCCCCATCACTTACAGTAGTGATGGCGTTCAGAGCCGTGTCAGCGCCAATGCTGAGATCTGAGCCCGGCACATTGTTGGAGACTGTGGCTGGGACCATGACCATGGGCACACAGAACTCGGCATATTTCCCGCGCGCCATTAACAATTCCAGAAGTGACAGGAAGGCCTGCAGGGCAGAGCCAAGGGCTTTAGTGTCTGCGAGGGTTGAATGTGGTTGGTTTAGTGGAGAGGTGTCACAAGGAGGAAGAAAGAAAAAAAGTGGAGGGTGCCAAGGGGGGGAGCCAGGTCTATCACAACGGACAAAAGCGAAACAGACACGTGCGGCTCCACATACTCTGAACATTACCTCTCTCCCACCCACACACACATCCTTTCATACTCACTCACAAATACATATCACAGGAAAATAAAGCTGGTGAGTCTCTAAACAGAAAAATGCAGGTGCTCTGTGTTTAAATTTATCATTAACTTTAGCTAAAAGCTTTGAATTTGAAAAGTGACTCTGAAGCATGATTATGGAAGGAGACATAAAATGGGATAACAATGACAAACAGAATTAAAAAAGATCACATTGTTCACTGTCATATATCAAACAAATGAACTTCTGCTAAGATGAATTAGCAAATGCAACAAATGTACCAGTAATATAACATCAAGGCTAATGTCATGAATGTGCAAAACCCCACAGCTAAAAAGCTAATGGAAATTTTAGTGTCACAGGCAAAATTAGCTAGCAGGGACATACCTCAAATCCACCGACAATTAGCAGTGCATTAATGTTGTGTTTTCGCATTTGCTCAGCAATTTTTTCAGTATGCTTTGCAGGAAGTGTCCTGAAGAAAGGGCAAGTAAGAAAAAAACATCATGCACTCATTTACTTGATATGAAATGTGTCACTGAATGTAAAAATATTGAGTAAGAAGCTATAATCTGTTTTTGAGTCCAGGGTCTCATGTTTATGATACTCCTCACTTAATGAACTCCACGTAAAAAAATTCTTAAATAAACATTAGATTTAAGTGATGATTATTTACCTTTTGGTTCCCAGCAGAGATCCACCCTGTCCTGTCCATCCTCCCACATCAGCCCATTTAATTTCCTTAATCTGACGGAACACATATGCAAATTTAGATTAAAACCAAAGTTGCACTTGAGGACAAAAGGAACTTTTGCTATTGGAGCCTCCATTTCTTTTTGTGAAGGCTTTTGGGAATGTTTGAGTTGCCTTAATTTGCAGTATTTATTTTTCAACTTACTTGTTTTTATTTGTCTTATTGTTTTAACTCTGTGTTTATATCCTTGTGATACATTTACCACATGCCTTATTTTTCCTTGTGTGAGCCACAGTTCCGTATTGACAAAACCTCTCGAGTGAAAATTGTGAGGAGAAGAGTGAATTTTCTGTACAAATATTCCAGTGAAGAAAGAAAATTGACCAGAACAGAAATCCATTATTTCCACTGCTCTAATCTTCTTTGGGTCAGTTGGCACAGCGTGATTTCAGTTGGCCGGGGCACACACAGCATGTTTAACCAACTGGCGATAATGGAGACACATTCATGAAGGTAAATGGTTAGATTGTTCCGCCCATGCTGTTTTTAATGAGACAACTATGGACTGAAGCGGGATTTAAGGTTTCCTCTGGGAAAGGGTAGAGGAGGATAAAAGACCAGTTTTACCAGTAATGGAGCAGGAAAAAAACAACTTCTCAAATTAAAATCTCACACAAAACAGGCTCCACTCAAAGCTCAGATATCTGGTCAGGTTTTATCTTTATTCAAAATTCACAAAACACTCTCTCCATCAACATCACATTTTGAGAGAGGGTTCATGTGGGAAATTGGCTTAAATTAATATGAAAAGGGTATCCCGGATTATAATATAATTCTGAGAGAAAGCTAACACTGATTTTGTGCAGTGTGACACTCCAAATTTTTTATTTACTGAGCAAAACATGATAACAGTGACGATACTAGAGTTGTGTACACACACAAATGTATAGTAAAAGTACCACTATATAAATCCTTTAGTACCTACCTGTCCTTTGGAGAATCCCTCAAAGCCATCACTGACAGCAAACATCTTGTGCCCCTCAGATATGCCCACCCTGACAGCTGAACGCACAGCAGCGTTCATGCCTGCTGCAGGGGCGCCGACATTCAGCACTGCCACATTGAAGTTGCTCTGAGGGAACAAAACTGTGACATAAATATTGTGATCACAAGAGAAGTTGGTGCAGTTGTTGATGATGCTCCACAGAGTGTCAGTAAATGGAGTCCTGTCTGCTCTAAACTACATGCTGAGTCTACAGTGGTCATTATCACAGATGCGGGGGGGGGTGCAGACCTTGAGGTGAGCGCCCACCATGGTGTCTACCAATTTACACTTCAGTGAGCTTCAATGTGAGCTGCCTGCTCTGCAACCACAGCTCCTGGCAAGGTCGTATAAGTCATCTCTCAGCGGGGGAGTGATGTCTGCATTAGAGAGCAACACTGAGCCACCTGGGCCTCAGGAGAAACCCATCACTGTAATTATAAGCTATGCAGCAGATAACGGTGTCACAACAAGCAGATAAAAACGGCTTGCAACAGGTCACCATAACATTACAAGACACCTCATTTTCCAGTTAACAGTGGGAAAAAAAATACCAGTCTCCAGAGAAAAACTCACTCTGCTAAAACCACACATTTAGAGGAAGACTCTAATCAGTATGTAAGGCTAGGATATGTCTGAAAACAGCAGCATCATGCTGCATCAAAACTGGACTAGAATCGTTATTTATAGGCAGATCCTTAAGACAGTGCAATACAAGAAATGTAACCTAAGGAGCTTGGGAAGGTTAAATCAATTGTCCAACAACAACCTGTAATCCCGCTGCTATATGTGAGAAAACAACTCAGAGCAAACAAAGCTGACAACACTGTCTGTCTCCAAACGAAACACTGGGATGTCGTGAGGTGACTTACAGTTGGCAGTTCAGATTCTGGTTTACGATGAGCCAGAAGTTTGTAGGTCTTCAGGTTGTTCTCAAAACTCCTGCAAGAACACATTGCACATGCAATAGTATTATAACAATAGTGTAGCACATGTTCACTATTGTGCATATGAAAGGTCAAAACTGAGGGTTGCATTATGAATTATTTGTGTAATTTTCAACTTCAAGTGATCGTGTGTATTATCTACTCTGTTCTAATAAGCACTGTGATCCCCTGTCCCTTCTGTCAGGATCAGTAGGCTACATCCAACTGTTGCTCTTCATCTTGAGTGAAGTGAAGACTTTGGTACATTGGATTGTTCCAATCATACCTGCCTCGAAGCTTCACTGCCTCCTCAAACCGTTTTTCATCCATCGCCTTCTGGACCTCTTGAGTCTGAGGGAAAGTTGAGAGATGTATTCAGTGCTGTTTCTCACAGAGTTCTGCCTGTTGAGTATATAGACATTTATAAATGTAATTTATGAAAGCATTGATCTTTGAAGTATCTATTGTGAGGGGAACAATTGCTGCATGTAAACCAAACCATCCTTCTTGTGTAGAGAACAATACAAGCGCAAATGTCATCTATTGCAGTTCATGGCTTGGTTAAATTGTGACCTTGTTTTGACTTACCATAAATATTACAGTAAAGCCTATGTTATTACATAACTAACCTGGAGGAAGCCACTGACCAACCCTGCCAAATGCTCCAGATAATCATTACCCAAACAAAACTGGCTGTCAAACGCTAAAGCACTTGTGAACGTTAGTGCCACTCCAGGCCCAATGGGCTGTGCTGGTGGTCGTCATTACTTACGCTACTCTAATCCATCCCTACTGACACAGCCTCTCTGAGTCCAGCAGACTCATCTTCCGGTGTTTGTGTACGCTGTGCATGTGATGTTGTTCTGGCTTGTCTCCAGCAGAGTCCAGTACTTACCATCTGTACACACTCCATCAGAGGCAGGCGCACTGATTGGTTGCCGCACAGCGAGACCACACAGGCTGGCGTGTTAGCCGTGGTCTCCAGTAGGGCAAAAACAGCCTCCACACCCATACGACTGGCCTGTGTGGGCAAAATCACACACAGAATTGTCATGTTTCTTCTGCACTCCTGAACTATTGTCTTTATTAAGACACTCCTCCCCCTCAGTTATAGATTTTTACACTGGACGCACCTTTGTCTTTGCCTTTATTTTTAGCAGGTTCATAATAAACAGGAGGAAATGGGTCACACACTCTCAGTACTGAAGTGCTTCACATGCTGAGCCATAAATCTGTTAATGTGCTTAACCTAAAACCTGAAGCCATTTCTCCCCAGACACGCATGGTTAAACAGGAAATGTTCTGGACAGCTACACTATTCCTACCAATATACCTCAAACTGAGTACAGAGCAAAAGTTTCCACAAGGTTAAAATATTTATTAAAAATTGGAATATCAAGTACAGGTTTGTTTAGTTCACAATCTCTGCCTTCTGTCTTTTGCTCAGTTCCACCGTCTCCAACCCAACAATATTACCTGTCTCACTTTCCTTTCACTTTTGCTGCTACCCTTTTGTCACAGATCACTCCTGACACTTTTATCCACCCTGCCTGCACTTGCCTCTTCATCTCTTTACCAAACTCCCCGTTGCTCTGAACATTTGACCCAAAGGACTTAAACTCATGGGCCTTTTCCACCTCCACTCCCTGAAACCTCACAGTTCCACTTGCCTCCCTTTCATTCACATACATGTGTTCTGTCTTGCTACGACTGACTTTAATTCCTCGTCTTCCAGAATGTTCCAGAGGTTCCAGGGGTTTTCTTTCACCTGCTCCCTGCTCTCACTACAGTTTGCAATCTCATCTGCAAACATCATCATCCACAGAGATTCCTGCCTGACCTCATCTGTCAGTCTGTCCATCACCATAGCAAACAAGAAGGGGCTCAGGGCCGATCCTTGATGCAGTCCCACCTCCACCTTGAAGCCATCTGTCGATCCTACAGTGCACCTCACCACTGTCATACTGCTCTCATACATATCCTGCACCAGTCGAACATACTTCTCTGCCACCCCAAATATTCATTGTGTGGCTCATCAGCCTTATCGCTCTGTAGTCGCTACAACTCTGCACATCGCCCTTGTTCTTAATGATCGGCACAAGTACACTTTTCTTCCATTCCTCAGGCATCTTCCCACTGTCCAAGATCATGTTGAACTGTTTAGTCAGTTCTCCCCTATACACTTCCATACCTCTACCAGTATGTCATCAGGACCAACTGCCTGTCCATTGTTCATCCTCTTCAAAGCTTTCCTCACGTCATCTTTACTAATCTTTCTAATTTCCTGTTTCACAGTTTCCACCTCCTCCACCCTTCTTTCCCTCTCATCTTATTCATTCATCAGCTCCTCAAAAGTACTCCTGCCATCTTTTCAGCACACTCTCCTCACTTGTTAGTACATTTCCATCCCTGTCCTTAACCACCCAAACCTGCATCCTTCCCAGCTCGATCCCTCTGCCTCCCCAGACGATACAGATCCTTTTCTCCTTCCTTTGTGCCCAACCTCTCATACAGCTCATTATACGCCTTCTGTTTAGCCTTTGCCACCTCCCTCTTCGCATCTACAGTTGCAGTCAAATATTCTAATATTTCAGAAGTTGTTTTTTTTTTTTCCCCCCATAGGCCATAATTATCAAAATTAAGATAATAAAATGCTTGAAACACTTTAGTTCATGCGTAATGAATCTACAATATACCATAATAAATGCTCACTTTCTTAAATAACTGATGAAATATCAAAATAATTGAATGTTTCAGTTTTACTAGAGTTGAAGTTGAATGAAGTTGATCCTGTTGACCTACCAGGATGCGGTCAAAAGCAGACGGGGTTCCTCCTCTCTGCACATGCCCCAGGATTGTCACCCGTGTGTCAAACCCCAACCGTTTTACAACAAGCTGGGAGGGTATAATGAACAGGTCTTAGCAGATGCTCTGGCAATCTATTTTTGCCGTTCCTCTGATGGTAAACACTACTGCAAATTGGACCAATAGATCATTCATGTCTCTCATGCATATTAGTAACACAGCTAAATAACAGAACTATACTGGGTTGTCATGTGAAGGGGTGCACTCATACGGGGACAGACACATCACACACTGAAACACAAACACAGTAGAAAGGCAGAAGAGAAAGGGGAAACAGCAAAGCACAGGCAAGCCATTCTAATTTTTCAGTCATGTTAGCTCTTAGCTTGTCTTGAACATCGCACAAAATCCAAAGCTGGACGTGCTAAATTTAAATGGAAGAACAGTACAGTGTGTAACAACATATCCATGAAAAATATACTTAATACAGCTATGTGAGTCAGTTGAAAATACATGACATTTGATGACATTTGTCTGTGAAGTTTAGCGAAGGTATCTGCTTAGAGGTTACAGCAGTAGAAGAACTTGGTGGAAGCCGCCTTACCAAACTACAGCGTGCGCCTGATAGAGCATTCCAGAAACTCAGCAACAGAGTCAAAGCCACACCAGGGCAGCAATACAGTGGTAGAGGTCATACAGGAGGCAGTCGAAGCTGGAACTTGCCATACTTTAACTTAGTACTTACATTCTTGATATAGTCAGTGGTAATGTGCTTGTTGTTATGATCAATCGCCCCTTCAGCTACAATTATGATATTCAGCCTTTTCATCCCTGCGCGATTCTACAAGGAGGGGTGGTGGAGAGAAAACATGACAGAAAAACTGAGACTGTGGCTGTGACACAGCCTTTCAGAAGCAAGGTGGCCAGATGATGCAAACAAACTGTCATAATGAAAGTAGTGTTTGCACTATGGAAACAGTAATATCCTGTTAACCTTATTGCCTGTTTTATCAACACTTATCAGGAGCAAGATCGGTTTCTTTGACTCTACAATGTTCTGATGCCTGTTACAAAGACAGAAACACTGAAAGTAAAACCAAATTCAGGCTTTATGTGGCCCTGCTGATTTCCATCTGTCGGGTCTCCATGCTTCTGGCTTCCCCTTTTTCTTTTCACTCAGATACTCACATCCTTAACAAAACCAGAAGTTATAGGCTTCCCATGCCTGTCAATGGCTCCCTCTGCAACTATGATTATGTTGAGCCTTGTGCCCCTGGAACGGGTCTGATTCATGACGTGTTTGCAAAGCAGAAAAAGACATGATAAGATCCCGGCAGACTAAAAATTTTCCTTTATGCCATTTTTGTCTGAAAAAAGTCAAGATTCCGTCCTTGTAGAAAACCTGAGAAGCGGTTCACAATAGTTAAACACTTTCTTGTTAGACAAGACAGTGAATAAACATTATAAAAGCATCTGGAAACTGGTACAATATGGCTAATTGGGGTTACTGTCAGGAACAAACGACATGATGTTACCGCGGACAGTTTTTGACACATTTTATCCTCCCAGCCATCCTCAGGGGGCATCTCAGGAATCAACACCCAGTCTGCCCCACAAGCCAGGGCGCTCACCAAGGCCAGGTAGCTGAGGTAAAACACACAGACAGTATTTGTACAGAAATAAATAAATATCTTCATCTCAGGAATGAACTTTATCAAACACGGTCTTACCCACAGTGTCTGCCCATGACCTCTAACACAAAAGTTCTCTGATGACTGAAAGATCAGAACAGAAAAGAGGAGTTAGAAGCAGTCCCTGCTCGGCTAATTTAACATATGTCTGCATGTATGAATATATAAGTATGTACATTATATAAGTAAACTCACACAGCTGCCCTAGCTCCTCCTCACCTCTGTGCAGTTGTCATAATTGCATCAACAACCTCAATGATTCTGTGCAGAGCGGAGTCTGTGCCGATTGTCATGTCAGTTCCACAGAAGTCGTTATCAATGGAGCCAACCATTCCAACAATATGAAGTGCTGAATACTTCTCCACGGAATCAGCTTTAATCAAGCCTGATAGGATCAGAGCGTAGGAGTTAAACCAGTTCCTGCATCGTTTTTGTCTGTTTCTATAGTAACTCAGGAAGGTTACTCTCACGGCTTGTTGACAAAACATGTCAGGATGAGTAACTGCAGGGCTCAAGGAAAAATTGGAGCAGAAAGTTACTGTGAGATATATATTACAAAACCATTCAAATAAAGCTGGGGTTATTTTACTGTCAATATTCTAAGGTGGAAAAATTTTAAAACCTAGTTTACCAACAGCCAAACCGTTTAGAAGATGTGATGACATGAACAAATATTTGTGTACAAAATTAACAAAACAAGACAAGGTTACTCAAAGAGACAGTTTTTGGCAAAGCCAGAACACAAATGGAGAACAATGCAAAAGTGAGAATTTCTTAATGTTGAAAGAGAATGGGTGAGTGTGGGTGGAGCATTTTATCCAACCCACGAACAGTTCATAACTGTCTGCTAACACTGGCAGGTACTGCAGTGGGTCAGTGTGGTAACCAGCAAGTGGCAATCTGTAAGAGTTGATCGGTATGGTTACTAACAGCGTGTAGTGCCTGTGGACTTTTAAGCCAAGTGAGCAGCACACATTAAAAAAATAAAAGTATGAGGGGAAAGCAGAGAGGATGTTCATATTCCCTCAGTACCTTGCTCCACGAGCTCCCCCAGCAGCCCACTCCATTCCTCCCTGAACAGGTTGGCTCCTGTCAGACTGCCATCCCCACCGATCACACACAGGTTGGTGATGCCGTGCTGCACAAGGTTGTGAGCTGCCTTCAGACGTCCCTCATGGGTGCGAAACTCTTTACAGCGGGCACTACCAATAACAGTCCCGCCCTGACAGGGATAAGTGTGGAAGAACCCTCTTAATACACCCTTGTTTCCCCCTGACACAGTTTCTCCAAACCTCAGTTCTGTGTATTTGGTGGAGTATGGCGAAGGACATTTTAACAGGAGTAAACACTGCTGGTGAACACACGCTGCTGGGCTGTTAGGAGACGACCTCTCAACTGGCAAAGCAGCCTTTTACTTTAGCTACATGACTTCTTTAACGGCCTGCTTTCTCTTTCATTATAAGTAATTCAACATTACACGTGTTAACAATAAAAAGCAATTAAATTGATTAATTTAATTCAATTATGACACAACTAGAGGCACAACAGTAACTGAATATGATGTGTGGACTAGTGCCCGTGTTGATGACTCACCACTTGTAGCATGCTGGAGACACTTTCCCATGTGGCTTCTTCTATGTTCTCTCCACCGTCCACCATACCTTGATAGCCCTGATCAATAATGGATGAGGTCTCAGGGTAAATAATTGCAAGAATATTCAAAACAGACTTTTCATCATCAGGCAAACCCTAGCTCTTACAGTTGTTTAAAAGGATTTGTTCTGAAAGTCCAGAAATGTTTTCTGGACTAAGAAATATCCCCTCAATTCAAGGTGAAATTTAATTTTTTTGGGTTAACTGTCCCTTTAATTCGGACGCTTACAGCTGTCTGTTACCTGAATGTGAGGACAGTATCACACAAGACATCTGCTAAAGCCACAAGTCAGTTATGTGATAACACACTGAGCGAGGGGGCCTATGACATACACAGATATGCACACAGAGCACAGCTCACGCCAAAGCTCCTCTAACATCTGTTGTATGGGTAGATGCACACAGGATCATTCTGTCAGTATGCACCAAAAAGCATGAATTTAAAACACTTTTCAAGCATTAAAGATGTTTTAAAATTGGTAAAAATGTTGTTAATATGTAAAGATGGTGTAGCCACAAGTCATGTGCCTGCTTCTTCAGGATAAAGTTCAATTTGCATAGTGTTATTAAGGTTACTTATCTCCGATTACGGGCTCACCTCATGAATAAAATAAACTTTTGCTCCTACGTATAATCCCATTCGAACCACAGCACGTACAGCAGCATTCATCCCTGAAAAAAAACAATACAAAAATAATTTTAACAAACTGTGACACAGCAGTGATGAGTGCAGCTAAAATAGATAAATACATGTGTTTCAACTGTAGCAAATAGGTGTAAAAGTCGACTGACATGGCTGTTGTACAGTTGCCACAATGATTTTTCTTTCATCTGTTATAAACGACTGCAGCAGCAAAATGTCCTTGCTCTGTGTTCATGTGCCTTGAAGGAAGAGACTTTGCATGTGAGAAAGTACGGCCTATTTTCTTTTATACTGTGTCTATTTGTGGCTTGGGCCAAAATTTTGCCTCGCTAAAGCACACTACCATATTTGGTGAAAACCTTTCCCAGCTCCCCCAACAGCCTCTCATTTGCTTTGCAGTTAGCCACAGTAAACCCAGCAACCAATAAGGGACAGCTCTGGCACTTGAAAGTCAATGGAAGGTTAGCTTAAACACTGACACTGGGAATAA
>KV751334.1:6502764-6515094 GCA_001698575.1 Mola mola | reverse complement strand
TTGGCTGAACCATGGAGCGAGCTGATGTCCAGCACAGATGTTTGATCAAGTTTCCTCAATACTGCCCGTGAAGATAAGTTCATAGAATGGCTGTTGAATAAAATAAATCTTGCATGTGCACAATAAAATGTTTTTATGGATCAAAGCATGTTTCCACCTTAATTTTTGACATTATGATCTAAGAATGTGACAGATTTCTATTAAAGATACTTAATATTAAATGTATATTAAAAAAACATTTTCTTATTCTCTATTTTTGGCTCCCTCTTGAATACAATTGTGCCCACAATTGTGTCACAATTGTGACTTTTTTTCCACAGTAATGTTTTAGCAGATTATTACAGCAAGGAATAAATGTAAACACTGCTGCATTTTATAGCCTTCTTGAGGTAAATGGTGTCTGAACTCAATCCTGGAGTATGGATGAATTTGTCTGGCTGCTCAACAAGGCCCATTCCTTATGAGCTCATTCAGAAACATCTCTGCCATGTAAGACGCTTTGTAAGATCCACTCTTAGCCTATCTTACTGTGCATAAGTTGTAAGTTTTCCTTCTGCTCCAGGCTCTAAGAAGCAAAAAGCTGTTTAATTATCTCACTAGCCTGAGACAAGCCTGCCTGTGCTGGTACTGTGAGTCTCGGGCAGTACAATAAAAAGTGAATATCACTCTCTTCTCGACCAAGCTCACAGTAACGACACAATCTTTGATCTACTTCAGTCCCAGTGTATCGACCAGATTCAACATGGAATGGTAGAATGGTTGAACCCCTCCAACCCTCCCAGAGCCGGAAAACACACATAAAGAAGGCTTTTCATTTGGAATCTATGCTTATGAATGATGGCAATAAAAATCTTTTTACAGAGTAGTTTGATTTATGAGCTCTTTTATGTATTGTCCAGTAAATGAGTTATTACAATTTTATTTTACGTGCAATTTTGAAAACCCCTGAGTGGAGAAACCCTGTGATCTTTGGTGCTGAAGCTTTACCCAAATCAAACACTGGCCGGACATGTTGAGGAGATGGTGCGTTGAAAGGAAGAGAGCCATGAATAACGAAAATGTTATTGTGCACGTGGTGCATGTGTGGTGGCGTAGTGCATCATTTAGGCCGATTGGTGAGGCTCCTCAGCAGACTTTGTAATGCTCGATGGCACAAACGGGATGAGGATTATTTAAAACGATACTGCTACCTTTACATAATTATTATTTCTTTAACAGGCAGATTAAGATAGGAGTATTGATACAAACAGGCTGGAAAAAATGACTCCTCTGAGGGTTAATAGGGGTCATATTTGGCAAAAAAAAGTTGAGGAAAGTGACATGTAGAACCCAAACCATTGGCTTACATTGTCACGTAATGGCACAAAGGTCGTGAACTGATTTCTTTTCCTTCTCTGATTGCCACGCAGGAACAAATGAGCGAGCTGCCAATCTGCCGCACTGATTTCAGGGGGCCTCAGGTTGCTGATTAATGAAATGTGGGAGGACAAAAAGAAGGCTGCAAGCGCTGCCACAGCCTATCCACAATCCCTCACTGCTTCCCCTGATTGAGCTAATCATCCTATTGTCCCACAGCACTTTGAGTCTGGGATTTCAATAGCCAGAAGAAAAAGACTGAATAGCACAGAAAAGAGCATTTTATTTTCTCCGTAACCATCTTCCCCCTTTCTCCCACATCAAACTGCACCATTACCTCCAGCTTTTTTTTTTTTTCCATAACGCCTCACGTGCCATCCATCTAGCTCACTTTAATGGCAGCCTCATAATTATTTAGATGATTATGTGTTGCAAGCCATTTAGCATGCTCAATGACACATGTTTAATTTATTTGCTGCTGCATCGTCTTGCAGAGGAGGAACAGAAGAACTGGTGATGCTGCTGCTGCTGTGATGCTGGTCATGAAGCAAATCACTGCCAAAAGTGTGTGATAAATTGCAGCTGTTGATATAATATGCTATGCCACATCAAAGAGCTAATGTGAAACAAATAAGGTGTGCTTTGTGTGATCCTGCGAGGCAGCGTTTGCTCAGGCTAATGGCGTGCGTCTTGGTTGAGCAGTGAACCCACATAACAGACTGCGCCATTGAGCAGGCTATTAGGACATGATAATGGGAGAAGATACCAAATCTAGCCTTGTTTTCCATCAAGACTTTCACAACTCCAACCAAAGGTTAACAAAATGCACTGAAAATTGTCAGGTTCCATCTTTGTTTCTTGTTTTTTTTTAAAAAATCAAAATATTTTCAACATACAAGTAAAAAAAAAAACTAAAAAAAAAACACAAAAAAATTCTGGGCAATTATGGTTGTTTGACTTGTTATAATCTGTTTAAGAATCAAGCTTTTGCCAGAATAAATGGAGTTAAATGTGTTTAAACGGCACAAATGGCCTCTGATGCGCAGCAGCGTTGGTTCTGTGCTGCTGCAATACTGTAATATGACCACTAGAGAGCAGTATAAACTCACTGAAAGCTTACCAATTTTACCAACGATTCCTCTCCATCCCAGAAACGATTTGTGGTCTTAAAAGACGCGAAATCCCCGTTTTGGACAGGAAGGATGGCTTCTCCACGTATTTTCTGTGTGTTTTATTCCAAGCAGACATTATATCTTTGTTTTCAAACCTAATTTTAAATAATCAGATGAATGAAAATGGCAAAGAAAGCACTTTTGCTGTTTTGTCTTTATTTTTTAATTTTTACTCATGAATGAAAATGCACAAGCTGCTTACATTCACAGGTCATTCTTTACACAACTAAAATGTTAAATGTCTGTACGCAGTCATGGCATTTTGACACCACAAGTATGGAAGCCAGTGGTGTTCTACTCAACAGCTTACAGTGTGATGTGAAAACCTAAAACATGTTGAAGTGTCAAGAAAGAGACATTTTGTGTCTAATGTTTGCATTTTATTTGCATTGTGTTTTTTGTTTTGTTTTTACTTTTTTCAAGAATGTGAGAAAGTATATTTACTTTTTTATATATTAAATTGAACATGTCTAAAATGTTTCTTAGCACAGGAAATCCTCTGTGAGGGCCTTGATTTGTGCTTGCACGGCGCTGATCAGCACAGCTTGCAGACAGTGTGCTGCAGCTGGGCCCTGACACACGCTCAAGTCTTGTCGCTGTGCTCCCACGCCGCTCTGTCATCTCCAGCATCTGCTGTGACTTCTTGCTGGAGGAGTGTCTCAAACCATCACAGTTCTCCAGCTGACAGCACCTGGTGGTCCTGTCTGTTTCCGCGCCGCGTGTCACTCTCTCACGTCCCTCTTTGACTACCCGCATTCAGGGACAAAACAGAGTTTTGGATCATTTCATTCAGGCAGGTATTAGTCCAACTCCAAAATGAATTAAGTCCCCTCCAATAAATGATATCACTTAAATGAACCTGTTTGATAAAGGGCTCATGTTTCACTATAAATGTCTTTTTTCTGGCAGGGATGTTTAAGTAAAGTTAAGGCCGTTCCTAAAATGTGACTCTCAAACTACTCCAAACACTACAGTGACCAAGAGAAGCACAGGTAGTCCATTTATCAATATTGTGTGGAATGTATAAAAGCTAAGCCTCTTTTTCATTAAAAGACTGGAAAAAAAACTGAAGCGTTTGTCTCTGAGGGCTTCACGGTTTTATTGCTTTTATACTGCGGTGGTAAAAACCCAATACTACAACAACAACAATATTAATAATAACTTTCAATCTGAAAGACAAAAAGTAAGCCAATATTTTTACTTAAACACAGTGGTGTCAGGCCACTCACCACCCTGAGAGTGAGAACATGCTGTCATAGCAGAAAGTGCAAGTAATAGCTACTGTTGCTGAGGGCTCGGTTTCGTTTAAAAAACATTACTCGTACTTTTGCTATTAAAATAAAAACAAAAAAATCTTCTTAAAAGCACCACATTATAACTACTCTACTATAACTATTTCAACCATAAAACATCACAACATGGCATTATATGAAGAGACCGAAGAGATATTCAACACATATCCAAAAAAAATCCATTATTTTAAACAGGCCGGACCATTTGAAACTTCATATTAGATGATTGAAGCTCAGCTCTTCTGGAGAAATACCCTATCGTTTACAAATATCCTTATTAACACACTCACAGGGCATCTTTTGTGACTGAGGCCCTCGTCTGATTGTCAACAGAATTATTGCGCAACTAAATAAATGACAGAAAAATATCCAACTGCTATTAGATATAATTTCCTTTTTGTTGAATATTAACTTAAATCGGCCTACTGGGCTGTGACCAGGTTTACCACATTCAAACTGCCATTAGCTCGCATGAACCTTAGCTGGCTGCGGGAGACGTGGCAGACCTTAACTAGTGACAAGCATTAGTTAGCTGTGGCAGTCCTTAACTAGTAGTGGTCGAGGTTAACTTGGTAGAACACAGATGATGTCTTTTGAATTGAAACTTCTTTTACAACTTACAGGTCCAAAACACCAATACATGGGATAATGACATTAGTTATTATTATTTTTAGAGGTTGTTGTAAATAAATCAAAGTGGAGTCACACTCTTAAGCAAACTTGTTCCCTTCATCTTTTCCATTTCAGACAAGTTTGATTCACCGTCTCAGAAACGTATCCAAACACGGTCACTCCATTTAAGTTTTTACCCTGTTTCTAAAAGCAGGTTACTGTGGAGTCCCATTCACCTTTAATTAATGACTAATGATGACTGAAAGTTCCCTTCTCATGATGGAGAAGGATTTAGCCGACTGACGTTTCTCAATCAGCAGTAACGTCTGCAATCAACATCTGATTATTTAACATGCACACATAGAGTAGTCCTTCCACCCCCTCCATCTTGTTTTCCTCCATCGTAAAACCATCTCTCACCGCTCACAGTTAATGGGTTAATGGCGCAAAGGTCAGGAAATGCGAGCTGACTCTTTTCTCTGCCGGCTGAACCAACCCGGCATCATTCCATCAGCCGGCACATTAAAGTCAGTTAGGGACTGATAATCTCCGTCTTCGAGTGTTTCACCAGTCTGAGAGCGGCGAGGCTGTTAAGGTCTCAAATAAACTGACACCGCAGCCCAGAGCGTGTCCCAGTTTTTGTCTCCCGTGATCTGACACAGATCTGCCGTGGGCCTATCGCTGTGAACAACAGCAGAGAGCCCTGTCACCTCCTGTTTGATTATCTCTCGTGTTTAATCTCGAAGAAAGAGAGCTAAACACAAGGCTGGATTGCCTTTTCGTTTTTTTGCTTCTTCCCTTCCAGTTCAAGAAAACGTTGATTGAAGAGTCTTTGGATGAGGAAAAAGAGCATGACACCCTTTGTTACAGACACATTTCGATGGCGGCTGTTTATGCTGATACAAGCAGACATGCGAAAGAAGCCGGTTTTGTTAAAAACTTGTGTCGGAAATCTATCGGTGACACGATCACCAAAGATATCATATGAACGGTTGTTCAATCAGTGTCGCTCGTCACAGTTATCCAAGTCCACATGCGGCAGACGAAAGGTATGAGGATGAGTCACAAAACAGTTTGAGAAAAGGGCTGGGAATTCTTACACGTGCATAATACACAAGGAAACGCCACTGATCTTTTGTTTTGTTTGAAATATTTGTGAACCACAACTGGTTTGACTGTAAATAAGAAATAAAATATGAATCTGAAGAAAGTAGAAATCTTTGGCAGAGTCTTTCTATTGTGTTGATACTTTTTAATAGGTGGAATCCCTGATGTATGTGTGAGTAGGATGGATACATACGCTTTAACACAGTAAGTTTATTATTCATTTTGAATGATGTTTTTTGTGTTTGTTGAAACAATAACCGCGTTCCTTCTCTTCTACCAATGTTGGTTATTGTAAATTTAATAAAATGAGCTGTTGAGTTGGGTTAGTTTATGTACAGCAGCTGCAGTGCGGAGGAGAAATCTAGGCACAGTGTGGTCTTTTTCCTTCCTACAGATGTTGTTCAGTGGCACATGAAGCAGTAATCTCAGGGTCTATAAGTACCCCAGGGCCCATTTCACAAAGGTGGCTCAACAAACCCTGAGTTGACATAACCTGAGTTCTGGAACTCTGAGTTTTCGGTTTCTTCACAGCTGATTTGAGTTAGTTTAATCCGAGTAAGTTAACTTCGAGTTAAGCGCGTGGGCCAAGACTATAAAAAGCCCACATTAATGGAGCCCTGTTGCCAAGATTCACCATGGCAACAGCCAATAAAAATAGATCTGCATACTTTACCCCGCTGGAGCAGAAAATTCTAATGCGCTCATACGGCAAATTCGAGCATATCTTTAGGTAAAGAAGTAACACAACCGCAGCAGCAAAGGAGAGAGAGTTGTCGCGGGAGAACGCGGTTTATTCATTTAACATCTGATTTGCCTACACTTCGGTGAAAACTATAGTGCAAATGTATCGAACTTCTACATCATTTACCTGAAATGTTGTGGTCCTCCTCTTTTTATGTGTCTAACTGGTTTGTGGCCAGGAAAGAAAATTTCTAACAGCCATTTTAGAGCAAGGCACACTTTCCCCTCTGCTCTGCACACAGTGGCCTACAAAAAGCTCCGATTGGCAAAGAAAAACATAGGGCAACACAATATCTGCTCGGGTGTGAGCGCACGTCCACGGCGGGCTACATGTCCTATGTCAGGACTGATGAGATCACGGAGATATCGTCTCAAATAAGAAGAAAAACGGTATCGTTCAATTAAAAAGTCATCTGGAAATGATACTATATCCACTCGAGGTCTCAGAATCTTCTCCCTAAGAATATTTTACTTCCTGTGACGAAAGACAGCCTCCTCATCAACAGGATTCTCCACAAAAGGACACAGCATGTTCAACAAAATCCAATTTTTACTCCAACAAAATCTGCTACAAGGCACTTTATATACGCCACTGATTCAAAAACTGACTCCATTTCTAGCTCTGTATTCTAATATTTAACCAACGTACAGAATGATGTCACTCTACCACCATTCATTACCATGATTTTACTCTTCCGTATGTCACACTTAGTTGCCGGTGAGTGCTAGCAAACAGCTTATGAATGTTAGAAATTACTTCTGCAACCGCACCTGCAATTAATATGAAGAAACACTCAGTAAGAGTGAGTTTTACTTTTAACCAGATGTGCTCCCATTTCCTACATATTATCTTCTAAACCAGAAAAACAAACACTCTCTCTCACAGTTTACATTTTTTACTCATGTCAACAGAATATACAGTTGAAATGTCATAACGATAGCTGATTTTCTCTCTCCTCGGAATCCACCCTTTCCACAGGGAGACGTTTGTCTGGGTTGCTCTAAGCTACGACTCAATCTAGCTGTCACAGTCAGACCCTGCAAAAAACAGCACACGCTATCTTTTCAAACTCCCAACAAGACACATTTTATTTCTCTTTTTTTTTTTCCAGATTTTTACGTATAAATCACTTTGGTCATCATTATCAAAATCCAGCTCCCCATTCTGCTCAGGAATCAGGAAGAGGTCATTAGAATTTTACTCCTGAAAAGGACGATAGCAAAATACTGATTACCTGACATAAGGAAATGAGACAGCAGCCTCTGTTAGTGCGTTTTTTCCAAATCTAAATTGACAGGGCGGTGGTGGGTGGTTAAGTTCAATCCACTATTGCTGATGAGCAGGCTGATTTCTATTAACCCGCAGCCTGCAGATCAAAGGGGCTGAGAGAGAGAGAGAGAGAGAGAAAGACTCTACCACCAAACTTTTATGACACAGAAAGTCTGCTTAATGGGCTGGTAGATTCTTCCCATTTAGCCCTGTGTGGAAATAAAAGGAAGCTGGTCGGTGCTCAGGAAAAATGGCTACTTCCAGTTAAGTCCCCCAGTGGATTGGAAATTAGGAAATTATAAACAGAGCGATCCATCATGAAGGAAAGTGTGCTCCGGCACGAAACGCCCCAGAATTCTCTGAGACGGGCTTGTGAGATGTCATCTGAGCATTTACCATAGATGCACGGCTGCTTGTCCCATTAGTTCACCCACGCCTGGCAGAGTTTCTATGTTTCTGTTTGCAGACTTAGCTTAGCTCGTGGATATTTTTGTCAGAAAACAACTGTGACCTCAGTGATTTGTGTTGGTTCTGATTCAAGCCACATCCTGTTGTTTCCAGACATGACGACAGCCCAGCAAGACCAGGATCCCGCGTTAAAAAAGAGTGGTGTTTGTCCCCGTGGCCTCCCCTCAGCTGACAGATGGAGCCCGAGCACATGAGCGGACAGAGCGGGTGGCGGCAGCAGCAGGAAGCCCCCAAAGGAGCGGCAAGACTAGTGCAAAGGGAGGGAATACGTCAGCGGTGGCGCGCTGGGAGGGTCGGAGGGCGGAATGTTGATGCAAAGCAATCATGACACACAAGACGCAAATTGTCATCATGAACAATCAAACGTCTCTCACGACTGACAGCTGGAGATGTTTGATTGATAGTGATAGTGAGTCTAGTAGTGAGTCGTGTGACTTCAGTGTGACTTCTAGCATGTAAAAGGAACTTGTTTGAATTGTGTGTGCATGATTTTCGGTTTCTGTTAATAATTTTATTCCATTCGGTTGAGCTGCATCATCGACAAAACCATGTGCCAACAACAACAAAGATGAACTGTAAGCTAAGCAAGCGTGGCCGTAAACAACGAGCTGAATATTCTGAAATCAGCATTAAATATCTTTAAAAGGGAAAAACGAGTATTGAGCATTTAGACCTCAGGGATACGCAAGCGAGAAACACAGAATGTAAGCAGGGCTCCTTCATTCATTGTTTATTAACAGACATGAAGAAAGGAAGGTGTCTTCTCAGACATTTTGGCCATTGTCACTTGGCTGAATGTAAGACAACGACAGAAAGTGTCCTCTTTTTTGACCGATCTTAACTTTCAGAATAGCGAAACTAAAAGAGTGGGAATGTCCTATCTGCGCAGCACGCCAGCAAACTGTCGATGGAGATGATCCTACTGAAGGATTTTAATAAAACCCGCTCTGATATCAGATGCTGGGAAGTGTTTCAGGGCCCCTTCGCACAGCGGGCCGAGTCGTGCCTGCTGAGTCTCCAGCCATGCATACCGCTGCACTAACGACTCACAAAGCCAAAAATAAGAGTGCACAGTTCCTCACAGACATTTCCATTCAGTTGGATTATTACTTGTTGTCTCATCATTTTCCAGTGCTTCAGTTATTCATAAAGTACATTTCATGATTTTGTGCTTTTGGAGTAAACGGTGGTGGTGTTAATAGTCCGTACCAAGGAGCTCCAGCAGGTCGTTGGGAGATACAGTACCATCCTGTCTTTGGGTTTTTGCAAAATCCTGTCCAGGATTTTGATAAATCGCATCCCCAGAAATAGTCCATTGGGGGGGGGGGTTCCATAGAGTTCTGATGGTTTTGGTAAGCGAGAGAGAATTAATGTCGTGAAAAAGGCCCTGTGATGAAAGGCGTGGGCAGGACAGTCTTTTATATAAATTGCCTATATGGGGTGGAGATGAGAGGTGAGGAAGACACAGAGGGAGGAATGGCTGCAGCGCCTGAAGATGTCTGGGATGGCTATAGGACCAGCGATAGAAAGCGGGTGTATGTGTTGCAGCCTGCACGGAGAGCTGCAGCATGCTGATCAGTCATGATGGCACCTCAGAGGCCTTCCTGTAAGGAAGAAAAATGAAAACTATTAAAGGCTTGCTGGGCTATGTTGGCTTTGGTGTGTCAGCAATTATAAGCAGGGACAGCATGGTGTGGAGACAGTGGAAGAGGAAGGAACGACAGCACCATCTTGTTATATACACTATTGTCACCTGCAATGGTGCTGTAGATGAGGGCTTTTCTTTCTCCAGTGGATTTTTGGCTGGTAATGGGGTAGTGTGGGAGTCTACTACTCATTAGCTCACCAACGATAAACAGCATAATGGTACAAGGCAAGTCAAAACTTCTGAAAAAAAATTGCTTTTTTTCCCCCATTAACTACACTTGAAATGTTATTATAAGTGTGTGGTAACACGGAGTAGATATCTACGGTCAAGTAGATAGTATAAAACAATGCTTCTACAGACTGTGTTTTCCTGATGGTGATCCTCAGACATGGCCAGTCAATAAACAGGGGCACTGTTTTTCCAATGCTTTCTGATGTCTATGGAAGACAAACTAATTTGAGTAGGTCTATTTTAAATTCATAGATTTATTGTGGATTTAGTGAGTGGAGTGGGTGAAGGCAAATATCAGAGCAGGTAGAACACCAGTTCAGAAAACTGAATCATTTTACTATAACACTGCCTTAAATGCAGGAGAAGACAACACTCGACAGGCTCCAAAATTTCGGATGATATTTATTCTTATACCACATTAACGATATACTTATGGCCTTCCAAAAATTAAAATATTGTGATTTTTCATCAACATCAAATATATTCTAGACTCATTGAAGCAAAAACATCTCAAAATGTTAAATTATATTCCACTGTAGCTGTAAAAACCATAATTATCATTATTATTAAAGGCCTGAATAGAATAGATTACATTACAGTTAGTCTGAGATAAATAACAACAAAAAAAGAACTTTTCCTCGATGGTCAAAATCTGAGATATGCAAAAGTATATATATTACACAGCCTTAATATGGTATAATTTTTTTTATTGGACAAGTAGTAGCACACAATATAATGTACAGTATCTAAATACATATGAAATTAGCAAACAGGCCTAACTCAGAGGTGGCGGGGATCCAGTTAGTGCATCTGTCTCTCTTGAACTCACGCATGCTTCCCTCGAAATATTTGTTTGGCTGTCATCTGAAAGATCATTAACTACAAACTTGATAGGCTTGCAAGACAAACACTGATGTATAGAAAATGCTGAAGAGAATTACTTTAATATTAGCTTTTCTGCGACCTAAAAAACCAACTGCAGAAACATGCATTATAAATCACATAAATGAAGGTCACCGTGTCCATTAATGCACAGCCCGCCGGTCATATTCACATATCACATTCTCAAACTACTACCCGCTGCTGAATTTGGTGTCCTTGCAATCAAATGCCATGCTGGAAGACAGATCCTCAATGGACTAACCCTCATTACTCATTACAGTGTTTGAGGACACAGGGGACCACCTACGACACTTATAAATGACTTGGTTGTACAGTTTGCCTTGGGCAGAGCTGTTGCCGGGTCTGATCAGATGGCCTGTGATCAACTCTGTTGCGGTACAACACACATTCAGCATGTCCATCGCCCAAGGGAGCGCCCAGTTTACGTTTCACATGCATTACAAGGAAAAATCACATAGATGTTGGTGTGGTTTCAACGCCGTCATTTTTACCTGCCTAAACTCAGAGCTCATACTAACTGTCAGTTCCAGAGTCAGATATCTACAGTTTTAATTGCAATGGGACACACAAGCACAATGCTCTCCTTGTCAGTCCCCCTCGTCCTCTTAATGATCTTTGTCTTATGCTTGAAAAACAAAGGTGGACAAGGAACACAGAAGGCAACGCTTATGATGGTAATCCATGGCAGAGTGGGAAGGTGATGCAGGAGGTCACTGAATGTAAACGCTGCTGTTATTTGGGTAGTATTAATCCCTCAGGCATGGCAACTGAGCATGCATCAATCACAGCCGTGTGTGTCCAGAGGTGAGCCAACAGGCATTAACCTTGAACCAGAAGTCAAAGTCTAGCTTCTCTACCCCCACGGCCACAAGACACTCTGCCATCATGTCCACTCGCAGAAAGACAAGCTGGAACCTAGCCAAAGTTAAAGTGGAGTCCTGGGCTGGCACAACACATCTGTGAAGTAATATGTTAACTAAACATGAACATTTTGATAGTCCTGCCACTAGAAAATCACAGTGAGATGGAGCAAGTGGCTGCATGATTGACTTCAAAGCGTCCATATTTCAACTTTTTGGTCTTAACTGTTGGTCACTAACCAAAGCTTTAAATGACTATCGGTGAGGAAGGTTGCACAATTGATCACATGGTAAATCAGGAGCTCCATCTTCCAGCTCAGCTCTCTCTTCAGCACATTGGGCCAGTACAGCAACAAACCACCCGTCCATCTCATGCTCCACTTTCTTGTCACTTTGGAACAAGACCTCAAGATACTTAAATTACTCCCCTTGTGGCAACCCAACCAGACAGAGCAATCCACCCTGGACTTGCTGATTTCTGGTGGTGCTGACTGGCATTTGACAGAATATGGCCAATAACTGTGGTTACATTAGCATTCAATTGCCTGTGTTGACCTCTGGTGGACAGCTGAAATAAATTGTGAGGTTATTTTCTGCACCTGAGCAATCAAACTCATATTCATTCTCCTTTTGATCTCAACCAACTCCAGCTGATAGTTAACTGAGTAGG
>KV751334.1:6457880-6499378 GCA_001698575.1 Mola mola | reverse complement strand
TCCCACCCCCACCCCCCCACCTCCCAAACTTGTGCATGTAGACAGACCAGTCAGTCCTATTGATGTCAACCTTTTGCTCTCAGTTATCATCTGCACACAGGCTGGCTTCATATTGAATCAGAGCGACAGGGTTAAATAAAACTGGAAGGCTTTCACTTTCAATCTCATCCAGCCTCCGACGTACATGCCTCCACAGAAAGATTCAGGAGATAGAGAGGCTTTGGACGTCAACATGCACGGACAACTTACAGGGTTTTTTTTTTTTCTGTACTGTGCCTGTAAAAAAACAAGCCGGCATGGCCGCCTTGTGTGCTGCGTCTGCAGAGCTGGGATTTAAATTAGAATTGCCCTCTGTAACGTGACAGAGACGCCACTAAATGCGCTGCCCATTTTAATCCTTATTCTCCCCAGCAGTGAAGTATTTACTGCGCCACACATAGGTTTGCACACAATTTGTTAGCTGTCAGCCCACTGCCGCACCGAAGGACCCCGGTAAAATTAATCAGTGACATTAAAACACCAAGCAAAGTGCGTCACGCTTTGATGCAAACCAATGTGTTTATTGATTAATAAATGGTCAAAGGATTCCATTTCCCAGATATATTGTCTGTGCGTGGCGCTGGCCCTTCTCGCCGCTGAACAGGCTTTTTTACCCTCAGGACAAATGTGTTTCAGCTGAGCTGATCCAATCCCTTCTTCATTGTTTTTATGTACTTCTGTTTAGCGCTCCCCGAGCTCCACTGACTACCTGTCTGTGGAGAGGTCTATAAACGTAAATCAGACTTGTTAGAGACTTTTTCATAAATTCCTCACTACAGAATAAAAGCTGCTTCAGCAGATGGATAAAATGGCATCTGATTTTTCTGTTCTTCCCCTCTCTCTGTAATGAATGTCTGTCCTCGCGGTGTTCAGCACATTATTGGTAGTGTCAAAGACCTGATGAAAATCTGTGGTAGCTCGAAGCTGTTTGTTTATGTCCATATCACGTACAGTGGATTGAAATTACTGAATCAGATCAGGACCATAACCTTTTTCCACTAATACAAATTGACATTTTGGCGAGACTCTAAAATGCTGATACATAATCTATACAAAAAATTCCAGAAGTTCTATTCTCTGTCCTCTATTTTCTGATGGAGGTTGGCAAACAGCAAACACATCTAATCTTCATATGCAACGTTAATCCTTGCCATTTGAACTGTAAAGGATACTCAAATAGATAATTAAAAGGCTCTAAAGCACTCCGACCCTCTCTCTCTCTCTCTCTTTTTTTTTTTTTGTTTTTTTTTCTGCCAAAGGCATTGATTAACATTCCCATTCGGCAGGTAAGTATGATTTTAGCCTATGTTGTATGTGTCACTCATCACTCTATTTTGTAGCTGGGAGCTTTGACCTTTGTAGTCCACCATTAGAGAATCTAACGGTGTCACCTGGTGTCAATCTGTCACCTCCTGAGCTTCCATTTGTCCCCTGAATGCACTTCACTGGGAAAGATAATTACGCTTCAAATGAAGCGCCGTTCATTGTGTCGGCTAATGTTTCGTAGCTCCCTGCTTCCCTCTCTCTCTCCTTCCCTCTTGTTCTGTCTCAAGCACAATAGGGAGGGTCAATGGATCCACGCTCACCTCTTATTTACAAGATTCATGTTTGTCTAATGCAAAATCAATAGCTCAGCACCTGGGAGAAGTTACGGCTCGACTAACAATCGTTGAGAGCTACTTAACGGCACAACTGCCAGTGTTTTAGTGCGCCGTAAAGGAGAGGGGGATCGGCATGGTGCCCAGAAACAGCGCAGGGTACTGCTGCCCACTGTACCAGCAGGAAGCGCTTAATTGGCCAAAATGTAGCATTAGTATGTTGAATATGTACAGTAGTTCACAGTATGCAGACAAAAGGAAAATCTGTGTGTGGCCATAACAGCTGCAGCCCACCAGTAGTTTTATAAGAGTTTAATGTTCTTCATGTTATGTTGTGTGTGTAGCAGTAGTCCGAGTGCATGTGTAAGCCCTTGTGGTAAGTAAGTCTGTTTAGATATGTTGGTTTAAGTTAAACCCTCAGTTCATCTCTTTTGAGATAGGTTCCTGATTTATTTTTATTGTTATTTTTTTTGTTAGTGGTTTTGAATCATTTTTGTGCATTTCTTCAGCAAATTTCAAATTCAATGAAAGCGATTTTTTCTTTTTACACTCTTTTCTTTCTGCCCCTTTGCGTGGTCCCTCACGATCCGCAAGTCAAAAGTACCCAGATGTCGAACATTATGGGCATTAACACGAGCAAAGATTCCATTAGTTAACAAGTGTTTAGAAAAGGCTACCACAGTGATTTGAACAGGGACAACACTGATAACAAAGCACAGTAGATTCTAGGGGAACCAGCTCCAACTCTGTTACAGATAAAGAGAAGTGATGTGAAAGAAAATGGCTGGAAAATCTAGCTTTAATCGATTCATTACGTAGGCGTCATCCGTCTCAGAGGTAAATGAAAATCATGACAACCCAAATGTATCACTTATTACCTTTTTTTCAGCCTGTAAGTGGATGTTTGTCATTAGTTGAGTTATTATTTACTTCCACTTCTACTGAGGCTGGCCCAGCATACTGCAGAATATATCATCCAGCTGGCAGGCAGACTGCATAAATCTGTCAAACATAGTACGCTGCATCAGTACATACCACATACACCATACTGTGTTTGTCTGTGGCATGCAGGAGGGGCTTTTGAATACAGTGTTTTGCTGTATAACTTACAGCAATTACTGGTTTTGGCCAAATGGTGTCTGCAGATACTAGGTTTGAAAACTACAGACATATTAAACAATTTAAGTTGATACGGCCTCTTGATACACCAAGGAGACATGAATAAACATTATTGGAGCCATCCATGTGCATGTCTGTAAATTTACATATAATAAAGTGACTACTTCCTTAATTATGTTGGTTTTGTTTCTTTTGTCTGCGGCAACTTTGCTGTAAAATCAAAACGTTCCAATGAACTCCCATGTAAGGGTCAGTAACTTGGATTTTAGCCCTAAAACAATAATTTGGATGAGTGTTTTAGTGCTTATTCAAATTACTATGTTAGGATTCAATTTGATTTTCAGTGTTTTTTATTTGGATTGGTTAAAATTTTTTTTTAAGTTTTGACAGGACAGACAGGGGTTAAGAGGAGGTGCAAGCTTATGGGATACAAGCCAAGAAGGTCGGGAAGCTTTGTGGTAGAACAAAGTTGCAGATAGAACAAGCAACACCGCTATTAGTTATCGTTTTACGTCATCATATGCAATACAAACCAGGAAATGTGAAATTATTTTTATGCAATGAAGCACTGACAAAGACAAATAAATGTCTAAGAATAACTGACTAACTTTGATCATGCTTAAATTACATCTCTTAAACATGTAAAACTCTCCTTTGACATAGTGGGTGTAAAATCTTCTAGACCTGTAGAGACACTTCCACCTTATTTCCTGGTTCCTTGCACTTTGAATAGATCAGCACTTAGAAATCTGCCTCAGTGGCTCTGCTCAGGGCGTGTATCATTTGGCCCCAAAATTCACTTTTCCCCACCAGTAAGCACTATCTGCCTCACACCTCCGTGAACCCCGACAAAGTCCTCGCCATCTGTCAGTGTCGTTTGCTGCAAACTGGCTGCGATTAATTGAAAAACAATGGTGGGGCCAAGTGGGAGGGTCAAACCAATATGCATCGCGGCCTCGGCGGGTCACCTCCTCATTTCCTCATTGTCGAAACCCCTTTTCTGACATTAACCGAGGAAATGTCTGAACACATTTTGTCTGTTCGGTTTACCGTCCTTCCCTCTGTTTGGCAGCTGGGATTATCGGGCGAACAGATCCAGGATCTGTCCCTGCCCATGTCAGTGCAACACAGTGCTAATCAATGTTGAGGGGGCTATTTGGAGCTGATCCTAAAGGACAGGAGGCCACTTCTGTCACAAAGCTCTGCATGAGTTATGACCACCCAGAAGAAGCAGCACAGCTAGACATGTATCAGAGGTTAACAGCGAATGTGAGCGCCCGGTGTGACATGACACCTCTCTGCAGCAATGTTGCTTTTAATTCTGAATGAGTTTCAACCACCCCAGTGTTCAGCTTCCAGCTATTCTGCCTCTGGAGTGAATTAATTCTTCATATGATGAGCTTTCCTCCTCCATGCAGCCTCAGCAGATCGAATCATCCTGCTTTCAGGGTTGACTGAGCAGCTCCTCGCCCTCAGTAACCAGGTGAAGTGACCCAGTCTATATGCAGACTTACAGCTTGACACCTCCGTTTACAGCCTTCCAGTCCATTTTGCTGACACCATATTGCAAGCCGACGCATCAAAGCAACAGAGCGTCTCCATCACTGCCAAGCCAGAGTTGGTCATCTTCATGTCGCTTGACTGACTGCAGCATTCATCTTTTCATGATAAGTAGCTGATGCTGCTGTACCAAGGTGAAGGAAAAACTCTCTCCAAATTTGTAGATAGAAAGTTAACTCAAATCTCGGCACACATAAAAAAAATTGTTGAACAATATACCTTCTTGGAAAAAAAAATGTTTCTGTTTCAAATGATATGATTATGTGGAAGATAAGGGGTGTGCTCCTACTCGCAAAAAAACATCCAGTCTTTTTCAGCATTTTTCAGATTTTTATTTCAGAATAATACATGCACGATCTTCGGGGCAGCAGTGGTTAGCACTGTTGCCTAATAGCATAGAAAGGCCCTGACCTGGGATCGATTCCAAGCTTTCTGTGCGGAATTTGCATGTTCTCCCTGAGTCTGTGTGGGTGCTCTTTAGGTACTCCAGCTTCCTCCCACTGTCCAAAAACATTGGTTACTAAACTAATTCCCTCCCTTAACAGGATAAGTCGTACAAAATGGATGGATGACTTTTGCATTCTGGCCGTTTGTTGTCATTCTAAACAATGTTCCTGAATTGATCAGCCATATTCCAAAAACACCCAGAAGCAGCTCTGTGGAGAATACGCGTGTAGCCTATTAGACAATTTTTAGAACCTGTGCAGATCGAGCATTGTGTTTTACTTCCCCAACAGACAGAAATTTAATGACAACAATGATAGCTCGTGAGTCATAAGGATACAGGAAAAGCAATTTAGTGGGGGTATTGATCTGAACGGTCCTAGGGAAATTACTTCCAAAAGGAATGTGAAATGTGGACTTTGGGAGAGAGCACCTCATATTAAACGAGGTGGACAGTGGTACTGGATGTTGATGGTGTACAATATGTCCTCCATTATATTTGGTGGATTCAGCTGTGTTTGCAGACAATGGCATTCTGAAATGTTCCAGAAATGTTCCTAATGCAGTGATGCTGCAGGGAACTTTTATAGCACAGATAGAGCCCTCTCCTGGACTTTATAGTCAGGGGATGGAGCAATGATTTTAATGTGGGGGTGTGTGAGGGGTGGCACACGAGCACTGTAAATCCCTGTTTTAGGCTTCCTCACTTGCTCCCGTTCGCTGTCTCCAAAACAAAAAATATTCCCAGAGTCTACATTTCCAAAGGAGCAGGGCTCTTGGCTAAAGTCAGAGCAAGAAATATAGCTGTGTTGAGGATGTAGGAGTACAACACCATGGCCTCAGCCACCAAAGAAATCTCCCACTGAGGGGAGGAAGAGGAGGAGAAGAATGAGATGAACGGGCACAAAAGTGTATAGAAGTGTCTTCAGCACTAGTGAAAGCATCCACCTCCAGAGGGGGATTGTCTTGTGGCATCAGGGAAAACCAAAGCGGACCACTCTTGGAAATCAAATGCTGCTTGGGCCTCTTGGGCATCCAAGCAGAGAATAAAGAGGCAAAATTACTGACATGGTGACTCCACCCTAGGAGACAGATACACATTCAGTGGGCAAGTTTACAAATCCCTGGAGACAACTATGATGTTTGAAGTTTTCTGGCCTTATATAAGCTCGCATCATGGACTGATTAGTAGGAGGGGTTGGGTTCATGCTTTCAATGTGTGATAGTGTTGATTGGAGGGGAGTAATACCCGTGGAACATTTGCTGTTTTTTGATGCAGAGATTCTGGGTTCTCTGGGTTCTGAGATTATGAACAGTAAAGGGTGCAGTCACCCAACCCTTAACAATCATACATTGAGAAATGGTTCTTAATCTGTGATGGACCGAGCCTCACAATGATGCTCCTTTCACACATAATCATGAAATCATCATCTCCCCCTTCTGACATGTGTAATGTTCCAGATACAGAATTTATGATTTTCCATTGTATATACGCAGCTCAGCATGGATTTGCAAACCGTTGAATTTTACTTTATTCATATTTCCTCAGGCTCACAGTCTTTTGGACCCTGTGGATCCAATGTGTCTTGGACTCCTTGGACTCACTAACAAGAATTGTAGGTTAGCATACTGTTGATGTTATAATGTTAAAAGTTCTTTTAAAGTAATATAAAATGCTGCCAATATTTCACACTGTACAGTATTATACATTATTTTGGTGATGTCACAGTGTTCCCGAAAAATTAAAATAAGTGGAATAAAAATGAGGAGAAAGAAAATGAGGTTCAGTGATCAACCTCATATTTTCACTGTATACTCCAAATCAATCTTCAATTTCATTTTAGGAACCCAGCATGTCAAAGTGTTTGAAAATGAGATCAGCAGCAGCAATGCAGATAGTCTGAGGAGTTCACAGCAGGTAGATTAGCAAATCAATAACTTATATTCTGGAAATTAAGAGTAAATAATATCCATGAAAAATAACCTCAGCATCATTGCTGCCATTTTAAATGAAATTTCTGCATTGGAAACAAACATAAAGTAACTGCCATAACTTTTGTTTTCCTACTGTATTTAGACCTACAGTATGTTCAACCAGCTATGTTTCTTTCCAAACTACTACTGTAAATCTCCAGCACTTCAAGGTTAAACGGAAAGCTAACCAAACTTCTGATTTAATTTAAGAGAAAGTTGGATTAGTATAGTTCTTCCATGTCCTCGCTTTTTAGGAAGATACTTGGGCGCTGCATTTAAAGTTATCTTTACTTCCTTCATTGCCCATCATGCAAGGATTTTCTCATGTATTTCTGCTACTATGTAATTAACGTTAAAATGATTCATCTGATACTTGTCATCTTGCAGAAAACCAGTGGTTATGTCAGGCAGTGTTTGAAAAAAAAGATGGCAGAGGAGCTCAATTACCTCCGTCTGAACAAAACCACTGTCTTCAGTGTTTGACGCGTGGTGTATACCGCATGATTTGATTATTATGCACAAGTACACACACGCAAATTGCATTTCAACTTGAAGTTGCTCATTTCTAAGTGAGATGTCTAAGGATAAGAATATGTCGGGGAGATTCTGTCAGGTATTAATGTAGATTTTAAATCAGAGGAGAAGTTTGACCATTTTCAGCTCTTAAAAAGAATAAATGTTACATCCAGCCTAAGCAGGTTTCATGGTAATTTTCCTCCTTAGCCGGCCAAGGTTAACCTTGGTGGAAATTAAAATAACAAAGTGAAAGGGGGATAAAACATGGGCCGACCTGGTTGTTCACTCTGCCATCCAAGCTTTTGTTTTCCTCACAGTGTGGATGGCCATCTGTCAGCCTTACCTAGAGAGAGGCAATGATTTTTGCTTGCCTGAGTGAACCGTCAGCAAAGCAATATTTCACATGTGAGCACTGAAAAAAGACCCGTCTTGGGGAATGATGCTCACCGGAGTGATGTGGTGGTGTACATCAAGAGTGATGGTACCACCTCAGTGATCTAGCAGGAGGTGCAGCAGATCTGGTTAACCAGCAACACCAAATGCTCCCTAAAGTAGGGGCAGATCTGCAGGGGGGCATGGGAGGGCGGCTGCCCCACCAACTGTAGAACTTGCCCCTCCAGCTGCTCCCCCAAATTTTCAGTTCTCAGTTATTCTCGATTATTGTAAAAACAAATCAACACTATGTCCACAAACTGCTGAAATCATTGAAACGAGCAATAAATTATCACTTTAAATTCAACAGTAGGTGGTATCCCAAGACTTTAGCTGAGTCACTTCCTATACCTCTGCAAGATTTAGTCATACCAGCATGATTAAATTATTGATAGAAACCTAAAATCTTACACTTCTTAAATTGCATATTGCCACATAATGTAAGATTGTTAAAACTGTGTGAATTGGATAAAACATAAACCTGCTCAGACTACTCAAGTTTCACAATGCTGAATGCTACTGGGCATCACTCATTCACACATCCGCCATTCAAATGGCTGTATAAACTGCAGCACAAACTGTTCATTCCCCACATTTGATACATAAAACAAACTAAACAGTTGTGAAAACATCATTAAAAGCAGCCTGTTTGTTTTTGCTGTGTGGGCTAGTGAAGATACATAATTGTTAAAAGATTTTAGAATCATACAGGACATCAGCCAATAGTGGGAACGTACTATATGACATATAATTTGACTATCCACTCAGCCTGAAATGTGACCAGCACATCTAACCCCCACCAAAAACAATGATATTCCGTCTCAGCCATTAGCTTGCAAGAATCAGAGCATCATTTGTCAAATCTCAACTTCTTTTCAAGGTCGCAGTCTACAGTGGGGCTATAATTCAACTATCATCTAATTAGGGAGGCCAATGATCATTTGAAAGGAGTAATGAAGTATAGAAAATGCCTACGCCAGACCTTATTAGTGCCAAGCAGGACACTTTTAGATGTGATGAGCCATTATCTGAAAGGGTACAACTAAATGAACAACTAATTAACATATCAAAGGAAACAAAGTGCAAATTGGTTAATAATTATTATAATATCTCAGAAAATAAATACTGCCACCCATTCAGTCATGCAGCAAACCAGGCTAATTGCTAACGTGCAATTTTAATCACTATTTCAGCAGCGAAAGAGAAATACATCCTACTGATGCAGCAACCTGTTTACAATCAAGTGTACCTTAAAGTACAAGTAGAAATGGATGGGAATACTAACTTCTAGTCGTTGAGGCTTGTCAAATTGCTTCAATTTAATAGCCAGTTCTTCCACAGGCATGTAATTGTGTTGCTGTCATACATTTACTTTCCCCCCACATGAAGCTTTGGATACGGGGTCCTTATCTAATTTATGCATCTTGTGAAAGTCTGAATTTATCGGCGCCGGGCTAATGGCATTCATTAACCTTCGCAACAGTGAAATGTTTGATTGGAATATGGCATTTCCTCCCTCAAAGGGATGTTTCATCCCCTTTGCAATTCAAATACTTCAAATAAGTCATTAAATGGTATTTTAATTCAAACGTCCAGTTTATGAACGGTAATAGCAATACCTCGTCACACTTTACACACATCCACAGCGAGACGGACACATGTCGTGTATACACAGGCACACAGGCTGAAATGTATTATAGGAAGACTCAAACACTGGAAGTTACTTCATGGTGACACTTTATCCTGAACTCACTGGGCTGTGTTTGAATGTACGGGCTTCATTTGAAACAATGCATCTGGGGACATAATTGTGCCTTATCATTCAGCTGATCTCTGAATAATTGTAGTTTCTAATGAATGGGTTGCGAATACGAGACGAATCATGAAGTGCGAGTTAAAAGCGTGCGCAGTGCTAAAGCGTTTAGAAAAGAAAAGAAAGAAGCTGAATTTAGTGGCTTTGTCTAAAGTTTTATGTCACTGTCATTACTTAACCTGAAAGGTGCAATTTGTATTATGGCATTAGTTTCTGTCCATCTCAGACATTAGTTTGATAGGCTAGATTGCCAGTATTGATATTTTCTGCTGTTTCAGCTGGCAGATGTACATGTTTGAGCAGCAGGTTTATGCAAGTTCTCTCAGTGTTTGGTTTGATAAATAAATGAAACAAAAAATGTAAGTGAAGGAAGTATTGTAACACCTATTTTACCTAGCCAGACACAGAAAAATACAAACCTAGACTTTTTGAACTCATGTTCTTTCCCCCTCCACTTATTTACTTTGTTAAATAAAGCAAACGTCATTTAATTGTAAGATATCACCGGACGCCAAACTGGCCTCCAATGGTCTCGGAGGCTGTGTCATGTATGTTCTGGGGTACGTTCCAATTCATCCCAAAAGCGTTGTAAATTGTGCCTGTAAGGGAGTCAGCTGAACTTATTACAAAATAGAAAATGATCATCTGCCTCAGAAGATTCTCTCAGCTCTATTGACTGCTTTAGTTTTCGGCTTGTTTGTTGTCTGTCTGTATTTAAATAATTACTGGTTTCTCTCTCACAGTTCTCATCAACCTTGTTTAGAACCATAAGACAGGGAAGTGAGGGACTTGCTTGTGAATCTAATGTGCACTTATATAATCGATTATCCGTTATATTGAGAGCGAGATGTTTTTGTGAGAGGAGCAAATTTTTGTCTTTCAATTGTGAGGTGCCCGGAAACTGCAGACATTGGCGATGACTCTGGGGGCGTGAGTTTTATTTAATTTATGTTTTGTTTGAATGAAATATATTTTAAGATAAGTTAACAAGGCAATCTACTTTTAGTTCGGTCGAAAAAGGATTGGGTGAGACTAAACACTAATAGAGCTTGTGAACCTTGCCTACATCTCCGGGGGTAAACTATGTGGGGATGTCACAATATTGCCTTTAGAGGAACAAAACCGTGTTACGACACAGGATGGACAGAAACTAGCTGGTTAATGAGATAAAGTTGCAAGAGATTACAAATGATTCACTGATAAAATGCCAACTGTCTCTTTCTCCACACTCTGTTGATGATATCGGTTCATTTTGTTGAATGACTAAAATTAGACCTGGACATGTTTTCCTAATTGCTCGTAAATTATACATCATGCAATGAACTAATGCAATGGAAAACTTGATGTAGTCCCAATCATACCACGTAATATCACTGAAAGTTTTGCAGCTTTAAATCATTGACTACATAGTGTTTGAAACTGAAAGTTTAAAGCTCTTCTTGGCCTCCTCAGAATTGTCTTCTCTTGTGTAGTGAGGAAGTATTTCATTCAAGGGCGTTTTTATCACGCAAAGATTCATGCCACATCCCAGCGGCCGATTGCCTCGAGAGTTATCCAAAATGTCCGGCTCTGTGTAATGATTTTTCCAGACAGCTGACTGGCCTGTTGGCTCACGTCACTCCACAGATTTTACCTGATAATACGCTTAGACACAGTAGCTGGTCACATTCACCTGACCTTGCTGCACCAGCTAACTGGGGAGAAGAGAGGAGGAAAACGTTTCTGCTTATCTGTTCCGTTTGCTGAAAGAAGAGAGATTCTGTGGCACACACTCTCAGCATGGCTCCCATTGACTTTGAACCTTTTGTTTTACTCAGGCCATGGATAGCATCTCAGGGGCTGCCGAAATCGTGCACGCAGAGACTTCCAAAGCAATTTGCCATTATGAACTGGAGAAACATGTGTAATCTCTACAGGATGTGACAGATTCATCTACCTTATTTAGCAGAATGTTGTCACGTTGTTACATTTGTGTTGTTTTGTCGCACTAATTGCATTTGTCATTGAAGGCTGACTAAATCAGGCATTTGCAGCACTTAACGAGATACTGATTACCGATTCGGAAATTCACTCACCAATGATTTGGTTATTTTTAACAGAAAAAATGAAGATAATTTTCCCTAATGCTTCTTGTTAGGGTAATTGCTTCATAATTGCCTTATCAAGGTCTCATAGAAAAGTCAAGACAAAGAAATATCTACCCCTCCCAGGGACACTGTCTCAGTCTGCATTTACCTTTCATTCTGTAAAATGCCGTCCTAATGCAGTGGCATTACTTTCCACAGCTGTAGCCATGAGTCATCATCCTCCCCCAACCTTACAGAAAAAATCCTAAATTTTAAACCTGTCATTCTGAAACAGGTAACCTGTACTATATCATAAAATAATTCTTCTTATTACGAACTACTACAATATCCACTAGGAAGCGTAAATGTAGGCAGATAACAGTAAATTACATTTTTTTATTTCCTACAAGCTGAATTTTAGTTCAACAATTGGTGATAGTGGGAAAGTCGGTCGACCACACCATGTAGCCATTACCCATTCATCAGATTTCAAGATATTTTGACCATTTTTACCTCAATAAAACTGACTGCATATTTGTCCTGTTATCCACGTTTCACTGTGTTGTAGAAAACACCCTGGTTTTCTACACTCTCTATGACTCTTCTTGCATTTTTCTCAGATCACTCGGAAATAACTGCTTGATGCGTCCACAGACCTGGAGGATAAATGTGTCTTTCAATGGGAGATCAAGCTGGAAAACATCCTGATTGACACCACCTCAGATGTGCCACCTGCCATTGACTTTAGTCTGAGCTGTTACTGCAAGAAAGAATCAACTTAAAAAAAAAAAGCTCCTACAGTAAAAAGTCTACAGCTGCTTCTTTATTTTTCTTTTTTTTTAAAACAAAGCTTCTCCTTATCTTCCCCTCTCGTTATTATGTCTGTGTATTGTACCCCTGAACATGTCGCCCGACACTGGTCTGCTCAGTCTACCTACAAGCCTGGGCCACCACAGTGTGGCAGCTCAGCTAATCCATTAATTCTCCCATACTGTCAGCACCTCTCTCATCTCTCTTTCTCTTCCCCAGATTCCCAGGATTTCTTGCACAGGTGCTTGGCAGTAGTTTCCCAAAGAGCAATCCGCCCTGGAAGTGCCCCAGCTTCACCTGTCTTCGATAATCCTTCACTACAACCCAAACACGCACACAGTTAAGGCAATAAAATGTCAACTAAGTTATTGTGTTGTTGTGTTTAAATTCAGAGTGTTGGTAATTAAACGAACTGAATCATACAAAAATGATTCTGCTGGGTCTGTGTGGTATTTAATGTTCCAGGATAAATTAAATATTTTTTCTCATTGAAAAATGATCATTCTGTGAGATTTTGAAATTCAGATATTTGAACGTTGGACATGAGCAATATGCAATCTGACATAAAGAAATCAAGGTTACTGGTTTGTAACTGGATACTGAGGCTTGTTATTAGTTTTAATTATTTATTTTTTTTCTCATTATTTCTTTCACTGTTTTCCAGATTTGCTTTCAGCTTTCATGGGCAAAATTGTACAATATTGGCTAGTGAGACACAGCAACATTACCAGTCTACAGTCAGTGACAGTGACAAGAGGGGTTAACCGTACTGTTCTTTTGTTTCTAAATCTGGAAAACACCGAAATATAAATCAGAAACAACAGGGGAAGACATGACAAAAAATTTGTAAAGAAAACACGTCTGCTCCCTTTTACCATCATTTTTTTTAAAACTTGCATCCTGCTGTTTTATCTTTTTTTTTTTATTTCTAGCATGTAATGGCAACGATCAACTAAAGCGTATATCTGATACTAAAGAGAAATGCCCCACCCAGCATACAGTCTGTTCTTATTGTCTACAGTCATGGGTAACTTGCACATCTGTGAAGGCACCATTAATGCTGAGAGGTACATACAGGTTTTGGAGCAACATGTGCTTCCATCTCGACAACGTCTTCTTCCAGACAGCCCTGCTTATTTCAGTGAGACAATGAAGCCACATTCTGCAGAGTTATAGCAGCACGGCTTTGCAGGAAAAGAGTGCAGGTACTAGAATGGCCTGTGAGCAGTCCAGACCTGTCTCCCATTGAAAATGTATAGTGCATCATCCATCCGTCCATTTTCTGGCGTGCAGCGTCACAGGGGGGAGACAAACAACCATCCACACCTATGGGCAATTTAGGGTAACCAATTAATCAAACACCCCTTTTGCATGTTTTCGGGCTGTGAGATGAAGCTAGATCACCCAGAGAGAACCCACGCAAAAAAAATAAAAAAGTTTATCAGTTTGGATATTAAATATCTTGCCTTTGTGCTGCATTCACTTGAATATAAATTGAAAAGCATTTGCAAATCACTGTATTCCATTTCTTTTCACATTTTACACAACATACCAACCTTTTCAAAATAGAAGTTCACGTGCATCGTTGCCTGTAGAAGCATAATAATTTCTTCCAATGGGCACATCCTGCTCTCCCTTATTGCTTTCACAGTGAATGAGCTTCTGTGCCATCTGTGAATATATTACTTTTACATATCCACAGGCTAAACAGAGTGGCACCAAAACAAGACTTGCTGCAAGCAAATAAATTCACAACATAACAAGAAACTAGGATGGTTAAAGACGATCACATTTAATCTTTTTTGAAAAATTCAGCGGGCATGTTTTAAACGCATCCGTACATGACTCAAAGGAGAACTCGTGTATTTAAGTCTAACTTCAGTCTTTGAGAAAAAATTCAAAAAAATACATCTTCAAATACATCTTTTACAAGTAAATTGCTCCAGCATGGGGTCTGGTCATTTGGATGGTTTAGTTCGAAAAGGCTATACATTGGCTATATATCTGAAGAAGTCAGAACTTAGGAAATAAATCATTACATTCAAAATTATTCCAAGTGTGTAGTAACATGGAGTAGATACCCACAGGGGAGACACCCATGTCTTGTTTTGTTTTTCAATTGTGGAAGGGACACTGTTTTCTGAAGTTTTCTGATGTTAAGGAAAGACAATCAAAAGTTAGTAGAGAACGTTAGTAAAAACAGTCTGTACAGTAGTCTCTGTTAGTAGAGAAAAAATAGATATATATTTGAGGTTCTGACTTGCCCTGTGTCGATGCATTGTAAAACTATGTCGATCTAAATGGACTTATTTAAAGACGTATTTTACAAAAAAATTCAGGGCCTCATAAACTGAGAAATAAGGGCTTTGACACGAGTACTGCAAACCGCTTTGAATCACAATCATGTCTACCAGAAACATATTGTAGTGTGCTGTGTGTGTGTGTGTGTGTGTGTGTGTGTGTATGTGCTTGCATTGCATTGTGAGTGGTCTGTGTTCAGCGTTCCATGTTCGGTGTTCAGTGCAGGGATGCGGTCTTTATGGTGTTTGCATGGTTTGTCTGAGTGTATATGCATGGCTGAGGTGGGTATTACACCCTAGGTTCATGTGCATGTTAGCAATGACTGTAGTGAGTAGGACAAAGGTTGTGGTTACTGCTGTGTACGCCTAATACGGAGGAGATAAGTGAATGACTTGTCAAAAAGCATTGCCTGCATGAAACAACTTGTAATCACTTCGCTCTCGTTGGCGCACTCAAGAGTGCTACAACATATTTAAAGGCAGCTTCAATACTGGATTATTTTGAAAAGATGCAGTGAAACAGTGGTTACGGTGTAAAGCTCAGGCAATTAATTGCTGATTGTGGTCATGGCTGCTCACTCAAAGAGCATGAATGTAACTCTCTGCAGGGATCTGTTGTTTTAAGATATTCCATGAAAAGCTACGACATTTTCGAATTGCCACTTTATTTCTGGCCCAGACACAGAACAGGTCATGTTGGCTGAGAGTATTTTTCTACCGCATGTAAAATAATGAAGTGAGGCAGATGAAGCAACTGTCAGGGAAACTAGAATGTCTGCAGGAATCAAATCAGGAAGATTCTGTTCCCTCATTGTACAGAGTTGAGTTTAAGATCTGTAATCTTCAGTTTCTTCTTTCTCTTTCCTGAGCGCCACTAATCATCATCACCACCTCTTCTTCACTAGCACTTCCCACTTCCTGCCAGGGTTTGAGCAGCTTTTTATATCAGTTCACAATAAATTTGTTTTTACTTCAAATTCTCCTGTTCTCTTTGATTTCTGTATTATACTAATCTCTGGATGTTGTCAATTATGCATTGCACACAGACAAACAAACAAATGACATAAATAAATAAAAAATAAGGTGGTCAAAATCTGGATCAGCGAAAAATGTGCATTTATTGTACATGAATTTTAGCTGATGAGGTGATGTACAAGTTTTTGGAAATATTCATTTTTGCCCTTGTACAGTGGCAGGAAACACGAAAGAAAATGCAGCAGATGTAGTGATCACTTTTCATCTAACGTGGGTTAAACTTTTTGTTAGCCAGTCCTTTTGATGAGCTGACTGACATAAACAAAGTTTATTTCAATTAATCTACAGAACTTAAGTGGTAATTTTCTCTGTGCCTTTTCAAAATCAATTTTTTACGAGGCAGAGCAGGAATTGTGACATCACAAATAATCTGTAAGCAAATCCCCGGACCAACAGTTCACAGCAGTCTGATGTTTAAAAGAGAAACTCCAGCGCACATGAACTGAGAAGAGCTTACAGGAAAAGAGGAAAAGCTTGTTAACCTGCAGAAAATCTTAAGAAAGTTGTTATATTGTAACATATGAACATATATTATAGGAGTAGAATGCTTTTTAAGTGTTGTTTATATGCAAATTGACCTTTTTTTTCTCCTCCCCAAAACACACTATAAAAATAAACATAACAGTATCTGTTTGGTTGTCTTCTGCTTTCTTTTTGGATTTCTCCCCCCCCCACCTCATCACATGATTGATCTCACCAGTTTGGAGCCTATATAAACTGGGTGATGTTTGCTCTTTGTATTTCATTGTGTTTACCTCATGTTGTTGGTGCTTTAAGTTACTATCTGAAGTTTGGAGGAGTGTGGCCTAAAATGCAGACTCTCAGGGGCTATAATTTTGAAGCAAATTTTGAGAGGCTTATCTACTCACATCAAAGGCGACAGTTTTCGGAAAAAAAAATGATGCAAATTCTTAAAAAAAGTTTGCTCTGTGGATATCAAAGTGGATTTGACATCAGGTGATGATCCTCTTTAATAGCAAGAGGGGGGAAAAAAACAAAGTAAATGGGTGCATCCATCATTGGGATAAGTTTTAATAAAGAATTTTGACATCTGTAGAAGCTTGATTATTGATTATACACAGAAACCACCATCATACTGGGGCTCCGTATTTTCCTCCATACATTATCTTTGAGGTCATTCTCTTTCTAGTGTTTCTCCTTTTCAACTAAAAAAGTGCTTAGACACAGGACAATCAAGCCTTCTGCCATTTTGAATGTTTCAAATGTGATATGGCAACAACAAGCATTTTCAGATGTGTACTCTTAGGAAGCTACATTTTGGAAAAACTGGCTTAGGTCCTAATTGGCAATTTTGCTCCATAAATTACTTTACTGGTATGAAAGCTTCACTGACTGACTACAGGTTGGTAAAACTTGCTTACATCCCAATTAGTTGCACAATGAAACACGTCTGACGCACAAAGCTCCTTCAAACTCAGCAGTAAATCAGTCTGATCAAACAAAAAACGATCCAACACCGAGAAAAACCAAAATCCAAATTCAGTCCCAAGTCCAGAAAACATAAGAAAAATGATACATGAAGAACACTAGAAACACAAACCAAGATGAACTGGAACACATCCTAACAGCGCACGAGGTTAAAACAGGAAGTTAAAACAGGAAACATTTGAAATGAAAACACCAGTGAACGCGAGAAACTTAACGCTGCAATTTCAAAACTCTAAAAACATTAAAACGCTACAAAATAAAGCATTAAAAAAAACAACTTTGAAATAAAACTGTAAATAACAAAAAATATAAACAGGAAAAATAACTTCAAACTGAAAACCTTGAAATCCATTTAACACAAAATCTTTCAAAAAACTAAAACATAGATTCAGAAGTATGACACAAACCAAGATCATGACAGGCATCAACATCTTCAGTTTGCTCGGAACTCTCATTCCACTGCTGATTGTTGATGTTGTTGTTTTTCCTCATGTTAAAATGCCTTTGTAAAGAGCAGGGCATAACACGGTCTTAATCCATGTCCAGAGGTTAAAATCAATGCCGTGCTCGTACACATTTATTATAGATATACATCAAATTAAGATAAGGGCCGTAATTTAAAACATTAAAAACATTTTTCGCAGTGAAAATCTGTTGAGCAGACCCAGTAAACAGCCGGTAGTGATTCAGCTGTGTTGGTGGGCTCAGTGGTGAAGCCCTAATTGCAGACAGCCTCAGCGTGCTTCTGTCTGGGTCTGTTGTCACTGAACTCACTCCCTGTGCTTGCGTTCGACTAAGGACAGCATCTCTTCCAATATGCTGCAGCCTCATGGGAGTGCTTTGAGTGGCCCGTCCGACTGGTGTGGATCTTGACACCCGTCTCGCCTTCTTTCACAAGAGTAAAGCCCGTCTTTCATATTGTATTACAATGTATGATGGCTTTTCTTATTCCATGCTGCTACTGGCTGATCTTTTTTATTTTTTCTCCAACTCAAAGGACCTCTTTGTGTGACAGACGAAAACGAGGGGCGTCGCGTGTGTGACTTTCAAGGCCCAATCCATGCCCATTATGCAGCCTAACCCTCTCTTTCTCTCAACTATAAATAACCAAAAACTCTGACTAATGGAGTAATTTACAGACACCCTGCCAGGGCTATTGACAGGACGCTCTCCTTTGGCAAATGTCTGGCATTTAGCAAATCGATAGCGTGAGTTATGAAGAGGAGCTAGCTGCCGCTCCATTCTTCTCAATAACAAAAGAGGAAGTGCATTAAAAACTAGCATTGATGGGTTGCTGGGAGTTGCAGTCAATGAGCTATCAGAGTTTAAAATTAAAGGGTTGTTAGGGCGAAAATTGTTTTCCCTGGTCATCTGTCATGACAGGAAGGGCCTTCTCACAGTGATTCATTTGAAATTAAAAGGGTCGCGGGAGGAGGAGGGGGTTAGAATTCCAGTTGTTATAAAACCGTGGTGTAGGTATCCTGCCCAGCTGTGAGTTAACAACACCAGCTTTCGCCTTGACTAAGTGTTATTGCTGCAGTCCATAATTTCATCTTGAAAATGGGCAAGGGAGTGGATCTTCCTTGTAGTAATTGAGTATTGATTTGAAAATAAACAGCGGCGAGTCTCCCACCCAACTGACAGACGCATCTTTCGAATGGAATCGACAATAAATGGGCCCCTAGTTGGAGGGAAAGTTATGGATCAGGAAGACACAGTCAAGCGTGCCATTCCTCTCGTGAACTCTCTTCCAATATATATTGGATCCCTTATAACCCATTTATGAACTCTGTCATCTAAAACCTATAGTTTTGAGCTGGCAGATGATGAGTTACGGTTGGGGCTTTTGCTGTTTCCACTTCTGCAGCTCCACGCATGCTTTGTTTTTTTGTTTTTTTAATAATGTAAAACTGCAACTTGGCTAAAATGAAAGGAATTCCAAGACAGTGTTAAGCAAATGTTTGATATCAAACAGAATGTACACTCTCCTTAATGCAAAGTACATCTGTGTAGTCACGGGCAAATACCTCTATCTGACTATGAGGGGGCGAAAGTGGTAATGGTTAAACAGCTCACTGAATCGACATAATGCGAGGAGTCTTAACACTTATGGCAGGTCCGCCGTTAACCTCTGTGTAATCACTGCTGAACTGTGTTCTCACGCCCAACACTTACCCGTAGCGCCCCCGCTCCGCGCTAACGACATACAAATGTGCTATTCGTTTTCATTAGCCGCCACTTCACTTTCGATTCAGGGGGAAATGGTGGAGCTGCGTGGCTCTTGTGTTTTGGCTGGGGGTGGGAGGGTCAATACAGAGGAGTAGCACAGTGCTCTGCCAAATGACCTCTAGGTCCCTATCAGGGTGGAGGACTGATTAACTGAGAGATACAGAGCGCAGTTCACTTCACAGGCTGCTCCTCTGAGTGCTAGACACGATGTCAAAACATGCTATTGTGTTGTCATCACCACCTGTCTAATGACTCCTGATTAGCATTCATATGCTAATGCTTCATTTATCGGCGTGACCAGCGTCTCCAGCATGATGAACCCTTATCTGTATTTATCTTGTCAATTATTGATTGCCTTTTCCCACTGCACGTCATTATTAATTTGATGCTGTGTGTCAAACTCACTGTTAATCATATTTAAACAGATATGGGGAGATAAAAATCAATTTTCCATTATCCTTGAGGGGAGTTTTTTTTTTTTTTTCATATCCATCCGGCGCTGCTGAAGGGACCTAAGAGATTGGGTAAGCATGACTGAGCAGATCCAGAGTAAATATTCATCTAATTTGAGTTTAATTGGAATAGCAGTAAAAAGGATAGAAGTGGTGTCTGAGTTTTTCTTCACCTAAGATTATTAAATGTTTTCAGATGTTTTACTGAGCTGCTGTCATCTCTTCAGCAATGTTACTTCATTATCCATGACACGGACCATCGTTACAGAGATGTAGCTGATGTCTAGGCATCGACACTGAGCAATCTTTAAAGTAAAGCAGTTTTGACGCAAATTGATGCTGTGCTAACATAAAACAATTCTGTATTAGTACTTCAGCACAAGAGAAAAAACAAAGTTTTGTTTAGCTGGTAACAGATGCGGCGCAAAAATAGACAAGAAGCTTAAAGAGCTGTTACCCAGTGGAAGGTAATGGTGTGAGGCGCGGGAGGATACAAATAGCTGAGGCAGGGCACTTTACCCGGATAATGGGGTTGAAGGATTCTGGCATGGCGAGATTCATGTACAGACAAGGCTCCTTTGATGCTGTGACATTGGCAAGCTCATAAAAGCCATAGTATAAAATACAGAGGTGTTACTCGCTGCTAATAGGATCCCCAGCCTTTTGGAGACTGATTTAGCATAGCCTGCCACAGCTACCTGAGCTCAATAAGTGAGCACAGGAAGATCCATCAGAGGGTATGGAGTTCAGACCAGGGGAGGAACTGTGAGGAAATGGTGAATGCGACACTTGCCGCTGGTTTCACACTGCGGCAAACAAAGATCCAAAAGACTAAAAAGCTGTAAAATCAGTAAATTCTATATTAAATGTTTGTTGTTATTAATTCTCCACACTTTTTAAATTTAAGTTAACCAGAGAAATCTTTCTGTACAAGCAAATGGAACGGACCTTTCCTCTTTATGAGGAAGTAATGTACCCAGAAAGACCTACATGTCCCTGTGTCCAGCTTATTATCTCGGAACAGCCATTCACCTTCAATCAGAGCCAGAGCTGCCTTCCTATCCAATTCTGTTTTTAAGCAAATGTACATTTACATGCTATAAAAAACACAGAGATCTGTCAGTTACATAAAAACAAAATCAGACTGAAACGCAAGTGACTCGGTTGTCTAAGCTGCAGCAATAAAAAACCCACTTTCTTTCTCCAACAAAACACATTTTGTAATCTGCAAAATGCTTTGTATATGATCAGCCATAAAAAATCTTGTCCCTAAGGAAGGGCTATAAATCAAAATCTTGCAAGTCTTGCAATATTAATTGTTGAAATACACACAATAACCGTCAACACTTGAGGGTGTTTGCTTTCAACACTCAATTCCAGCCAAGTCTGTCATTAGAGATGTCTTATTGAAAACAACTGGCTGCTGCTGGAAACTATACTTTTGAGAGTGACGAAGGTGAACTAGCACAGTGGATATAGTGACAATAATGTAGAAACCTCTTCTTCCTCTTTCGGCTTTACTTAGCTTTTCCTAGGAGTCGCCAGGAGTCACTAATCATCTTCCTCTATCTTTCCCTGTCCTCTGCATCTTTTTGTGTCACACCCACTATCTGCATGTCCTCTCTCACCACATCCATGAATCACCTCTTTTGTCTTTCTCTTTGCCTCCTGCCTGGTAGCTCCACGAAGCATCAATGATCCTAAATGTTGTTTTTGTTTTGTTAAACATATGAAAAAAGAATCAGTATCTATGCAGACCAATTGTTGGAATGCCTGATTAAACATCATCAGCATCAGATGAGGAACCTTCACCTGTGTCACAGAAAAACGGGCAAAGTTCACACCTTAACACCCTGACCTTCTCTGTGCCAGACTGGTGATTAAACTGGCTTTTGTTGTTGGTTCAAAACAATTCCAACATGTGTAGTGCAGCTGTCGGCCAATGTCAAACCTTTATGTGGATGTGGATAATGATACATACATGACTTGTTTCACATGCAGGAAACTGGGTGGATTCTCCCCGCCACATCTAGCCTGACACCATTTAGCAATGCTGTCAAAAAAGCTCTTTAGACAGACTAATCTTCAGCCCGCTGACAGCTATGTCCTCTTCCAAAATGAACACGAATTCCCTCACACCAGCTTCTCCTCTGGCTCAGATCAATATGGCTCTGATAAGCCAGGACACTTTCCATGAGCCGCAGGGCATGAGGAAGGTCTCTGACATACCACAATGTGGGCTTAATTATTTGGCACATGCAGCTGACTCCAGTGCATGTATAAATGTGTGTGTGTTCAAGGAGATGTGTGCCTGCAAGGAAACTATCACTGCGATTGATTATGTAGCACATACACTTGGGTGTTAGAGCAGCCATTTAGCCAGACTTAATTTACATTTTAATTTTTGCTTTATTGATTGGGAGTCTTGTTTTGGGTGCCACAAGCACTGTTCAAACTTTGATTCAAAGATGTTGAAACATACATATACAATCAGGTTACATAAAATACTCCTGCTATTTTTACTTCATTTCAATTTTAACGGCCAGTGGGATTCATGGGACTGCTACTGCACTTTAGGATTTACTTTTCAAGATGCACTGTATTTTGTTTCTAATGGGGTTTGATTGGCTCCGTGTTGACATCAGGCTGTGGTGCTGTCATCAATGCTGATAGTGTGTTACATGTGCTATTAAATGGAGAAAAATTACAAGGTCACATAAAAACAAAAGTAGAAGCACAGTTTCTCAAGAAAATGGGCACCTGTGACCGATATTCTTATTTATCTTGAAGTAACAAGGGAATGGACCACACCTGCCCATCAAACTACTTGTCAGTCAGTTGTCCAAATACTTTTGAGCCCCTGAAAATGGAAGTACTCTGCATAAAATGTCTGTAATTTCTAAATGGCAAATGCCATATTTTTATAAAAACCCCTTATTATTACAGCTGAAAGTGTGCACTTCAATCACATCTTGGTTGTCTATTGTGTTGGTGTGTAGAGGCAAAATAATAACAACTGCGTCATTGTTCAGATACTTCTGGACCTAACTGTGTCTTGTTTTACACTGTGTATGCATCGAGGACTCAGATTGATGTCATGAATTTACTCACATGTGCTTCACATGCTCATCATTAACAACACCGCTTCCATGTCACATGACAATATAATCCAATCATGTAAGGCATTGTTCTGTGCTCCAATAGGGATCTGTTATATATCCTAGTCATGGCATTAACTGTTCAACAAATTAAGCAAGCATATTCTCTCAGAGTATTACATTACCCTTCTTTTGTTATTTTTTGTTTTTTTAAACCATAACTTATCTAAACATTAATGTATATGGTACACGTTGCATATACGAACACATACTGCACAAAATGATTCCGTAACGAGAATAGCTCACCATGAACAGCTTCCTTCATGACATAGGGCCAGTGATCTGTCTACAACCCTTTTACAAGATCTTATAGCTCCAGAACAGTTCTGGGTGTGACTTTCTGTCCATATCTCGTTTGGTAGGGGACACTGTGAGGAGCTGTTTCATTCAATGTCTGTTGTATAGTCTTACTCTGTGTTTGTTTGTTGTGAATGTTGGCCTGTGTGAGTGCTGTGAGTTTCCTGTGTTTCAAGAAGGTGACATCTGTTAAGTCTATATTAATGTCCTTCAGGTGTATAAATATGATCATTCTGTATTATCTGTGTGACAACTGCTGGATTCCAATGTCCATGCTCCTAGAAACGGATGTTTTGTCCTTCATGGAGCATTGACATTGGCTTTGCTGTCTGTCATCGTATTTTTTCTGATGGTTTTGGCAAAGGATTCTCCTGGCACGAACATCTTCATGACTGATGACCTTGGGTTGAAGTTGTTGATGCGTGCTGGGTAGGACTGAGCGTAGATGACGAGTCATTAGTAGCTGGTCGGGTGTTTTGAAGTTGTCAACAGAAGTGTTATGATACTCAAGGAGACTCAGGTAGGGTTCTTTGCGATCGACTTTGGCCTTTTCCATGAGTGTCTTTGTGATGCGCCCTGCTTTCTCTGCGAAGTCATTACTTTGCGGATAGTGTGGGCTGGTAGTTATGTGTGTAAACTCCCACGTGCTGGCAAAGGCTACAAACTCAGGCCATTATCTGATACAATGTTCTCTGGTATGCAATGCTTAGCGAAGGTTGCTTTTCACCTGTGTATAACAGCTGAAGCTGTTGTGCTGTGAAGCTTATCAAGTTGCCACGGTCTGTCTGGGATCCTGTGCCTTATCATGGGCTCTTTAACGTTTGAAGGTCTGAACTCGGGACAGAGGATGCTTTTTCCAACCATCTCCTCAATCTGCTTGTTCATTCTTGGCCAGAATAGAATTTCCCGGGCTCTCTGCTTACACTTCTTATACCCACACGACCTGTAGTATTCGGGACAACTGAATTTATGCAAGTAGTGAGGTGGGGATGAGGATTTTCTCCCCTTTGAATGGGATGTTGTTCATTTGTGAAAGTTCATCCCGATAGTTCCAATATTCTGTGGTGCTCCAAGGACATTTACTGCTCTCATCAGGCCGTCCTTCCTCAATTGTCTTTTTCAGTTCAACAGTGTGTCCATTTCAGTTTCAGTTTGGTTCTCTTTTAGTTTGGTGTCACTGATACGTGAGTTGCTGTAGACTGTATGTACCTGTAAAATCCATGCCTTCTCTGAGGCTGTTGTCCATTTCAGATAGTGACTTCCTGGAGAGGGAATCTGCGACAAGAATGTCTTTGCCTGGTCTGTGCACGATGGTAAAGTCCTATCACTGTAGTATGAGAACGATCCTCTGTAGCCTTGGAGGCGCAGCAGATAGCTTCACTCCATCCTTTGTGATAAGGTGCCCAAAGTAGCTGACTTCAGTAGTGCAGATTGTGCTTTTTTCAGGGTCTATACCCTTGAAACTTTCTCTCTGGAGCACTGCAAATTGGCGCAGAGATTTTTGTCATGCTCCTCTTTGCTTTTGCTATAGATGAGGATATTGTCTACTATTGCCGTGACACCGTGTAGGCCTTCATAAGTCTCATCCACGCTGAAACTCGTCTTGAGAGGATTTTAATCCAAAGGATAGGCTGGATCATGTCTCATCCGACATGATTCAGTCACTCACCAAACAATCTTGGTGAGCGACTGACTTCCACAACTAGCAAGTCAAAATTTCCCATTAAGCAACCCTTGAGCCTATCTCACTGTGTCAGGAAATCTAATGATTGGCCATTTGTTTTAGATACAAGCAGTTAATCCGCCCAGTTTAGTTTGGCTCATATTTCCTCTGGCACCTACATTCAACTGAGACTTCAGCTTAACATATAATTTGTCATTATATTAACTGATACATTCTTAAATTCATGCTTTGACACATGATTTAATTATCCATAATTTTTACTCCCGAGCATTCCAATTACACTTCACTGTGTTAGCTCCAGCTACAGCTGAAAGACAAGCAACATCACACTTGTTTGATTATTATATATTTTAGACTTTAGATCACAAATTGTGGTCTTGTTCACTGGCAAAAAAAAGCTCTTAAAAAGCAAAAGACCAAAAACTCCCAATATTGGGTTTTATGATCCAGCCTATAGTGAGAACTGTACTGTATGTGTAATTCTGGGGATTCAGCCCGTCGTACTGAGCCCTGCCATGTATGATCCTTCTCAGCAGACACCTATTTAATTTGTTATCTCTCCAGCATGCTTCAGGCCTCTGGCTAGCATGGTGGAATGGGAAATGAATAGCACAGAGGGGAGTGAGGCCATCACTCTGCCAGCCCACAGGCGTCACATAAATAGCTTTTAACATGGGGATCAATAATGTTAAGTTGTGATTAAATACATTATTACATTCAAAATTAGCCACCCCAGGGGCCAACATGTGTTTATGGAAAAGCCATAGGAGAGCTGTTAGTTTTAGTCTTTAGAGGACAGATCGACACTTGAATGTTTTGTAGATGTTTGGAATATTTAACAATAAAGCATGCAGCCCTTGGCAAACAGATGATAGGGAAGAGAAAATATGAGGTATGAGTTTTCTACTTCAGGCAGAGATTATCATAAGAAAACACCAGTGAGAGGTCTGCTTCTGTTTCCCTGTCATCTTATTCTCTTGAAGTACCTGTGAGATAGCTTCTTGGCTTTTAACCTGTGTATATAAGCAGACCTTTCTTTTTTAATGGGTCTCCTTCTTTTCATCTCTCCCTTAGAGAGTATGGTGTCCCTCGTGTGTCAGTATTTGGTCTTGTTTATTCATACACATTTCATTGACCATATTACACTTCTAAAAGCATCAAAGACAGTTTTCAGCAGTGAAAAGCAATTTAAGGTATACTTTCAAAAATATGGTTTCAATGCCAAAATTGTCACCTGTGTACTGCACATTTGTCTCCCCTGTACTCTTAAAGAAACAGTTTCCAAGTTTTTATTTCCACAAAATTCAAATGAAGCTTTACAGCAAATTATTGATGAGAAACTGAAGCTGCTTAACAAATGTATTAAAACATTAAAAACGAAATTAAACAAATGCAAAAAATAAAAAATTAAATGATTCAACACAGCTTGTCGCACATATGCAAAGTGATCAGGAACCCACTTGATCCCAAACTGATATGAAGGTTGAGTGTACATTTAGCACAAGACATGAATGTATCATTTAGATCCTTGCTTCCAAGTTTGTGCAATGTCCACAATTTTAAAAGAGATACCTTTAACACTGCTGACAGCACACTTTGGACTGCAAAAAATATTGTTTATTACTTTCTATTATGAATTTTTGATCTGTATAGGTTTTATACTTTTAAATCTTTTCTCAAGCTGAGAAAAAGAATGTTATAATCTTCGAGATCAACACATGTAAAGTTTATTTGTCGAGGGGAACGTGCAGGTAGGGTCAATTGGACAAACACCACTGCGGTATTTTTGGTGGATAACCAAACGGCATCATTGTGCCTGCTATCTTCTTATAAATATCTAAGAACAAAATGTCACGATCTCAAGTGATCTCTGCGTACCCCAGTGTTAGCCGCTAACTTGCATCAAAAACAACTGAAGTTGATCTTGAGTGAATTTTCATTTTTGATGACATTTCTGGAACAGGTTATTTCATTGGTGCTTGTGTTCTCTTCCCCACACTTCCTGGCAGACTACATCATGTCACACAGGTCTATTTCAGCCCTTAGTTCTTTTTTTCACCAACAGGCCTCAAGTAGAGCATCGGTCCATTGCCTTAAAACTTAAACCCTGAAACCACATTCATTTTCTAAGGTAATATATTTCTTAAGGCTCTTCATTTCTTTTTCTTTCTTTTTTTTTATAGTATGATGAGTACTTTTTGTGTGTGAAAGAGACAGATTGTCTTTTCCAAATTGATTTGATGAATGCAGAAGTTTATTTGTTAAATCTTTGTGACTTTATGTATATTATTCTATGTAAGTTATAAAGATCCTAATCAGGATAGAAGGCAATGTCTAGAAAAAGATTGCAAATCTCCATAAGTTTGCAGAATGAAAGAAATCTTGTTCATACCCTTCATCTTATTAAGAAAAACAATATTCTTTTTTAGCAGAATTTAAGTCATCAAATGCTGGCATTGTGATGAATCATTTTTATAGGTGTTAATGCATGTTGGTGGGTTGCTGACACTTACAGGTGATACTTTACTTTACTGAACATCCTCTTAGAAGACTTGAAATGGACTGAAATAGTTCCACTATCACACATACTGGAAGGGGAGGAGGCTGGAAGTGGCTTGGCAAAATAGGAAGTATTCATAGAGGAGTGTGCTGATAAGTGGCAGATAGAGGTTTTACACTTGGCTGGAGCATATCGGTAATAGCTCCAGGAGCAGCAGTGTATTGACTTTTGAGGAGGGTGGCGCCCAGCTCTGGAAGAGTGCAGGTCTACCAGGAGGGGTATCTTCCATGAAACAGATGTCCCAGTCACAGAAGCTGAAGGGGCAATCACACCTTCCATATCTCTTGCTCTTTCTGGTGCACTGAGAGAGTTAATAAAGCTCCCACTGTTCACTAACAAGTCAAACAAGAAAGTGCTTATATGGCACAATTAAGTGACAGGAAGTATGTTTTTTGTGGAATAAGCTGAAGGACAGAATGATGTGAAAAGGATGGTAGATTAGGTTACAAACCCACTGACTTTATTGTTTTGCCTGCAACATATTCCAAAAAAGTTAGGACAGTGGCAAGAAATGACTAGGAAAGTGCTCAAAAACCAGCTGCAACTTTCCACAGGTCAGTAGGTTAGTTGGCAACAGGGGATACTTCCATGATTGGGTATAAAAGGAGAATCCTGAAAAACTCTGTTGGTCACAAGCAACGATGGCCCAAGGTTCTCCAAATTGTTTCTCAAAATGCAGTTAAAAGGAACTTAGAGATCTCACCATCTACAGTCCATAATATCATCAAAAATTTCAGAAAATCTGGAGAGACCTCTGCATGTAAGGAGCAAAGCTGAAAGCTGACGCTGAATGCCCATGACCTTTGACCCCTCAGAAAGCACTGTATCAAAAAATGGCATCATTCTACAAATTGAATTTAAGAGCCAAAGCCATATATCAACAACATCCAGAAGCTTCACCCACTTCTCTGGGCCTGGGCTCATCAGAGATGGACTGATGTGGAAAAGTGTTCTGCGGCCTCACAAGTCTACCTTGTCACAAGTTGTAACGGTGCCAGAGGAGAGCCGTTTCAGAAAGGAGGCGATTTACAACAGCTCCAACCGGGACATCCGGGGGCACAGGACAGTGATTTTAGCATTAGCATTAGCGGCGTCATTTTCACATCTGACCCAGTGAACTGAGGTTTTACTCCACCTGAACCAGAGGAGACTGTGGCAAACCAAGCAAAGATGTTTTTGGGGAGTTTTTATTTAAGCCTTGTTATAATGAAGTTTGTTTTAAGATGCGTTAACTATGCAATTAATAAAGCTCATTTTAGATGTGCAAAGTAGACAAAGTTGAATTCAGATTGGCTTCCTACGATTGTAGTTTTGTTACTAAAAAATGTGTTAGTATATTTTATTTCTTGACATTTAAATTTTATTAATTGGCTATATACTTAAGCTAATGGTGTGCATTTAACCGCCATGTTCACCTGTGTAGGGTGATGAGGAGAGAATTTAAAGCAGTGTCCGGACTACATGTACTTGAAATGAAACCAACATTTATTTACTGTGAATATGACTGATAGTGAACACCCCTTAATTTAATAGACGAAACTAGCCATCTGATATGAAACATATGAGTCAAAGATAACAGATTTATGGGTCAATTTAATGTGATGGTAACTGTGACACACTCTTCATCGTTACTTTTTTAACCTCGGTTATTGACTTTATATATTACAAGAGACACCAAGCAAAAATAATGATGACTTTTACTTAATATAATAGAGTTGTTACAATCTCCCTGCCACGCGGCTGTCTAAGGGAATGATGATTTGTCAGTTTGTCATAAAATACAGGCGTTGTTCCTTTACCTGATGAAAACCATCTGTGGTTGAATTTATTCCAATCGTCATACACGTCAAATAGGTTAGTTGGTTTCGTTTCCACTTGAGTACAGTTTATGGCTTTTCAAATGACCTCTAAATGTCTTGTCGTTGTAGGCCTACAAACGAAAGACTAAAGATTCCAGACGTCACATCGACGGTAAGTCAAATATGTTGAAATCCATAGAAAAACAAAAAAATACTTGGCCTGTTCTTGCTGTAGGTTCACATTTATTTGACAGACATGGCACATAAACGAGTCAGGGCGTTTCTGTGCAGGGTTTTCATGTTCTCCCTGTGGGTTCTCTCCGGGTACTCCGGCTTCCTCCCACAGTCCAAAAACATGCAAACTGGGGGTTAGGTTAATTGGTCACTCTAAGTTGCCCGTAGATGTGAATGTGAGTGTGGATGGTTGTTTGTCTCTATATGTCAGGCCTGCGATGAACTGACCACTTGTCCAGGGTGACCCCGCCTTCACCCAAAGATGCAGAGATAGGCTCCAGCCCCCCCGCGACCCCTAACAGGATAAGCGGTAGAAAATGGGTGGATGGGCACAGGGTTCTCTCCATGTAACCATCTTTAAGGGAGAAGAGAATGACAAACTATTGACCTCAAACTGAGGCTCTCCTGGTTCTCTTTCCCCCCGCATAATAAAAGACAACTTAATTGGTGTTAAAAAAAATTATTAAAAAAACAAATCTGGTCATGATCTAGTTTTACAGAGTATTGAACCAAAGAAATTTCTCACCAAACTGGATCACTTTAGCATTGCATTCTTGAGAAGCCTCCAGTAATCCCCTTAAAGTTTTTAGAGGTTCTAAAATGCATAAATTAGTTTCTTAAACTTTTTTCCCTACCACAAAACTCCAAACATTACAGTCAGCACTTCATCTGCAGGACTTAAGCACACTGTCCAGAATTTGTCCATTTGCACTTTTATAAGCTTTATCCCCACCTAGTTATTCTAAGAACTGCTGCTAAATTTGTCTCTCATTCCCTCTCCCTAAGCTTAAGCCATCAGCCCAGTAATACAGCACATCTCCTGCTAACATATTTATTTAAATATGTGCCTGCCTCTGGTTCAGGCAGCCATATTGCCAGGCTGCTGCATAGTGTGTGCCACAGAGGGCAGAAATTTTGTGGTGCTTCAAACTGCTGTCTCTGTGCTATAGCTTATGTGTAAAGCACCTAGTTTGATGCCAGTTAAGGCCATTTTGATAAGTACAAATGCAACCAGACAAGAGTTCAGTCCATTTTAACTATATCTATGCTTATTTTAGAGAGCAAAGGATGTCAATAGATTGTTTTTTTGCAGAGGATATTAATTGTAGTGTAATAATCATTTTCTTATGCCTCAGTGAAAATAGAATATTATGCTTTACTCTTGAATCTCATTCTCAGCTGTCTTCATCGCAAATATTTCTATTCCACCCTGTTTTTTAGAGAACGTCATGTAGTTCTCGTAGAGTTTAAATGTCAAAAAGCTTTACACAGGTCTTTAATTCCGCACAAAAATTTTGATGAGTAAAACATTTGTGCATCAAGACACAGCAATCCATTTGTTCCTGCGACAGCTTTGAGCGTGAAACATAATGAGCTTTCACTATATTTACACTTCAAATAAAGTTTCATCTTTCCTTCACGTGCAAAAGTAAAGTTCTGTCAGTACAAGGCCTGGAGACAATTCTGTGTCTGAGTTTTCACATCTCATGCTGTACTTCCCATTGTCAGAAAACTGTGAGGTGATATTTGTGTAACTGCAAGCTATGAGGTAGAGCACCAGACTCCACCAGAGCGCCTACAGTCAGCAGGGGGAGGGACGTCATGATATGTCGGCCTGCATCTCATCACGTTGGGCTCCCGGCAAGGCGAAGGTCTCCGACCAAATCAGTTTATATAATGGACACGATGACAAACAGCAACTTCAGTCATATCCCGTCTGTACTCGTAGACAATAGGGGGCTATATATGTGTGAAGTTTTCAGCAGTGATCAGGCCATCAAATTTCAAATTTTAGAGTTCATAGGGCGGTGAACAATGTCCTCCCACTCGGGGTTGAAGGTGGAATGAAATGAGGTTGAACAGGAAGGATGAGGCGTGAGTCAGATAGGAATGGAGGGTATGCCGGGAGGTGTTATAGCAAGGAATTTTAGGATCAAGACTCGATGTGGACATCTGTAGATGAGGGTCCCCTGTGAGGGGAAGAAGTTAGTATGTATAGTAAAGTACAGAGAATTGGATTAATGTGACAAAATATGGTGTACAATTACTGAGGAGGAGTGAATTGTGAATTCTAAAACTGTATTTCCTTCTACAGCCATCATGGTGAAGCATTCATTTGCAGAAAAATGCTAATGTGATTTCAATACATCAACATTTTTCCATACAAATGAAAGTATTCATTTTAATCAACTACACCACATACGGCTGTGGTCTGTAACTAGTAATGGAATGTAACCATAAAACATTTTTTCAGTATTGTATGTAATTATAAATTTGAGGTATTTGTTCTCTTCTTGAGTATTTCCATTGTCTACTGATTTCTACTTTCAAATTTTTTCCCATTTATTGCGAAAAAGGTAAATATCAAATCCAATCATCAATCAGGCTGGTAAATCAGTCGACCCTATTCAAATCTTTTCTGTTAACTGCATGACAGCTTGCAACAAGTAGACTGCAGTTGATAACACAATATGTAGAGTATAAAACCTTAGCACGAAGATGCCATGGATCCATCAACAACACTAATACACATTTAGTGTATATTAGAATAAAAAGTGGATTTGTTTGTTTGTTATTTATATGGAGTAGATCCAAATCCATTTTATTTTCCATACGAATAATGCAATTTTCACTTTATCCATCTTTCTACTGTTCTGCCGTGTGTGTGGAGGGGCCCTGGCCCTGGTTAAACACAGCTTAGTAGATCTTATCTCAAAAATGCAGTACTCTCACACCGAGCTGAAATGAAAAGGGTTGCACACACTGTAAATAGACTATCGGATCACTTTAAACTCCAAAAGACATTCAGTACCAACAATAGGCAAAATACAGCAAAATATAGTTACTAGCGAGAGACTGTATCATAAAACAGTAGGAGTAAACGGGCGTATTACTCATGCTTACAAAATGCTTTAAATGTAAGATTAGTAATAAGAAGTGGGTATTGTATTATAATAATGATAATAGAGAAAAATGTTTAGCAATATTTCCCTTGATCGTTTATATTATCACCTTACTCATGGCAGCTTTACCGCTGTTTATAATGCTGCATAACAACAAACAAATATGCAGGAGTGAGAAACAGAAAATCCCACACAACAATCCAAGTCCAGACCAAGACAAAGTCTAAGACAAACCGAGGCAAGATGAAGACGCACTTCTACCTAAAAATGGGGGATGGTGGGTTTTGGTGATGACAATCATCTCTTGCCCCCAAGTTCTGCATATGAAAAAATGTTTCTGCAATAACAGGTTTCAACCTGTGGAGGACAGCCAGTTTTCATAATCATAACACAATACTCACATACTAAAGACTAAAATATCAAGACTTGGATCTGAATCAATCAATAAAACTGCTAAACACTGAAAACAGTGGTTTTGGTGCTAGGTACGTTTTGATACACAAGATGTTTTTTTTTAAAAAATGTAAGGAGCTACGCTGTTATTTTGTCTATGCATTTATTCATCAAATGTAAAAAAAAAAACGTACTCTTCTATTGTTAGAAAGATATGAAATGATCCATATTGTGATAGAAGATTTTGTCCATGTCCTCCAGCATTATCCACAGTATTTGTGTACTGTCAGGCTAGAGTAGGTGTTATGTGTTTCTATGGTAACTAATAAAGAGTGTTGATGAACTTCTGATTCTCTACAAAGCCTTTACTGTTGAAATAGAAAATATGTTTTTTTACTCACATTGTATATATTTATAAATCAAAAGTAAGAATTTAAAAAACTGTATAATATGTTGTGTACATCTACTGTTAAAGTTGCTGTATTTTTCCAGACAACACAATGAACTATAACACACTCAGTACAGAAAAAAAAAACACCGGCTCAGCAATTTCAAACTAAAATGCCCTTTAGACAACTTTATGTGGAAATGTTACCGTTTATTGTATATTTACCATAGTAATTAAAACGTTTACTCATCAAGGGTTTTCTCATTTTGATCTTGCTGCGCTGTGCTTGTATTTTGTTTTCCATTTGTCTCCCACACAAAAGCCATTAATTAAAGATCTTTCGATATAGTAATCATCAATAGTGAGTGGCCTATAAACAGAACCGCACACAAATGAATGATGATAGGTCTGTTTGAGTATCTTGCTCTAACATGACATGAATCAATCAATCAGGGGACAAAACAGGCTTGCCGGCAAGGAAACAATGAGTCCCATTGAGCTGAGCTGTGATTACGATTCACTGAATGGTGGGATTTAAAGAATTTAAAGCAATGTTTAGCCCAAAGGAAACTGATTAAGCTTTCTTCTGAGCGAGATTCTTTGGACCAAGAATCAGCCAGTTTTATCGCTGATGATGATGGAAGTGGAACTCAGTGGGATAACTTTCAAGTGATTGAGGGAGCATTAGCTTTTTGTTTATTCAGGAGCCAGGTGCAGATAACAGGGCATTAATGATTGGAAGTTGATTACAAGTCACTTTTGTAGAGCACAGTGTGACGTTCCACAGTTTAATCAAGAACAAAAAGTTAAGGGTTGAAGTTTTTCATTTGTTTATGCATTAATATCTAGGGTACACTTTATCCCTGGCTTATTCTGAAAAAAAAATCATTGTATTTCAGGCTGTTATCGAGACAAGTAATGGCAATATATTTTGATCTTTAAGAATAAGAATGCTACTTAATGTTGACATTATAAATAATTATGAATTCATAGAGCTGAATTATTGAACTCAGAAAGCAATTAATATGAAATTGTGTGTTATTTATTCCCCTGTAATATTTCCTTACTCTGTCTTGTCAAATTCCTCAAAAATTCCACTACTCTGCATTCAAAAACAATAATCTCGATACTGAAACGCTTCTATGATGTCCTGACACCCAAGAGGTCAATATAATGACAGGGCATACAGCACCAATAGTGATATTTTTCTCCCTGAATTAGGCCCCCGGCGGCCCGTAGTTTACTAATGGGACCTCTACATGGATAACTGACCTAGCAATAACTAATGGCAACTACAACAATTTGGCGATATGGCGTATAAATGATATCTTGATATTTTTAGGCTATATTGTGATACACAATATATGTTGCAATATTTTAAAATCTCTTCTAAACTACTTAGTAAATGTGCAATGTAACCTGTTTTAATGCGTAAGAGGCACAAGTGCCATTACATCAGTAGCAACATTATTTACTTTTTCTAAATTTGCATGCAAAAAGGGGGAAAACACAATCAAGTTAAATGTATTAATTTGAACTACTTATTTCAGACGAGGTAATTGCACACCTCACTTTTTAATAAATGGAACTGGCATTTTGAAAACCCAAATACTATTCCCAATCCAAATGCCTGACAGAGGGTCCAATTTAAGCCCCCTCCCCACCACCACATACACACATTAAGCTCAGTACCAGAACCAACCCATTATCCCACCCGCACCTTCCCGTGTTAGACCCCGTGACCCAACCCGCGGGCCGTGACACCGGCTGCTGTGCCACTGCAGTTTTTGACGTGTTTCACGGGACAACTTGCCTATCTCACAGCCATCAAATGCTATCACTTTATGATACTGTTTACAAGCAGGAAGGCCAATCACAACATTGGTCTCAGTTATCACACAGAACTTCTCCCCAAGTCCAAATTGACCGCGGGTTCCCAACCTGGTGCAGGACTCGTCTCTGAACATTGAAAACTTGCATGGGTTCTTCTCTACCTGCTCTCTTTCTGGCTCTTCTCCCTCTGCTCCTCCTGATACAGAAGCATACATGCGCCCAGGAGGGTTTTCTGGTTTAGCAGAGAGAGTAGAAAGAGCTGTCCGCTGTGAGAGCAAATCAGAAAAGAGCGAGAGAAACCCCAAAGTAAATTTCATGCCGACAGCTTGAAATTCACATCACAATTTGTACTCGATGGTTGCGATAATCATTTAATGTATCTCACGTAAAACATGCCATGAGTATATGTAGTATATTCGATACATATCTCGCCTGCCCCTACATGGTACTGTATTTCTTTTCGTCGAACTTAGTTTGTCTCCGAGGAAGTTGTGGACACACTTGAAACGCTTTGAAACGTCCTTGACAGCCCACTGCATCAAGAACCGTCCTGCCATCTGTTCATCACGAAACTCTAAGTTTGGCTTCTACTGTTCAAAAGAGGCACATTGTAACTCTTTGAGACGCTATGTTATCTAAAAAGGTTAAAAAGACAATTTTTTTTCATTTATTTTGTCTGTAGGTGTAATTGTGTTTTTGAAGTATCCCGAATGTTAAAGTCTGAATTTCTTAACTTTGATTTCAACACTAGACTGTTTCTAACTAAAATGTTTCATTGGTGTATATTTGTCACTGAATTTAGTTGTTTTACACCAAGGATTCTGTGATTAAATGTATTCTTTACGTATTCTGCCACACATAGCATTCAAATCTTTTTGGCCGTTATTTGCCTCCATAGTTTAGTGTTGGGATTTATGTGACGCGGTGTTACAGGAGTTACCGAGGTTGGATCGTGTCTTTAATGAGCTTCTTAATCCTGAGATGGTCAAGCTTCGTGCTCTGAGGGTTGAATGTAATCATTCTCCACCAATATGAAATAATAAAGTATGAAGGGTAATTGTTGAACAAGTGGCCTCCTGGGAATCCTTACAAGATTGTACCTGACATGTGTGATGTGCACGAGGCGTTGGCTTAGCATGGACGCACACACAAACAAGACGCACACACACAGACACTTGGTAACATTTGCAGATTAAACCCTATTAATGCGAACTCAAAACCCAAGTGACAGCTCCAGCAGCGTAATGAGAAATTTAGCAGGAATTTGAGGCTGATTATCAGCTGCAAATTTGCTGTAATGCCAGTAATCAGAGGAGATGGTACAGAGAAAAATGAAAGGAAGCCAGCAGCGAGTCCAAGCACTAATTAAACCTTAGGTGCAACTTGTTTTCTGCCATCTTCTTAACATGACAGTGTTTCCAAAGCCCTGAGGAAATTCATGTCTTTGACACAAAAGGGTTCTCATTAATGATTTGCTCTTTATTGTTGAGTCCAACCCCACTTATTTTTGCTTAAATGACTTATAAATAAACATTGCAACATATTTTAGCTTGAAAAATTTGCCCTTTAAAATAAATCTTGGACATTCACTCATGCTTTGCAAATAAATGTCCCAGTGTCAGACAGCAAGTCTGCGTGGGAACGCAAGCTAAAATGATAATCGCTTCACAATGTTCTTGTCTGCTCAGGTGTCGAAGGGTTAATCACAAAACGAGCTTATCATCTTCCTGGATGAAGTAATTAAGCAGTGCGGGACAAACTCTTCAAATAATTGAGGGTGAATAATGAGGAAGAGGCATTCAGTCTGGTGGGAGAGAAGAAAAATGAGGCGACAGGACACTTGATGGAACCTGAAGGAGACTCTGTGCCAGTTCTATCACCGTGACATAAGAGGAGTAGAAATAATGAGAGTGTGTGCAAATTCTGTTTTCACACTCTATTTATTCCCGTTTAATAAACTACCTTTGTGTGACTAAACCAGGCCACAATAGATTTATCTAATCCACAGAAAATGATTGAGTGGTGTTGAAGCCACATATTAGTGGTTGTATATTTGATATTAAGTAAGGTCAATGTCACCTAGCACTTTTAAAATGGAGTAAAATGTGTTTTTGTTGCAAATTATGACAACAATGCTCTCCTCTCAAATTTAGTTGACAAGAAAGACAGTTTCACCGGACTCTGGTTTGATGTATGTTTTTGTTAGAGTATGGCAGATGCTAGTTGATGTCAGTTGAAACTTTGACTAGGTCTCAGTATTCTGCCTTGTCGGTATAAGCCGAAGGTTCCGAAACTTCCACACTCACTCATTTTTAATTCTTATTTCCACTTGGATGCGATTTGGTTTGATGGGTATATGGGTATTTCAATATCAGTTAGTTTTAGAAACACCTTCTCATTGCAAAATGGTTTTTGCATTATTTTTAAAAATCAACTGGTTGCCATCAAATCACTTGCTTCGTTTGACAAACTCACCTAAACCAAAATAGATTTAGTTTTCTTTACATTAAACAGAATGAAGAAACATCCTCACTGCACATCCTGGAATTAGAAAATATTGGTCATTTCGATTAAACAACAAATTGAAATATTTGATAATTTTGTATTAACTGATTAATATATTAATTCATTATTACTATTATTCAGTCATCGTACGTGAACTGCCATTGGAGTTGCTTCTTATAGGCTGAAATTTTTGCTGTGGCTTTTAAGATGAAAGTATTAGTGTAATCCCTTACAATAAATATGTTGACAGTAATTAGGCTTTGTTTTTTAATTAGTTAGTTTTTTAGGTGTTAAACCCTGTTCCTATTTGCTTTAGTTGTTTCAGAGAAAGGGGCAGTTCTGTTTTACCGCAAAGATCCTGAAATATTTTGCAGCTATGAAACATCTCCCGACTTTCCATTGGCAAAGGGTGCGTAGATAATGACAGAAATGTAATGTAATAAAATTACTATTATCATATATTAACTATTGATTATTATTTTTGATATTAAATAGATATGAATAAAGACGGTATTTAGTTCCATCAATTTATTCAAACATTTGGCTTAAACATCCATTTCATTGTAAAATCAAAGTTAAATCATAAATAATGCTAAAAAATGTGTACAAAAGATACATATTTTTTTTCATTTAAAAAAAAAAAAAGAGTTACTGTATGTTTCTTTAAGGGGACCTGAGCTATTAAAACAGAAAAATGTAAATTACAAAAATTAAAAACTGTAATAAGATTTCTTTTTATCTAGAAACACACTAATTTGTACTGGTAACTACTGTACATATGTAAAAGTGGCCTTGCATGGCACAATCACATACACTCATAGAATCAAACACTCGCTCACGCTGTTTCCTCAGGGACTTTGCATTGCAATGCAAAACGTTTGCATGTCAGCTTGCTCTTGCCTAAGGCTGAGTCTCTTCTTGGAAGCTATGTTACTGCTGTAGAGGACAGGGAGTCTGCTAGCAGTGTAGTTTCAGTGCTATTGGACCAACGTTAGCACTCAAAGGCTAACATTAATGCACACTTTTCATGCTAGTCGAGTTGAATTTCAAGGACACCAAACAGTACATTTTTTTCACTTTAATACAAGACATGTTGGTTTTGTGGGACTTAACCTGCTTCCTCCTCATCAATGATACCAACAACATGTTTTCTGACGCTGCATCATAACGGCAGTGCTCCAGTGGCCAAATCAGACTTACACACTTTGAAACAAATACAGTTCCTCGCTCTATTCAATGTAAAATGCTAACAAATTTTTGAGTTTTTTGTTTATAAGTGGGTTTTTTTCGACTGTGTCTTTATCTTTTCAACTCTCTGTATCTGTTCTGCCATGTTCACTCTGCTCAGCTCTCTCTGCAGCTGTTTACTTCCTGCGTGTCGGTGCTCCACGACACAGTCAGCGTCACTGAGTGGCAGTTTACTAAGTGTTTTGTACTTTTGTTTGGACAAAAAATGGCAATTATAAAACTACTCTTTGAGCTCTGGGAAATTGCAATAAACATTGTCGACAAAGTATGAATTGAAAGATTAATTAATTAAACATGAAAGATGAAATGAAACAGATTAATAATAGAAATAATAGTTGTATGAATTAATATGGGAATTCTTGGCCGATACATGATATGTAAAGAAAAAATTTGTTGTTAACAAGTACTGACACTCTCAACCTTTTGTGTGAAGGAAATTGAGAAATCCTAACTTCTAAGAAAATCCATATTTTTGTTTCAGTATTGAAGTCACATTGTCATATGTGAACTGAGATGTAATTGTAGGTGGACTTTGGGTATGACCTTTATGTTTTTAAATGAAATACTGCTGTTTCCAGAGTTAAAAGTAAATTCCATGCATAGGGCATTACTTTGTATTCTTTGTGTAATGCTACTGACTCATTTACTGTGATTAATTATTTTTCCAATTTGTTTCACATTTATCGGTAAACAGCAGTAATAAAGTCAAATATTAAAATGTTAACAAGGAAGTTTTGGATAAAATATATCTGAGTTTGGACCCGAGGCAAAAGCTATTGATTGCTCAGAAAGAAATCTCATAATAATGTTTAATTGCAAACAACATGACTGAGAAACAAAGCTTGGTTCACTGACACGTGACTCTCATATGTTTCATTATCCTTTCAGACTGCTGTTTAGCTCTTGCCCAACTGTAACAATTGTGTAGTTATGCAGTATTTGCAGTATCTGACAGCATTTAAATGAAGCTTACTTTGATGTCAGTCTTTTGTAGGGAGCTCAATGTAGATCTACAAATGTCTGTGTAACAGGAGGTCGATGTCAGGAGTTCGATGTGCAGGACTGTATCACCAGAGATATCATTAGGACCATTATGTCTCCCAAAAAGACAGCATCTGGCTCCTTGGCATTTTCTGCATGGTGAGCACATGAATACAGCAAATCAATACAGAGAATAGCAATCATGAGAAACTACTCAAGTGTTGGTGAAAAGTGCGACACGCCAAGCAGTCGCTGGTTAACGGAACATGCACAGCTTGCTTAGACCTTGCTCAATTTATCGACTGCTGCAAGAAATCAACAGTGGCAAGCAGCTCAGCGACTCTCTTCCCACATTCATACAGGCCTTTTATTGTGCATGGAGTGCAAGGTGACAAATGGACATAATGTCTGCCAGCCATCCTTTGAATTTATTTGTTTTTTTTTCCTTCTTCTCCTCCCCTCCTCTCTTCACTCATGATCCTCACTGATGTATCGTGACACTCTGAAGTATCCAGAGTAAATTCACTCTGCCTCTATTGCTGTTCGTAACCTTCAGAGTGCCACGAATGATCTGTGTACGCACGCCACAAACAGCCATTGTCACTCTCGAATAACATAAAAATACAAAGAGAGGCTGAAAAACTGCTACAAACAAATGGGTAAGATAAAACAATGAAAATAAGCACGGTGGTGGTGGTGATAAAATGTTCACACATTATATTATAATTTCCAAAAACCACAGATGGTAAACTGGAAAGAAAACTGTTGATATGAATCAGATGGCAGTTTGTTTATAGCTACAACATCAAGTAAATGTATGTTCCCAGACTATTATAGACTTATTATACCGTATATAAACAAATATGTTTACTGATTCTCAAAATTTAAGCAAATAGCATCCTGCACCTATTTCCTGTTTTCTCATTTGAAAAGGGGGGATTTAGTTGCAATCATCATAATTCCACATGAAGATGCAAAGCATTAATAATGTCAGTGTTTTACTATGGGTGTAAATAAATATTTCAGCCTCAGAAGACTCCCGTTGGTAATCTATCACCTCAGTACTGAAGATGGGAGGCTCCCTGCGGGAAGATAATTCACCAGTTTAGGTTCTTTAGCAGGAGATGATCTATACAGTCCTAGAAAAAGGTTATTTATTGCTGTCATAATTAAATTTGGTTTATTGGGGAAGGTTCTGCCATGATATGATTAATCAAATCCCACTGGCCCGGAGTTGGAAAGGGTAAATCTAGCAGGTGGTGTTCACTCTTTTTTGAACTGCTGCTGCTCTCCATGATAGCAACAAGCAAAAATGGGGCTCAAATTTCCACAGGTTTGGGAAAAAAAAAAAAAGAACAATAGCAAAGCAGACATCAGATGTGTGAAAGTATAACTAATACTTAGATGGGACTATACCCATGCGTTGTTTTTGTCAGATATATAAACCTGTGTGCACTATAGCTTAAGTAAGTCAATTACCTTTGACATTTTGTTGAGCAAACAAAAAAGTAGTGGTTAGCCTAATGCAATTCAATTAATGAAAACATTTTGATTACTGCCTTAGTATAAATGAACTCCTCCTTATGAATTTCAATTACTATGAACAGGCCTGATGTATTTGCTGCCACAGTTGGCCAGAGAACCTTAATCATCAGTGTTCATATCATTATCTGCTTTTT
>KV751334.1:6439076-6457812 GCA_001698575.1 Mola mola | reverse complement strand
TGCAGGCACTTTGGAACAATTTTGTCTTTTTTTTTTCTCTCTAACCAATGTCGGCCTGATGTACCTGGGTCCTTTCTTTTTTTAATCTAAAGTATGTGTTGTTTAGAATGTTATGTTATATCTCATTGAAAGATCTTACAACATTGGATGTGACATTTTCACAACACCATGCAACATTATGTAAGCCAGAAAAGGACCCATATGAACATAGCAAGCAAATCATCGGGAAAATTGCACACATACGCCACTATTGGTTGGAAAATGCATTTGAAATTTGTTTTGTTCATGTCGGCTAAATCAGGTGTAGACATTCCTGACACAATGGGCCATATTTTTATGTACTGTTTGTAATAAAATACTATGAGACGTCATAAAGATCCAGCTGAAATTATTGCTCTGCTTGAAAAACAAAAACAGATATCATATCGACTGGGAGCAGTAAACATGTAAGTAGACAAATCTTACCACTGTCCCTTTTGCATCAAGAACTGCTGCAGCTGTGATGTAGTGTATAAGATGGAAGTAACCAATAATTGTTTCCAGTATTTGTTTCAATCACTTGATAAAATTGTGGAACTCAAGATGGGTTCCAAGTGGCCAAGGTTACATTTTCAATACGATTTTGTTTGAATAACTTTTCACCATGATGGAAAGAAAGAACCAAAATTAAGGTTTTGTTGTTGCCATTTTCTACAGCGTGTAAAGGGGATGAACTGACTATAGGACAACAGAAAGTCAATATCTGTGTTGAGTGCGAAATGAACATGGTGTTTAATCCTGTGTCCACAACAACAGTAATCTTCATCACATTGCTTCACCCGAGCCGCTGTTCAGTTTACCTTCCCCTGCCAGCCTCGAGGCACAGGCAGAAGGTATGTGGGGTTTATCACACTCAGCTCTGTGTGTGTGTGTGTGTGTGTGTGTGTGTGTGTGTGTGTGAGATCACGTGATCAGGAGCTATATGGATTATGCTCTGCAAAAGCTGTTCCTAGACTTGTTTTGAAAAGGTTGAAATTGGCACAAGTACAGTGGAAAAATGTGAAAGCTCTTGTGATGAGTCGGTGTGATGAGCATCGTCTCACTTCTCTGACAAATGCGATTTAAAAGGAGCTGTTATGTAAAGTTGGGATTAGCAAGGTTTTGACAATATGCTGGTGTAAAAAAAAAACAAAAAAACAAAAAAAAACAGGAAAAATTGAGTTCTTGAGCTGTATCCTGAGTGTTGCTGTTAAAACCAACGGTGATACAGTATAGAACCTGAGCTAAGCAGGGCGCCTTTAAGTCTTTTCATCTTTACGTGGATCCTGCTTGCGTTGATCAAAATGTTCCAAGTGAATCTGCACAGATAAGGAAAATATTGCTTTTTTCCTATAATGGCATGCAGGTTCAGGGCATGGTTCATTACTATGGAGTATAGCAGGTTAGTAATTACCTGTCATCTGCATTTTGAGATGTGAGAAGTTTTTTCTCTTTCACTCTCTGAATGTAGTGAAAATTGATAGTGGAAAATTATGGTTAAATTATATTGTAACCATGAAAGTTCACATCCTTTATTTAAATTTAAAGCACATACAGTAAGTACTTGAGCTAAGGTTCAGCTTCTTGTAGTTTAGTTTGTAATGCTGAATTTAATGGAGATGGAAAACAAGAGGAGAACAGTTGTTTGTAAAAGATAACACATTTTTGTGCTATAATGAGAGATGAAGTTAAAACATATTATGTTCATATAGCTTTCTGTCCTTGAGAAGTAGCACTAGTAATTGAATTGCAAGTGAAAGTGCAAAAGTCTTAGTGTATTTAAGTATATCAAAAAAACAATGCAAACCCTGAGTCTTTCTTATTGAGTTGGATAGTTCATAGTTTTATAGTTTTTATAGTTTTTTTGTAGTTATAACAATACAGAATTTTGTGTAAATTAATATCATTTTGTTTGTAAAACATTTAAGCAACAACTGTATATTTATAGGTAGGTATAGGTAATACATGGCACAGACTTGACACTCAAGTAAGGTAGATAAATTTCAGGAAATAGACAATTTACTGTAAATAATTGCCTTCCATAATTTTAGCTATGACTATGTAAATTGTGTTTCCGTTTCTTTTTTCCCCCCAAATTAATAAAAGAATTGGTTAATACATTTGTTAAAAAAAAGATTTGGAAAATAAGGATAATCAGTCATATCCTGTTTATTTGACCATTGCTCTTTTTAGCTCTGTTTTACCGTCTGTGGTACATTGTAACCCTGATTTATATTTTTTAATTGCATAGATTTTAAAGTAAATCCTTTCAATATGCTGTATAGTGGGTTGTTGAGTTGAGCATGTATCTTGTGAATGTTTCTGCTGGGACTATTCTGACTCTCAGCATCAGCCTGATCTCCATGTTGTTTCATCTACATTTGTTATATGTGTCACAGTAATGACACTGACAGGTGCATGTGCTCAGGCAATGAAATCTAGGTCTGATAAATCTTATTTCTTGTTATTCATTCTGCATGTATCTGTTGTTAAAATTGTTACTGGGTATACAGTATGTACTGTGCTCTCTTTATTTGCAGTTGCAACAGCTCCGTTTCCCCACAGGCCTCATTACAGTTTCATCCTGTATTATCTTGATTGATGCCTATACGATTGGTGTTTGTTCCAGCCTGATGTCCACCAACTGCCTGCATGGTGTCAGTACACCAGGGGGCTGCTTTCCCCTCTGTGTTGTGTCCTGTGGTTTTCTCCCTCTCACCTCCTCACCTGGCCACTGGCCCCTGGGCTGCCAGCCTCAGATGGTTAATTATCTCTTGTCTGAGCCGTGATAACCTCCCCTCGGGCCCACTGGGCATAATGCTGTATCAGAGGCAGTCTATTGAGCTCCCTCCCAGCCCACCAGGGTGTCGAACCACCTGGCTAATAACGATTCATGCAGCTGCCAATCTGGCTGAGCCTCACCATCAATATTCCTGTCTGCGGGATAACATCAATTAAGAGACAGGGATCTCAACATTGAGATGCAGGACAAATATCTTCTACTGGGAAGATTTACCAGACAATGAAAGATAAATGTTCAAATTCCCTAGTCACTCGATTGTAAATCATTCTATTGTTTGTGAAATTTAACAGCCACTTTAATGTAGCAGTTTATGTGACTATGAACACATAACACATTCATCCTATTCTGATGCATCAATAAACTCGTCCGTAGTTGATGGGTCACTTTTAGTGATTGTGGATTACAACTAATTTGAGAAAAAATAAAAAAAAAACACTGATCTGATTGATGATTCCAGATGAAAATTGGTTTACTAAACAAAAAAATAATATAATAAAATATATATATAATAAAAAATATAATACAATAGAACAAGAAACTAGTATTTCTTGACTGCACTGCATATTGCTATGGTCATAGTTATGGTTACTGTGTTACATGAAATGCCAACAACTTTGGTTCTTGCCTTTGATGGTGTGACAGCGGTTTGTGGTCAACATTCCAGTTTGTGTCATCGCTTTTAAAGGAATGTTGGCCAGCTAACAGCATCAAAATATATTTGTCTCTACCGGATTATGTGTGTAGTGATAGACATTTGTAATTTAATTTAGCATCGTAAAATTTCCACATTAAACTCACATGCTATGTGCTTCATCATATTTACTTATGATCTGTGTATTTACTATCCATATTACCTGTGTCAGGTATAGACTGACCAGTCCAGTGAGTGTACAACAAACACAGGGAACTGTTCTACCAGATACTGTATTAAAATACTTTCACCATCTTTCTAATATCTTCTTTTTAAAATTTTCAGGAAACTGAGCAGTTAAAATTCATGGAACAGACAGCGTCTGACTTTAACATGCCTCTCTGGGCGGCGTGTTAAGAGTCAGAGGATGTCTTAATCATGCTGAACAGCGGGGAGCCCCTCAGAGCCCCTCTCTGTTAACGGCAACAGCAGTGAGAACAGAGGATGTGTCAGGAAGGGCAGGCTGAAAACCTGAGGTCCTACAACGTAGGCAGGGGTCATTATCTGCAATTACCCTGATTACTGAGCCCTTCATTTGAATGATGATGGAATAATAAGTATGTACTCTCACTAGCTTGTTGTTTAAGATAAAGAAACTATGTTGTGCAAAGGTCATGGCAACCTACCTATTATACATTGTTTTTGAAACTAAGACAACATCTGGAGATAGCACGTGTACTCCCATTGCTTTGTGGTAGTATGATACATTCAAATACCAGACGGCTAGTTAGTGAGAAACTGGGATTAGAGTGTTTTAAGACATGTTTTCGTGTGACTATAAAGTTGGATATATTATAAGTTGTATTTGTGCTTGGAGCCTCCCAGCCAGCTGAGAGATCATAGCGTAATGATCGCTGTGTGCCCCTTCTTCCAAGAATAATAAACCTTTGTTGAATTTAATAGAAAATGGACTTCAAGATCCTTTATTGAGATGGTGGTGGATATTTTTTTCACCCACAAATGACTTTGAAATTCATTTAGTATCACTACACAGTCAGCGAACAAGGCCTAAATTGAATCTGTTTTGTAAGTTAATGCAGGACAATATGGATATGATCATAGATGTTCATCAATAGTGTCTGGCAATAGAACTCTGTTTAATTGTATTTGATGTCTGAGTGCATTTCCTCTATGTTCTGCCTCTCCTTGTTCTTCTAAAACTATTTTACTGAAACCCGGCGACGCTTCATTGCATTTATTAAAAGCACTTTCCTCGCCCTAGTTTCGCCATCTGTGAAAGTCAAATGCCCAAATACATAGTTATTGTTAATTCTCCCAGCGTCCTCCAATAAATAGTGCTGCTAGGGAGCACCATATCTCGTGATCAATCATATCACCCCTCTGAACCTGCTATGCAATTTATTAAGTGCTGAACAAATATGCTGGAGCAGGCGAGCGGCTGTTCCCTGGGCCAGGGAATGTAAATCTAAGCGGAGTAACAAATTAGTCCAACACTCTTTTTTTCTTGCTTGCATACTAAAATTGCTTGTGGCGACGAAAGCAACCCAAGGTAGACATTAAACTTACAAAGGTTATGAGAGGAATTTGTATTTGTAGCGAGACAGCCAGAAGTGCTCGCTACCGATGTATTATGGTATTTTTTGAAAGATGTTGCTGTATAGAAACTATTTTTCCTCCTAATTATTACTTAATTATGACAAAGCCTGTTTTTGCCCAGTTGCATTATTATTTATTTGCCTCTTTCTGCAAAAAGAAGTGGAGCGTAGAGAGCCACCAGTTATGCACCTATTACAGTATAGTGTTCTGAAACATTAGAGAACAAAGGAGAAAAAGCAGATGCAGAATGATCCTTTAGTTAACAATGTAACACACATTCTGACTTGGATCCCAGAGTTACAAAGAGAGCTTGTCAGAAAATTGTTAGCATATGCTGATAGGGTATGTTACTGCCCATGTTTTGGCAGGTGCGTCATTTCATGCCACATTTATATTGTTTCATTTGGTCGGTTAGTAAAAGTCTTCACATTGTGAAATTTTTCCTACTAAACTTCTGACATTGTCAGATATTTGTCGCAGCCTCTCTTTCATCCTCTCTCAGAATGTGATGCAGGACCTCAGCTTGGAAACCACGACCACAGATATTGCCACATCTGGGTCAGCCCAAAGTTGTACTGTCTGTAATAGGCATTATGCCTGCACTTCATAATCATGTTGTATGGGTGCATATCAGGTGTTCCTTCTAATGCACCTACAAAGTGATCATGCTAGTCTGGACCAAGGTAGAGGATGGACTGACCAACATATGGACATTGCCATCCCTACTGACTGGCAACTAGCACTATACCAATACTGCAGGAACATACAGCACATGTACAGGCCCTGAACAAAATATTGATATTGATTGAGGACTACTACACCAGAGAGGACCAGAGGTGCAGACTGTGTAAAGATATCCCTGAAACAATAGAGCACATTGTGGCTCTAAGACGCAGGCAGGTGCAGCATACTTGGAGCACCATAACCACGTGGCTGGCACAGTATACATGTACATCCAAGGCAGGGGTGTCAAACTCATTTTAGCTCAGGGGCCACATGGAGGAAAATCTATTCCCAAGTGGGCCGGACCGTTAAAAAAATGGCATAATAACTTAAAAGTAACGACAACTTCAGATTGTTTCTTTTGTTTTAGTTTGGTCCAAAATAGTACAAGCACATTCTGAAAATGTAAACATCACAAATAACCCTCTTGACAAAACACTTCAAATTAGTAGAAGATTCTGAGGAAAAAATTGGTGCAATTTCAAGAACACAATGCCTCAGTGATGGGAACTTAGGCTTCGTCTCACTGTATCTACAAAGGCATGCAGCTTTAAGTCACAGCCTATCTGGGATTGAACAAAATACAAACAACTCTTGCAGGTATCAAATACCTCATTTGTCATTTCCACATCTTAATCCTGAGCTAACTCACCACACCATACAAACTGAGGTAAAAATCTATTCAAGAGGGTTGAATTACTCCCTGCCACTATTTATTGATAGAATTTGCATTGTCTCATGCAGCACTTTAAGTGGGGTTACCCATTGTTTATTTTACTCCTGAAACCTGGCATCTTTAAACTTAGTGGCAACCAATTTCAGGATGTCATTCATGTGCTTGTGCGTGAGCCTTGAGCCGCAGCTTTGTCTTATTGATGCTCATTACAGAGAAAACTTGCTCACAAAGATATGTGGTTCCAAACATGCACAACACTTTTGCAGCAAGGGCCGTCAAGTTGGGGTATCCTTGCAAGAGATACTGATAAAATGTGTCCAAGCCAGCTGTGGCAAATTTGCCCCTCAAATCTGAGTCACACTGCAAGTCTATTATTTCAAGTTGGATGTGCATGGCGAGCAAAAAACTTTGAAATCTTTCTCCAGTTCACCAAAAAATTCTGAAAGCGTTGCTCAAACTCCCGCAACAGTCCTGTTATTTTATCTTTGAACCGCTTCATGTCTGCGGCATGTTGGGTCGCGCACACATCTTTCAGACAAGGAAAGTGAGCAGCATCACCAACCGCGAGTTGTGTCTCCCACAATGACAGCTTCAACTTGAACGCACATTTGCTGTCATAACACTGCGTGACAACTTTGTTGCGCCCTTGCAGCATTTTGTTCAAGTTATTCAAGTGCTCTGTAACATCCACCATAAATGCAAGGTCCTGCATCCATTCTGTGGACTGAAATTCTAACACTGATTTGCCCTTTTTTTCCATGAACTGCTTAATTTCCTCTCGTAAATCAAAGAAAGGCCTCAGCACAGCACCTCGGCTTAACCATCTTACAGCGTTGTGGTATGGCAGGCCATAGTTGTGGTCTTTCTCTCTGAAGAGGCTGTCAAACTGACGGTGATTCAGGCCGCTGGATCGGATGAAATTAACAGTTTGGACAGCCACCTCCAGGATGTTATCCATCTTTAATGACTTGCAACACAATGCCTCCTCATGCAAAATACAGTGAAACGTCCAAAAAACACGTCCTCCATTTGCAGTCTGCACTTTCTCTCTGAATTTTGTCACAATATCTGCTTTTTTCCCCGAGCATTGATGGCTCACCATCTGCAGCCAGGCAGACAGCACGGGACCGGTCCACTCCGACCCTGTCCAGCGCTCCGACGAGGGTGAAAATATCATCTGCTGTTGCAGTATCCGTCATTGGCACCAAATCCACGAACTCCTCGGTGATGGTCAAAGTGTCATCAACTCCGCGGATGAATATGGCCAGTTGCGCATCATCTGTAATGTTCATGCTTTCATCAATTGCAACTGAAAACACAATAAATGACTTTACTTTGCCTTTGCCTGTCCAAATCTGCCAAAAGATCAGAAATCCTCTCTGCAACTGTGTTTCTTGTCAGGCTGATATTTGCAAAAGCCCGACGCATTTCAGGGCACACAATCTCTGCAGCCTTCAGCATGCGTGTCTTCACAAATTCACCCTCAATAAATGGTTTTGAAGCCAGTGTAATTTCATTAGCAATAAGGTAGCTGGCTTTCACTGCAGCATCACTGAGTTCTCGGCTACGAGTAATCACAGACTGCTGTTTCTTCAGACCCGCCAACATTCACCTCCTCTCTTCTCTGTTGTCCTTGCAAGTTCTTGTATTTTTCGGCATGAAGAGTCTCATAGTGGCGCCGAAGGTTATATTCTTTCAGCACTGAAACCTGCTGTGAACACACCAAACACACAGGTGTCCCATTCACTTCCGTGAATAAATAAGACGATGACCATTTTTCTTGGAAAACTCTGCACTCTGCATCCATTTTTCTCTTTTTTGATAGAGACATTTTGGGGCAATGAGGGTGCCAAAGCGCGTAATGTTCAAAGTAGAAGATGTAATAGGCAGAACGACAAGGCCGCTCCGGGCAAGCTGTCAGCTATACTTGCTCAGTCCCGGTATAAACAGTTTGCTTGGACACATTTAGAACAGCAGTTACTTTCATTGAAAAATTGCAGCTCATTTTTATACTTTGCAAAATCATCTCGTGGGCCTGATCCGGCCCGCAGGCCTTAAGTTTGACACGCCTGAGGGCCTGGAGGTCCCTGGATTAAAATGGATGACATTTCCAAAGATGACTGGATAAGATCGAATGAAGATCATATGGGACCTCTAGTATGTGACTGATAAGATGGTGGTGTCTAATCAAGCAGACTTTGTGGTGCTCGATAAACAAGGGAATAAGGCATTAGTGATAGCTGTAACCAAGTGATACAGTAGCAACATCAAAAACACGAAACATGAAAAACTAAAAGAGGGGCTTGAAAACATTTGTAGAGTAAAGGCATCAGTGGTGCCAGTGTTGATCGGGGCATTTGGCGGAGGAAGAGTACCTCCAGCAGATTCCAGGAACAACATCTGAGAAAGTCTAGACAGCACAATTTTAGGAATGTCCAGTATGTGCTGCTATGTGCCTTGGAAACGTCTGCACCCACTGGTATCTTTTAAATCACTGATGATTTGGCTTTGAGTGGTTCGATCCTTTGATGTTGCTACTGTAGCTGCTCAGTTGTGGTAGCAGACAAGCTAATTCAGCAGCTATTAGTTAATTTTTTCATGTAGCGTCTCCAAATATGACCACAGGTGTGGTTTTACATTAAGCATGTGAGATCATATAGGTTGTTTCTTAAAATAGTAGTTGTGGTCATGAATTCTCAACACTTTATCGTTCATCAGCATTTATCAAAGGTAGTGTTCATGTGGTCAAGTAGTTTTGTAGTGTGTGCAAAAGCTGCTGTAATTAAAGATGAAATGGTACCTGTAACAAAAGTGTTTGTTTTTTTTGACACGATGTTGGGTGAGGTCTCAACCATGTTTGTGGCAGTGAAATCGGGCACTGAAAGGCAAAACACATTTGTGTTTTTTGTGCTCTTAAAATGTAAACTTTCCCTGGTTTAGAATAACACACTGAAAAATGTAATTAATAATGAACAGCTTTTTTGGCTATAAGTCAAATGTTATAATTTTATGTTTAAGCAATAATTAAAGTTGACTTTATCAAGACAGACACATTACACCAATAGTAATTTCTTTTATTATCTCCTAGGGAAGCAATATGAGACATAATTCAGGAACAAAGACAGAGTGTAAATTGTGGGAAGACTGAGGTGGCATGTGTTGCAAATCTGGGTGGCAGGCAGCTCATCGTTTTTTTAGTACTCGTCATGGATGGAAATGCCATCGCAAGTCTCTTTTAACATGAATACCAGACTCATTTTGATGCTCCGACCCAGCCGTGAACTCCCCGGTATCTTGTGCAAACAGGCGTTCACCTGAAAATGGCAAAATGTTTGAAATCCCACTGCTAGATTTCCTCTGTGCCATATGAGAAGAGCAGATTTTTTTTTTTCTCCCCTCTGTGCTAAGACTCCCCAAACCTCACCTTTTTATCTGGTCACTTAAAATTCATAAAATATGACTGGATGATTACTTTTACACACGCTGCCTTTGACCTCCTGTCGCTTAATTATCATAAAGCTGTGCGATTGGAACTAGCCTTTGCCTACTCTTTTATGCCACTGTAATTGCATTCTTAATTTTGGGAGGTGAGGAATACCGATATGGCAGCTCAGACCTGATATAACAGAGTTACAATGTTGTGATGGGGAGAGGGAGGGGAGGAGCTCTAATGAGAAACCACGGCAGAGATGCAACCTAGCAGTGACAGTCCACCTTAAACAGCCTTAAGTTGGCTCATGTATCATAAATAATTATTCATAGGGAGACAAACATGTAGCCATGGAAAAATGAATCTTTAGAGGACCCAGAATGATTGATTTTTGAGTATGAACCTGAAAATCTTTCCTTTAGGATGCCGAGTTTTACCTGGATAGTTTTCACTCAAACATGTGCTACAAAGGTAAATACATTCTCTAGTTTCAGTGTTGCAATGGGAACACCACTTCCATATCCTCTTAAGGAATTATAAACAGAACTGTTTTCAATTGGCAGCCCTGGTGGAGTCCAACCCTAACTGGAATTGTGTCTGACTTACTGCTGGCAATGCGAACCAAGCTCTGGTTTCAACAAGACAGAGTTCGAATGGTCCATAACAACGGGCCATCCGCCCCATACTCCCGGAGCACCCCTACAGGACACCTTGAGGGACACAGACCTAAGCCCTTTTCAATCCACAATACACAAGTAGACCAGTTGGGCAAACTCCCATGTCCTTTCCAGTGCCCTTGCAAGGGTAGCGAGCTGGTCCAGCATTCCACATCCAGGATGAAAACCGTATTGCTTCCTTAGGTTCTAAGGTAGAGGAAGTGTGCCAATCCTGTAGAGTAAAAGTGCATTGAATGGTCAAAATGACTAAATTGACAGAATTAGAGATGTAGTCTTGTTTAAAAGACAATTGTAGTCATTTTGCTTTCCTCTTAGATATTCCCAACGTGCCCTTGGCCTCAAAACTGCTGCTTCTCAAACAGTACAACCTGGAGGAACCATCCCTAAATCCCATATAACCTTGTCAAGGTCGAGCTTTTGAAGATAACAAGATTCTGTTGTGATAGTAACAACATAGATAAGAAATATACATTTTATAATCAAATATTGATTTTCTTTCTATCTTGTTTTCAAGCGTGTGACATGAAATTGACTTTGCAGCTTGGCAAAGACTCATATTTTCTATGACAGTTGGTGTTAACTTGGGACATTAATATACTAATATAAATTAACATATCTGATAATAATAGATACTTATAAGTTTAACTTAGGTTTTGCCAAAGACCAGGCAGTGAATGTTTTGTGTATTCACTGAATCAGTGTTTGTCAATCCGTGAATGCATAACAATCAAGCAACAGATTTTTTTAAATGTCAGATTGCATTCAGTAAAGGTCTTCTAGGAAGTATTACAAAATCAATGAATTTTCAATGATAACCAAGATTCATTGCACAATTACTGGAAGTCTTTTTGGTTGGCCCCTTTCTAATCATGCAAATTGACATTTTCGGTATTTAAAAGTAATGAATGGCTACTGGATCATTGACACCACCATTTTTTCAACAGCCACACCCACCTTAGAAGCATCTTCAACTATACCTGTAGCCTTTCAACCTATCTTAATTCTTTTCATTATAGTCCAACCTATCAATCATTAATCTTCAACATCTACGTTCTCATACATTTATTATGTGCGAGTTTGTCCAACCTATTAGCCGTTAGTTACAGGGAAGCAAGTATCGAAAGCAGGGTTGTAAGCATACACCACCTGGTGGGTATGCTGACTCCACACACATCAAACCCACTCAATGTAGTGTTACGTGAACAGTTGATGTTGAATCAACAAAATGCTAAATTGCTAAGTGGATCCTCTCCAGTGTTTTCGAAAACCTTCAATGATGTGTGTAAAGCCTTTTTACTCTTCTGCACTGACAATGTTGAAGCAAAATTTGAACTAAAGTGCACCACTCTTTGCAACACTGTAGCACATATTAAATGTCTGTATACTGTTTTTGCACCTATCACAGTATTCATAGATTGCTTTATTTGTAGATGGTCATAATTTTCTCTCAGACAAGGGATGCTGTGTGTTTAAAGTTGATATGGACAAGATGCAAAATCTGTTCAAACAAATGGATTTTATGCTTGGTGTTTTTCCGCTGTTTTTGGATAATTGCTAAATGAAACTTGTAACAATGATATTATACGTATAACCCAACCCTCAACATAATTTCCAAAATGTAACACTACAACTACTACAGAGTATAATTTAACACTTTTATCTAAGCGTATGTTTAGTCTAGTACTTACATTTGTTTTCGGGTGGAATTTCTGTAAAGTAAAAGCACTTTTGTTAGGATAATCTAGGACTCTTTTTACCATTCACAAGTACTATGCTATAAGATAAATGTACAGTATCTAACACAGCTCAATGCAAGCCTAAAATGTAAATTAACAATGTGTGCAGATTTAATGTGCATGGTACGGTATATCTTCAGAATGTTTAGTTGTCAACAAACAGAGAGGATAAAAAAAAATTCTGGTGCTCTAAATGCTTCTCTAACAAACATAGGCAGGGCCAGGGAAATGGTAATGCAGCCTCCCTGGGTAGATGTGGTTTATGTAGAAACAAGACCGTAATCAGGCATGAGGACAGGGTCTAATTTTTCATCCCAACTGTCTCTCAGAGATCATTTCACTGCTCATGAATTACAGGCTTCATGGCGACCCGTCTCTGTCAGGGGCACCCCTCACTTTGACAGCACCTGGGCTACACATGCACAAGCTACATGCAATTACACTCTTTTAAGTTTGGAAGTGTACATGCAGGAAAACTGTATGCTACACAGTATAATAATCAGAGATGCAGCGGAGGTTAGACCTGTCAAAGCTTAGTATTTTTTCTCCTTGTGTATGTGTATTAAATTTACCATATGTGCCATGTATCAACCTGTTAAAAATGATTTAAAGAGAAGAATAATTTAAGGGGAAAATTACTGTGGTATTGACCTGTGCCTGGCTGCTACCTCTGTGGTCCATCTGGGAATCTTAGACGACTCTTTCTTTAGTGACATAGTTCCAGTCTGACACCGCTCAATCTCTTGACATTATTTTGTATTTGCAAGGGATGAAGGGACAACATCTTCCAGAGTGAATTGCATTATTTTGCTGTTTCAGGCTTGTCACCTCTGAAGATCTGATGTGTAGCGACATTCAAACGACTTCAGCACAGATTCCTCTTGTATTCCAGCTCTGACCCCCAAGAAACTGTCCTAAAATATTCAATCCTGTCATTTTGGGTTTAGATTTTTTCAGTGATTTTACAGCATTGTTAAAAAGCTTGCAGTCACTGCAGGCTTAAAACGTAAGATGGGGCGTACTATTTTTATTCTTCACAATGTTTAAAGAATAGGTTGATATTATTGAAGTTTTAAAACAATTAGTGCTGGTTCATGACATGAACTTGAGGGTGATTGTTTAGGTCCAGGTTCCCTCAGTTGATGTAGTCACATTTAATGTAGAACGCAAATTCTATAGAAGACAAAATCAGCGGGAAAAAGGAAGAATACAATAAAATCACCTAACCCATTAAATCCTTTTAAAAAGTCCTGGAAAGCATTTCTCTTTTCTGCATGTTTTGTTCTATAAATATTGTGATAAGAGTATTTTGAGTTCTGCTGGCTATGGTAGTGTTACAGGTCTCGGTGTGTGAACCCATTAACAGGTAAGAATATGGCTGTTGGGAGGTTATGTTAAAAGCCTGTTGAAACAGGATAAAAAGAATGACAGTGCGGTGATGTCTTTCTCCATTAGCCTCCTCAAGCAGAATTTATTTTACTCAAAAACCTTCATATTTTCAGTCTTCTTGTATTTTCTCATATCAACAAACTTTACATAGTCAAAATATTCTCATTTCTTTCTTTTACAATACATCACATTTCAGCTATATTTGTCTTTTAAATAAAACAAAACATTAACTGCACAATGACACATAAAATGCAATTTTTCTAGGGTTTTAAATGTACATCTTAAGTTTCCTTTTTAAAGTATTTCTAAATTATTTTAACAAATGTATTTTCTCAGTGCATATGCAACCATAAAATTATCTATCTAGCACTTGCTTACAATGAACTAGGCACTTGGTAAATATATTGAATGAGTTGGAACAAGGCTTTTGGAAAAAAAAACAAAAAAACGTTTTTATCCTTAAAGTGCTTAAAATGACCATGACATTGTACTCAGAACTTCACAAACAATATAATTTTAAACAATGACCTATCTAAGATATCATAACTACAGCAATAAAACTATTCTGAGCCAAAATCGATCTCAGTTGAAGATACCAACATTCAACAACAATCATTTAAGTTATGACACTTTAGAATGGTACAAACCTGTTGAAACAGGATAAAAAGAATGACACAGCGCGACAATGTCTTTGTCCATTAGCCTCCTCAAGCAGAATGAGGAAGTTGAGTCAGTCAATCACAAATAAAGTCCCGGAGAAAGATTTCGATCGCCGCACTGCCTCTTAGCAGCACTAGGAAAAATCACACAGAGTATAGTGATATTGGGAGGAGCTCTTGTATTCAACTAAGAGAATAAATGTACATTGTCCATTTTTGTGCAAAGTCAACGTTTCTCTTACACACAATGACTTATGCCCCCAGTAAAAAATAAAGATAAATACACAACATAAATGTGACCATACATTTTTGTGTGCGTCACACAAGTTATTGATTATCATAAGAGTGCATTTATACATATCTTATGATATTTAAATATTTGTGCAACAGTGTAGTACTAATGTTATCCCAGCAGCTCTTTAAGAACATGAATACACATACAGAACCATACTTACCTTGCTGCGATTGATTTACCTTTGTGTCCCAGGCCTGTCATTATCCTGGGCCTTTCAGACAGGTCTGCTATGATAGCTCAGGGAAAATGGGAAGAGGGTGACAGCAGACACGTGATGAAGAACAGCTTCTTATGACTGATGGAGAGATCAGTCATCCTCCTCTAGAGGAAAAGTGATAGAGGATAGATAACAGTTTTACTCCATGTAAATGGTTCCATAGTTTAATGTATTTAGCAAAAAAGGACTTTTTTCTACTTTTTTCCTTAAGTAGCGTCTTTAAATACTCCATAAAAATCTTTTACCGAACCACAGTCTATCATGATATCTGAGGCATTTTGTGGGGAGGTTTTCAGAAATAGCTAACTTATGTACTGTGGGGCTCAACACACAAGAATAACACATTAACATAGGAATACCGTCCACACAGTTTAATTACGCAAAATTTAAAAACAATATGGTTAGCAGACTGAAACTGGAAAAATTGCATTTCTTGGGGAAAATGCGTATGGATGCCGCATGCTAAAGGGAAAAAGTTGAAATGCAGAAATGCGAAAAGGTATTAAGTAAAATTTAAGCTGAACAGTAAAACTTGAAAAGCCAGAAGGAGGACAGGGGAAGAAAAACAGAAGATTCAAAAAGACAAGTGCAGTATTGGAAACTAAACTTAAATGCTGCCTATATTGGAAGCTTAAAAAGCTGTCATTGACTGAAAACTATAACGACAACAATATAAGGTAGGCAGAAAACGAGCAGACTGGAGAAGACAAGCAAAATGAGGAGAAAGGAAAATGGACAAAGTGGACAAAAGGACAAAATGAAAAGAAGAGAGTGTAGAGGAATAAGTTTACAAACGTCAGAGTGAGAAAGAGCAGAAAGATGACAGGAAGTCAATTGGAGCGAGAAAAGACCAGCCCGTGCATGTACATTAATTGCGGGGTCAATGTTTGACGTGGCACTTGTCTTATGGGGACATTTTGGGTTTCTGATGACATTTTGACCGGTCCTCATAAGTTCAAATTAGTTTTTGATGGTTAGAGTCAGAGTTACAGTTAGGTTTTGGTTAGGGTAAGGGTTTGCATTTAATTATGAAGGTTACGGTGAGTGTAAAGCGAAATGGAATTCATTATGTCAATGAGTGTCCTCACAAAGATTTAGAGACACAAATGTGTGTGTGTGTGTGTGCCTGTCTGTCACTGAGTGAGAGACAGACGGATGCAAATACAGACATGCAGACACAAACACAAACGCAACACAAGTTATATAAAATAGCTCATTGTTTAAATGTGTTCAAGTAGCAAATTCAATCCACCATTCAGAAGAGGGGAGCTTAGGTTTAAATAAGCCAATCAACAACAGCTGCTCAAATCTAACTGACACTTCATAGCAATGGTAATGTTAAACACACTGAGAGAACCCATTGGGAGAGCCCTTGGAAAAGTGATCTGTTTAGGAAAACCGTAAGTCATAGTGTTGAACTGACCACACTGTGAGCGTGCTGACATCGTTCCGAAGAGATTAATATGTAAATTGTTTGGTAAAGTTAAAAACTTGCCCATACGAACCAGAGAAAAAAAAAGGTCTGCTTCTATATTTTTTCAGATTTCTCTGGCTGAAAACAACATTAGCGCAAATGTAAAAAATAATTGGCGCATGCTGTGGAATGTGCCCTCTCAAAGACAAACTGTATGTCTGGTGGTCATAAGACCGTTTTATAAAGCACTGATGGCTACATTTTCATGTAAATGATGTAAGGGGAGTGAAATTTGTGACAGTCCCAAGCATGGATAAATGGTGAGGGTTGCGTCAGGAAGTCTTAAAAACTGAGCCAAATCAAAGAAACAAATCATGAAGAAGAATTTCATACCAGATTGGTTGGGGAATACCGGATTGTTGTGGAAATTGGGCTACCGTTACTCGAAAAACAAGACAAGAGGAAATGCTAGGAAAGTCAAGAGTGTAGGATTCTAAATGTTTGCATGATGACAGGCAAAGGTAGACAGGTAGTTGACATGATGCAGAGAAGAAAGGTAGATGTTTTGTGTGTGCAAGAGACCAGGTGCAAGGGCAGCAAGGCTAGAAGCATCGGAGCAGGGTTCAAGCTGTACTATCATGGTGTGGATAGGAAGAGAAATGGAGTAGGAGTGATCCTGAAGGAGGAGTATGCAAAGAATGTTGTAGAGGTGTAAAGAGTGTTGGACAGGGTCATGAGTGTGAAGCTGGAAATTGAAGGCGTGATGATGAATGTTATCAGGGATTATGCCCCACAAATTGGCTGTGAGATAGAAGAGAAAGAGAAATTCTGGAGCGAGTTAGATGAAGTGGTAGAGAGTATTCCCATGGAGGAGAGAGTGGTGATTGGAGTAGACTTCAATGGGCATGTTGGTGGAGGGCAACAGAGCTATTGAAGAGGTGATGGGCAGGTTTGGTGTCTAGGAAAGGAATCTGGAAGGACAGATGGGGATGGATTTTGCAAAAAGAATGGAAATGTCTGTGGTGAATACCTACTTACAAAAGAGGGAAGAACACAGGGTGATATATAAGAGCGGAGGCAGGAGCACACAGTTGGACAACATTTTGTGGGGACGATGCAATCTGAAAGAGATTGGAGACCGCAAGGTAGTGACAGGCGAGAGAGGAGTCAGACCGCATCGAATGGTCATGTGTAGGTTGATTCTGATAGTGAGGAAAAGAGCAAAGTTGAAACAGAGGGTCAAATGGTGGAAGCTGGAAAAGGAAGACCGCTGTGAGGACTTCAGGGTAAGGTTGAGACAGGCTCTGGGTGGTTGTGAAGAACTGCCAGATGACTGGATAACTACAGCAACAGTGATGAAGAAAACAGATAGGGAGGTGTTTGGTGTGTCATCTGGACAGAGGATGGATGATAAGGAGACTTGGTGGTAGAATGAGGAAGTACAGGAGAGTATTCAAAGGAAGAGGTTGGCGAAGAAGAAATGGGATAGTGAGAGAACGAAAGAGAGTTGACAGGAATACAAGAAGATGTGACATAAGGCTAAACAGAAGGTGTATGATGAGCTGTACGAGAGGTTGGGCATTAAGGACGGAGAAAAGGATCTGTATTGTCTGGTGAGGCAGATGGATTGAGCTGGGAATGATGTGCTGCATGTTAGGGTGATTAAGGACAGGGATGGAAATATAGTGACAAGTGAAGACAACATGCTGAGAAGATGGCAGGAGTACTTTGAGGAGCTGATGAATGACTAAAATGAGAGGGAAAGAAGGGTGGAGTAGATGGAAACTGTAAAACAGGATGTTGGAAAGATTAGTAAAGATTAATGAGAAAAGCTATGAAAAGGATGAAGAATGGAAAGGCAGTTGGTCCTGATAACATACTGGTAGAGGTATGGTAGTGTTTAGGAGAGAGGTCAGTGGAGTTTTTGACAAAGCAGTTCAACATGTGAGAATATCCCTGAGGAATGAAGGAAAAATGTACTGGTGCTGATCATTAAGAGCAAGGGTGATGTGCAGAGTTGTAGCAACTACAGAGGGATAAAGCTGGTGTGCCACACAATGAAGATGTGTGAAAGAGTAGTGGAAGCGAGGCTAAGAGAAGAAGTGATGATTTATGGGCAGCAGTATGGTTTCATGCCTAGAAAGAGCACTACAGACACCATGTTTTCTTTGAGAATGCTGATTTAGAAGTATAGAGAAGGTCAGAAGAGTTGCATTGTGTCTTTGTGGCTCTAGAGAAAGAATATGACATGGTGCCGAGCGAGTGACTGTGGTTCTGTATGAGGGAGTCTAGAGTGGCAGAGAAGTATGTTAGACTGGTGCAGGATATGTATGAGAGCAGTATGACAGTGGTGAGGTGCACTGTAGGAGTGATAGATGGCTTCAAGGTGGAGGTGGGACTGCATTAAGGATCGGCCCTGAGCCCCTTCTTGTTTGCTATGGTGATGGAAAG
>KV751334.1:6398662-6439055 GCA_001698575.1 Mola mola | reverse complement strand
GAATGATGATGTTTGCAGATGACATATTGATCTGTAGTGAGAATAGGGAGCGGGTAGAAGAAAACCTGGAGAGCTGGGTCATGCTCTTTATGCACTGGAAAGAAATGGAATGACAGAATACATGTGCGTGAATGAAATTGAAGCAAGTGGAGATCCATAAGTTAAGTACAACTGGAGTCAACTGTTTAGACCAACGGGGAGTGTGGTAAAGAGGTGAAGAAACAAGTGCAAGCAGGGTGGAGTGGCTGAAGAAAAGTGTCAATTGTGATCTGTGAGCAAAAGTGAAAGGAAAGGTTTACAAGAGGGTAGTGAAACCAGCATGTTTTTTGGTTTGGAGATGGTGGCACAGACCAAAAGACAGGAGGCAGAGCTGGAAGTGGCAGCGTTAAAGATGTTGAGATTCTCTTTGGGAGTGATGAGGATGGACAGGATTAGCAAACGAGCACATCAGAGGGACAGCACAGCTCGGATGTTTTGGAGACGAAGTTAGAGAGACCAGATTGAGATGGTTTGGACATGTGCAGAGGAGGGACAGTGAATATATTGGTAGAAAGATGCTCAAGATGGAGCTACCAGGCAGGAGGCAAAGAGGAAGACCAAAGACCAGATTCATGAATGTGGTGAGAGAGGATATGCAGATAGATGGAGGACAATGATTCGCAGTGGCAATTCCTATAGAAAGATAGGTAAAGCCGAAAGAGGAAGGAAGGGAGTGAAATTTGTGGGACTTCTGACAAGTGTATGACGAGACTCACACTCTGGAAAAACAACTTCCAATACTCTAGTGATGTCATCAGACAATCTGAGTTGCGGAATAACCACTAATGTGAAACTCAGAAAATTGTCTGAAAAACACCTCAAATTTCAAGTGAGCTCGATCAACAACGGTTTAAGATTTCAGAGAACTGAATACAATTTTAATAGTCCATGTTTTTGTTAATGTTTACAAGTGTAAATCATGTCTGTAGGTGAAAGTTTACTGAAGCAGTAGAATGTCAAAGTTGAGTGGGGGTGTGTGAAGGCTGCTCTAGTTGACTTCAATACAAAACTCTTTTCAACTCGAATGTTTAAATTGTAGTATAAAAGTTGAATTGTAGTTGAAGAGTCAAAAAAAAAAGGAACAATTCAGTGGTTGAATGGAGTTTAGAACAGCAGCTCAATAAATTTGTAAGTGATGGTCACTTATCTTTATTACTGTTTATTGTCCTAGACTACACTCTGGTAGCTCTTGTTTTAAATATAAAGATGTTTATGATGTTAATTTTTGCTGTTGCAACATCCTCTTCAATTTTATACTATACTTTTATGCTTTATTCCATTTCTTTTCTATCTGTGCAGAAAAAAAAGTGTAATTGATAGGGTTGGGATACTCTTGGTGCCACACGATTGAATTTGATTCTGACACAGAAGGCTCCAATTCGATGATAAAACAGTTACCGATGCACCTTTATGCATCAAAACAATTGATGCATCAAAGCGATCGATTGACTTGTGACACGGGAGATCTAGTAACTTCTGCTTCTCCTCAATCTGGTGTTTTGCAATGGTGCTGCAATGGAATAAAGTGTTAATCTGCCTGACCCTCCCCAGTAGTCTTGATACAGTGGTCAACGAGAGCTCGAAAAATTAGTTTTGAAAAAAAATTAGTTTTGAAATTCTGCTTATAGACTTCTCTGCATTGAGATATAATCATTCAAGAGAGACAAACATTGTATCGAAGAATAGAAATGTTCTCCCACTGCTAGTAATTGAATTTTTTTTTCAACTCTCAACAATGGCCAAAGTATTTGGGTGTCAAGCTAAACTTATGACCTTGCTAAATCAGCTTATCTGAAAGCCAGCCCACAATAGCAGATAGCTCAGCTGTTTCTCTTCTTCGAATTCAATTGGCAAATCTCATACAGGGTGAGCTATTTAAGCTGCTATGACCTGCCTGCTCCTCTTCCTCTGTAAACCACTTTGCAACTCACCTCCACCCCATCTCCCCGTGTTTATGTTGTGACTGACTTGCGCGTTCTCCTGTCAAATATATCCCATTTTATTTGTCAATTCTCTTGTCATTTCTGCAGTCTAATATAAATGATTGTTTGTTATGTTTGTTTTTTGATTAACAACAAATCTATCAGAGAGACAGCAAAATTTTAGGAGATTTCCAATCAACAATTTCGCTCATTCTTAAAAGTAAAGAATGAACTTCAACAACATCAAAAGGCCTTGAAGACCACTGGAGACCAACAAAGTGGAAGATCACAGAATCATCATCAAATCATAAATTAAGAGACTCGTTCATGGATGTAAATTCAGAGGGTTCACAAAAGCTGCAAATCACTAGTAACATTCAAGAACAGAAAGGTCGGATAAACTTTGTCAAAACTTTTAAAAAAATAAAAAGCCTCTGCAGTTCTGGAATCAGATCTATCGGACAGATGAGACCAAGATAAACTTTAATCAGAGTAGGAGGAAAAAAAGGACCAGCTCATGATCCAAAGCATACCAAACAGCATCAAACCTGGTGGAGGCAGTGTTGTGGCATTGGCACGTATGGCTGCCAATGGAATAGATTCCCTGCTGTTGCTTGATGATGTGAGTGCTGACAGAAGTAGCAAGATGAATTCTGAGGTATATAGGGCTCTCCTCTCTGATCACATTCAGCCAAATACTACAAAACTGATAGGATGGTGCATCACGGTGCAGATGAATAATGACCCTAAACATACTGCATAAGCACCTCAAGACTTTTTGAAGGCAAATAAATTGAATATTCCTCAATGGTCAAGCCGGTCACCTGATCTCAACCCAATAAAGCAGCTTTTTTAGTTACTGAAGTCAAAACTGAACACAGAATGACCCATAGACAAGCACAAAAAAAGCAACAAATGGAAGTGGCTGCAGTGAAGGCCTGGCAAAGCATCTCCAAGGAGGAAACTCAGAATCTGGTGATGTCCATGGACTCCACACTTCAGGCAGTCATTGATTGCAAAGGATCATCCAAAAATTAAAAATGATAATTATATTTACAGTTATGTTAGTTGTCCAAATATTTTGAGTACGCTGCATAAAATGGCTGTAATTACTAAATGGTAAATTCCATATTTTTGTGAAACGTCCTAAATTAAAGTTGAAAGCCTGCATTTTGATCACATCTTGATTGTTTTATTTCAAATCTATTGTTGGGGAGAGTCACAGATGGAAAACGATAAAAATTGTGTTATTGTCCATATCCTTCTTGACCTCACTGTAAATGACTGTTAAACGTTAATATGCATTTACAAATCAAGTAAAAATAGATCATTAAATAAAAAAATAAATAAATAAACACTTCAGGCACAGACTTGAGCTGAAGTACTGGGCATCCTCAATGATGAAATTGTCTGTGGCAGATATCGGTATGAGAAAGCCTATGGTGAAAAAAATGTCCTGACAGTTTGTGTATCTTCTGTCAGTCTGCTTTCTTCTGCTATCACCTAAAATGAAAGATTAATGTCTTCACACATATCCAACAGACTTCACTCTTTGTAAAAATTAACAAACAAAGAAAAACAAGGCTAACCCATTTTTCCTAAACCTTTAACTGCGCATCTGTTACATACGTTTCTTTAAATATAAACGTTAACAGGTGAGGTTTTAAAATATTGTTGACTGTAGCAAATGCTGTGTATCGTGATAAGGCAATGGTAAATATGTCGACCTATTAAATGTTTACTCAGTGATAATGACTGACAAGTCCCTCCAGCAACTGGTGCCTATCCTGCAACACGACAAACTTCGCTGATAACTGATCTGAACCCCTCGACATTTCTCTTTACTGTATTCATTATTGTTTTCAGCATTTTGTATATTTTCATAGGACAGCCATTATACAGATAAAAATGCAGCACATAGGATTGAGATTAGTGACGTTACAGGCTTCCAAGATTGATCAGTAGAAGATTGTCAGTGCTACTGCTGAGTGCTACTGTCCTGTGGACTATGTTTACAAAGATTTAAAGCCTTCCCTATTCATTTATATACCATATACCACCATATTTAACTTGTTCATACCTATATACTATATCTGTGTGCTATTCCTCTCAGCAGAGCATGACTCTGGTTTATGAATTTTGCACAAGCAATTTCCTAAATGGACCTATCAAGACTTGTAATATGACAGTCATCGGCCTTATCATTTTTTCCCTTTATGTTAAACTATAATTAAGATAGCATTTCTACCCGCTTCTACCCTACCACTCGCCTTCCCAGGGAAAAAGCTGTGAGATAATTGTGTTTAAGAGGCGACCTGTTATATCACAAGCCATTTCTGTCTGCAATAACTGTGATCCGAAGTATCCTCATTTCGGCTAATGACCATTTAATCTATATCATGTGTAGAACTAGCAATTTCACTGATTCAATATATCATAATGCCAAAAAGATATTTAGGCTTTGTTGCAATTATCCAAGTCTAAAGTGGTAGTGATACTGTAACTTCTGCTCACTGGATAAAGCAAGTGGCTCAATATTTGATTGTAAATATTATTTTTTCAATTTCAGGGAGAAATACAAGTTCACTGATGGAACAGTGCATTTTTTCACAGAGCAATGTTCAACATCACTTACAGCTTCTCACAAGCTTCCATTTTTTTGTTAGTAGTTATTCTACATGAAAGTTATAAATGCACTTAGCTTTATTTGTGGTCAACACACATTAGTAGTTTGGTACAGTTGACTCAGTTAAGTCTACTTTGGCCTGGCAAACTGTGAAAGCCCACTATAGTGACACATTTGGAAACACATTGTGAAGAAGTGGGCAAAATTAGCTGGTAAACATGATGCTTCTCTGAAATCTCATCTGTGGCCTCCCTCATAAGCTACTACAACTCTTTTTTTTTTTTCCCAGGAAAACTTTGTAGATACTAAAGCAGATTTTAATTCACAGTTCCTTATAATGATATTCTCTTATTTTCGTAGATACTGATCAGCATAGCCTATTCTCACCTTAGAACTTAGAAGGAGCAATGTTGCTGTGATCCCCGCAAATAACTTGAGTACAGGGCATTATCCATAGAAATGAAGACGGTAAAAGACTGTATTATAAACATCCAAAATACTTTGAGCACATTTAAACAGTATGCAGTGCTCTCTTGTTGCCTCTGTGTATTTTCCTGCAGAAGAATATGACCAGTTTATTCTCAGATATTGTTTCTCACTTTCTGTGTCATCCAGCTGTTTTGCCGTCTACAAACATTACTGTGCTCTGAGAGTTCAAGCCAAATGTGCACGGACACAATGCCAAGGGTGATTTGTTTAACTTTGAAAGATTCTTTGGATTGTGTTTTATTTGCTGGGAGCTACATGGCATCATATCATCTAGCTCATTCTCCCAAGTGGATAACAGCCAACAGAGCCTGGGCGATGCATGTGGGTAGAGAGGAAAGAGATAACCCCACCAGGGACTAAACGACAGTCCTCATTTAGACAGCACTCGGCAGGCCAGCCTTTTAAACACACATAGACAAAAAAACTCCCCCACGTATTCTTTTTTTCCCCCTCTCCTTTTAACTCTTTTGGGAGTGTTATGTTGTTCTCTAGCCAGCAGAGAACGCATTAGATGTATCTCATGAATCATAATAGAGCGCCTTTAATCCTCCAAAGTGAAGGTCTCGGGAGGGTGAGGTTGTAGATGAGGAAGCACAAGCAAAAGCAGTTGATGACAGAGGAAATGTGATGGGGATAGAGCAAACCCACATAGAACCAGGTAGAAATAAAGATAAGTCTGCTGCTGTGGTGCTGTCCTGTGAGCTGTCAATCTACACAGCTGGATGCTGCCTTTTCCCAACAGGGTTATGGGTAGAGAGAGTGTAGATAGTCCTGCTTCCTTCTTTTCCTCATACATCCCTCCTAATCCAGCCTAAGTACTTTACCTAAGAGGTGTGGTGGAGATCACTTGGGTCTGTGGGGGATCAAAGCCGCTTCAGCAAAAATGAGAGAAACATTGAGGAGGGAAGAGCTGATGTAACAAGAAGAGGTTGATTAGCATTAAAGACTTGACGGATACAAAAAAATAAAACTTCCTGGGCATCCAAAGTAATCTTCACCGGGAATCACAACACTTCTAGACTGCAGTTAATGGTAGGTATATCAACATAAATGCGTAACAGAAGAAATTTTACTTAATGTAAATGGCTGGTATTTCAGTTACCTCTAAGAAAAGCAAGCTGGGCAATGGGGTATCTAGTTGAAAGTCCAGTAAGACCTTTACAGAATGAAAGATGTGTCTCTTTTTCCATCTCACTTTAAAATATAGCCTACTGTCCCTTAATAAGCAGACAGTTCTTATGTGGTATCTGCCAGCACCTTGCAGGAGCTTCCCCAGTCATATTATAAATCACACGCTGATGTACAGTATTTTGACTAATAAAATGCTTGCCTAAATTGCTTAGCTGATAGCTACCGACTTAAATACTTCTTCTAATAACTGCAGAAATAATACACACCACAGAGTGCCATGGATTAAGCAGTATGTTTTCCGATACAAGCCACAAATTAGAAATCTTTTTGTCAAAGTGGAGGATCTGCTGCAAGTCAATCAAGTTATTTCAGCAAGTTAATCAAAGTTATTTCATTGGACAAATAAGAACTTTTAGCAGCTGGTGGTACCAGATGAAAAATCATGAGAGCACTAAAATACAACTTCTCAGGACAATCAGCACAAATTTTCACGGCAATCCATCTGGTATTTGATAGGACATGGCTCTTGAAACCACAAATGCTAAGGTGTTGGTAGCAATAGAGGAAAAACACCAAAGTCTGTTGAAACTGTCCTGTTTGCACCATCAATGTCAGTTAACAAAAAAAAAAAATTAATTTCAATTCAAGACAATTCATTATTCAATCAGCATTAGGTAGGTTGCCCTATTGACCAGCTGATAAACCACTCAACAAAACCAAACCTGGAGACGACAGTTAAACTATTAAATCATAACCATACTTATATTCAAGTATTAATAATCACAGTAGACTCCAGTGAAATTTGTACAAAAAGAATAAAGTGAAAACAAAATTCAAACGGAGATCAGACAGATGAAAGGACATTTATTCTCAAGTGTTACATTGCAGCAACGCTGTCAGCCTACCATTGAGTTATGCACCAGTTCCATGGTTGAATGGACACCCTTATGTGTTGGCAGCTCTGATGAGGAAGGACATACTGATAGCGCAGCTGATTGGACTCTGATCACAATCTAGAGTCCGGTGTCTTATTGTCAAAATTAATGGTGGGAAAAAGAGAAAAGACTGAATAAAAGAAAAGATAACAAAGATGCTATTTAGATTTATATTGTATGAAGTTTATTCACAAAATGAAGGCACACAAAACTTTTCTTGCTTCCAGCATCCAATCAGACTGAAAATCGGGCCAAGTGCACTTTGCTTTGAGATCTGATATATAGTAAAACCTTGCATCAGCACCTCTATCAGTGTCCTTTTTGTTTGGCAGGTTCACAAAAGGCCTGCAGTGCTTGTATCCCACCAATTTTGGTACTGTGTTCCATATTCTTGAAGACTTTGAAGAGGGAGACATTTGAGAAATCAAAGACACCTCCAAAGGAAAGAGAGGAATGGGACAGAAAATTGCTGTATATTAGCCAACATGAAACAACAGGAGAGATCCTACATCATATTATTATGTGGATGATGACGCTGTTTTGTTGCACCTCGAAACTTGTTAGAGTCACCCCACATGTCAGGAATTTTTGGTTACTTTGATCTCCTCTCTGTGCTGGTATCTTGTAAGGACATGTTTTAAGAGTTCTGTGGCTTTTAAAGAACTTGCAACTTTAGCAGGATTGTTTCATGTCACTGCTTTTATATGCTTTTAGAGAATGGGTCAGAAGCATGCATGGTCAGGTTTAGGTCACTATTATCTACTCTGTGGCCACCCTTTCATAATTGAATTTTGATGGTTAAAATGAAGAGAAAGAGCAGTTACTTAGTAAAACAAGCATCTTTGAAAGAGGCATAATAATAAAAACTTCACCTCTGATCTTAAGTAAAATGTTAAGGATTTCCAAAAGAGATAATTTGCACAATATCACCCTTGCTGGTGTTTCAATTTAATCTATTACATACATCCTATAATTTGTTTTGATAGATGAGTAATACAGCGGAACACTTGGTGGATGTGACTGCTCAATCTTTAAGCAAAACGGCGTTCCACATTTTCAGAAAATGAGCACATTGCAGAGAAAGCTAAAGGTTAAAGCTTAAGAGAATGAAATTTCTGCTCTATAATAATATCGAGAGGCACAGTCGGCCTACTAGTTCAATTTCCCTGTGTAAGCATTACAGAAGGGGCCGAAAGGCTGAAAGATTTGGAGCATGCTGACGCCATATATTCTGTCAGTAAGATTCTTAGTGCGAGAGCGGAAATGGGAGTAAACCAGGGCATCGTCGGAGGTAGGGCAGATTTATCTATTGCCTTACATTGACAACACAAACCATTTAGTGTACAAGTGGTACAAGCTGTTGAGGAACATGTACAGTATACGGGTAAAAGTATAACCCAAGGAGTCCCTTAGGGGTCACATTGAAGAGTGCCGAGGTTTATACTGAATATGGGGAATGAGGTAAGTGTCAGCCAAACATAACAGTGTATTTAGACATATGTGCAGACATGATTTTAGCTCTCAATCCTGAAAAAGAATGGGGTGCTTTGCCTCCTGAATCTGTCACATCCTAATTTGTTTTCGTGCACCAGCTAGTTTTGATTGTAAAATAACGACTTTTACTAATCTAGTAAAAAGTGTGTAAATGAATATACAAAGGGAGTTGCTGTAGCAAGCAATACTTCATTTCAAGCCCTCACTGTTTTTTATACTGGAGTCTATAAAGTATAATAGACACTACAATCAGTAAATGTTTATTTCGACTCCAAATTTTTATAATTATTATTAAATGTTATTTAGACAACTTAAACATGGCACACAATGACAATACTGAAAAACACAGTGGACGCCTCATTATAACTCTAGTTTTATTGTACATAAACTCTACAGCTTTTTATTTAACCTCTGTAAACTTAATGTAACATTGCACCTGTTAACCAAGATAAATGAGTGTATAATTGCTTTCACCCCAGAGGACGACCAGTGAGAGAGTTGATACAATGACCTACAAAATGCTGTAGATCCTATACAGGTGAACAGTGAATATGAGTAAACATTGTATAATATTCATTGATCCACTGAAACCTTCTGCTACTTTCTATTCTGTAAGAAAGTTGTAGTGGTTGGTGAACCTCAAGTGCTCCTCTTGCTCACATCCGGCTGAACATCAGTCTGTATCCCAGTGGGCAGGAAGGCCGTCTTAGGTGGAGCTGCCTGGTTAGTGGGAACAGAGAAGAGACTCATTAAAGTGATCCACTTCTCCAGTGCAACCTGATCACCTTCAGCCCCACTATCCACCTGAGTTCCCTTTGAGGAGGCGGCTCTAATCTCAGGCTTGTTACGTTGTCCTGGTCAGCTGGGGTTACTTTTCTAATGAGTGACAGTCTGCGAGGAAGTTCACACTGTGAAAACAGTCTCAACAGTGAGGGTAGTTGTAGTAGTTTTAATGTGGTCGTGGTCACGGAGAGTCAGCAACCTAGTTTTTACAGAATCAGTTTGAATAAACATTCCAGAACTGGGTGTCAGTTAAGGGAAAATGTATTAGAGTTGCCGCTCATTCCTTTTGACCATGCGGACTTCAAACCAGTTGCTAGTGATTACTGAAAATGAGCAGTTTTCTTTTCTGGAATTTGGATATATTTGTCACACCCTTTAGATTTAGTTGCCTTTGTAGACTGATTACTGGGTTTGATCACCAGAATCACCGCTCGGAATTTTCCAAAATGTAGAGAACTGCTAACGTCTAGAACTAGAAACTGGATTACTAGGAAGAAATAATTTCACAGTTTTTTTTAAATATGAAACAAAGGTTAAAAAATACTGGAATAGATTAACGACTTAATGCAAGGCACATATATATTGTGATGTTTTGAAAAAATATCACTTAATTGTCACAGTCTATTTCAGAGTTTAATAAAGGGCCAAGTCCGGAATGAATCACTATTCTCAAAAACAGAACCTATTAATCTTTCATTTTAGGTTTCATGAGTTTTATTCCTGTAACTGCTGCCTGCACACAACAATTCATATTTTAACTTTTTTTCACCTTTGTCTTCCCTGACTCCCTGAAGGACCAAGACAGGCGCGGCCTTCTGTCTACAGAGTTAGCTGTGCAGTATGTACAAAGAGACAGAGTAGCATAAGTCACATCGCCCGAGGAAGCTGAGGGTAAAAAGATGGAAACCAGAGAGGCTGGGAAGGATTAAAGCACAGTGTAATGATGTGGGGGTAAGGAGGAGTGGAGTAGGATACCTAGAGAAAACAAATACACTTTCTGTCAGAGCGAGAACAGATGCATAAATGTGGCATGTTTCATCATTTTATAGGGAACAAGCCTACACACACACTCTTCTATAAAGAGATCACACAAATGTGCAGTTCCAGGATAACAATGCAAAGTCAAAAACACTTTAAATAACCAACAGAATTCTGCGCGAAACACGAACTTGGAAAAATAAGGGTACAAATGATACAATGATGAAATACAAATAATGCACAAGGGAAAAAGACAAGGCGGATATCTTTGAGATTTGTGCAGAAAACAAACAGCAAGCAGAGTTAGACAAAATCTGAGGGAGACTTCCCATTGTTGAAGTATGGAACCAATTGCTTAGCAGTTTGATTAACTACAGCCCTTCTCTGACTCAACTCCTTGCTCGCTTAAATGTCTAACAGGGACGACACTATACTGCACAGCTTTGCACTTTGATTAAAGCTAAGTGAGGACCTGCTTTAATCCTGGAATCCTTTTTAGTCTCAGTGGGATTTAGGTGAGAATGATTCCCTCTCGGCAGTAAGATTTCTGGCTTGGTTGTTCGCTCTTTGTTTGTAATGACATCTCAATGTTTGTTTGATCGGTCTGAAATCGCTTCACTTCAATTTGGCTATATCAAAGAACCTGAGCGTCTGCCCAAAGTTAAATACTGAACTAACATCGGTAGAGCTAAATTCTACACAACATGTTACAGGCGTGTTAACACATGACGTAAAGCCTATAAAATAGAGCAAGTGAAAAATGCATCATGTTCATTCAGGCAGTGCTTGAGGAGCACAACACTAGGTTTATGAAATGTCTTTTAGGGACTCTTTTTTTTTTTTTTCTTATCCCTGCAGAATCATCTTAATTACTGTGTATCGCTAACATGACAGGAAGGCTAACAGTGCCTTTGGAAGGTTCAGAGATGGCTGAGCAGAACTGTTTATTAGCTCAAAGTGTGATTTATGATGTCTCATTTGGGGGGACTTAATCATCTGTGTGTGGCGCCAATGGAGATCAGTTGAGGGTATCAGGTACAGACTCTGGAGGATTCACTATGCAGAGACACAATGGGAAGTTCTTAATAAAAGCCGTTTAATCGGTCGACACCAGGAGATCAGACTAACAAGGAAAGGCACAATTCTAGGAAACAGGCAAAACAACCAAAAAGCAAACAGGATCATATACGAGGAAACTGATGAAGGATATATAACACTGGACTGCCCTCAGGAAACAAAAAAGACAATCTGGCACAGGAGGACAGGAACACACAGCTTCAATACAGAACAATGGGGAGACAACTGGACACAGCTGAAGCATATTTAGGGACACAATACGGAAGAAAACTTAACAGGACATGAGGATTAAGACGCAACCAAAATGTCAAAATGAAGCAGGAAACACAAAATGAACAAACAGACATTTAAAATACCAATCCCTGACAGAGGGGACAGTTGCGTGAGGTCTTAAATGTTTAGCGGCAATAAATAAGCTTGACTCTTTACTTTATTTAAACTCCAACCATTTAGCCTTGCGCTGAGAGGGGCAGGATTAATTGGAAAGGATGCAGCCGGCAAATGAGGAATTCCCAACAGATTTAACAGTGTGATTGGTTACGTAACACTGTCACGTCTTTCCCCAAGGCCCAAACCTCACGGTGTCTCACTGCACCGCCTCAGTGGAACAGGTCAGTGATGAGAGACTTGCACCAGTGGAAACATTCAAGAGGGTGATTGTGGCTTAATGGGTTTTACTCTGAAATTAAGATGGCTAAAAACATCCCCGATGGCTTGTTACTTAACTCTTGAATGACAACAAAAATAACTGAATAAAAAAATACTCTGGATGGGTCATTGGAGTAGCGTTGAACAAAGACGGGTCAGCTGGGTTGGTTCCTGTTTTTGTCCTCCTGAGTTTCCTCTTGGGGATCGTCCAAATTTGTATTCATGTCTGTGTGTTTAAGCAACTTTCAAATATCAGGCCATCATGTTATCTATTTTATAATCTCTAGATACTAATTGTATCTGTAGCGATGTATTTGCACAAGGTGGCTGGATCCATTTTCATTTGGCCTAGAGTAATATGCATGTGGTCGAACCACAGTAGCTTGGACGTTTCACCATGTCATGAGGAACTACTGGCAGGTTGGACGTAAGTTTAGTTGTGATGAGAGTGGCAACTGTGGCAACAACAATTGATAGCAGCCCATCAAAAAGGTTTGCATATTTCTTTAATAGAAATGTAAAACTGTATCCAGTGGCTTGGGTTAATGTTCAAGTGTTTGTGACTACAGTAAGTAGTGCTGCTGGCATATAGTATGTAAACCTTGCATTACCTTGTATATTTAGATGCTAACGTAATCTTGTTAAATGGCTGGGAGGAGCTGCTTTACTAGTGGGAACTCTACCAGGACACCCTGGGCAGCTTCATAAGGGGTCATTTTTATTGGCAAAATTATGGAATTACATTGGGCTAAGGACAAATTTTTCAAAATTGAATAAGGGATGAATAATTGAAGGCCTAATGATTAATACAGTGCTGTGAAATGCCCTGCTAAAATATAGGGTCTCTGGAGGTAACTTTAGTCTTTAAGGAAGAAGGATGTTAAGGTTTTTCATGCGATTTTATTAGGGAAATTTCATCTCGGGTGCTATATAAATCTAACTGAGAGGGGAAAAGCACAATAAGTTCATCATCAGTGTGTCTACGTCTTGTACAATTATAGCTCAATCGCCCAGGCTTCTGAGAACATATAAATGAAGTGAAAATCACTTCCTGAAGTTCAGATTTGTCCAGTGTTTAATCCTGTTGATGCAGTCTTTCAAGTTACTTTGAGGATGAGTTTACAGGTTTTGCTGTGAGTTAAAGACTCTCACACTGTCAGTTATATGTATAGCTTACTGAGAAACTTCCAAAACATTCTGAACAGTTGCAGGATTACAGCATTAAACGGTCTGAACTGTCTGCGTGTGTTCGTGGGATATGTGTGTGTCGCAGAGGAGAGAAAAAAGCAAGACAGGCAGGGAGTGTAAGCTGCTTTACCCTCCCAGATAAATATAGATAGCACTGAGGACAACAGTATATTGCTTTACACAGTGAAACACACAACCTGAATCAATTTCACAATTAGCTTGTTCAATGTTTTAATTAAAACACAACAGATGCCTTTGAAGAGATCAATTCCATCTAAAGAGGCAAAAGAGAGAATTCTCCTGCCACTTTACAGTCCCTCAGGTCTGTCAACTGAAACACTCATGGAGATGCTTTTGGGCCTGTTGTCAAAACAGCAGTTTTTCCTGCTATTATGGCACTTAATACATAAATTTAACTACATTAGAAATTTTAACAGCTTTCATTAAACATCTAGATTACACTCAGATGCTGGTAATTTTACTGTATTGTCTATGACAGAGCTTTGGTTTCCACCATTATTGATCTGCCAGCTTTAATTTCCATCAACAGCGATTTTACTCCCTGCACTTGTGAAACTACATACACTCTGTCCGTCTGTTTCTTTGACACCCAATGTGGATTTTCAGCCGTGCTGAATTCTCACCCCATTCCCCTTTTCCCTTGCGAGCACTTCTGTCCATTTTGACGGGGATCTAGTCTCAGCTGCTCACCTCAATGTGTGGTTTAGTGAGGGGGAAGCTTTAAACTTCAAACACATCCAGTCTCTGATGCATTAATAAACCCTGCCTGATGAAAGACTGGAGCTTCAGAGAGGGGGAGGTGATGCGCTTAACTTGGGGGATTTAGCAGCTCCATCTATCCCTTCATGCATTTTGTCAAACACTGCAGAGCCTTCGTGCTTCGTGTTGTTATTCCCAGTAAAGGGAAAAGTACTGACACTTGTTTATGAGTCCTAGAAAATATTAACATAGTGGTGACTAAAGGTAACTGCATATGTTGCAACTCAAAACAATCATGCCCGTGCATTCAAACTATGACTGAAAAATCACATGGTTATGGGAATATTCTACATTTAACATGACCTCATTAGAATAAGTCTCTTAATCTCTAAAATAAAACTAACAAAATAACAATTAAACAAAGGTTCAGCTTGAGAGAAGTGTTGTGTCTGACAGCGGTCTGTCCCTGTCTCTGCAATATGTAAAATGTTTACTACCACCATCTACTGTTCACACGGAGGAGTTGATTTTTCTGAAAACATTTCATTCATATGTCTCCCACAGAAATGAGGAGGGTAAAAAATACCTTGATTTGAAGCAAAACAGTTCAGATGCAATTGTTATTGCTCTTGAAAAAGAAATTTAACCAAAAGAAATTGTTTCCACGCAACATAGTTCTCTTAAGATACACTATGAGCTCTGGCTTTATTTGGCCCCCATCTGAGTCACTTGTGTGAAAAAAAAAAATCCTTTATACAGCCTCATTAGTCTGAGCTGTATTTTTCATTGTGTGGCCTTAATGTAAGTTAAATTTAGAAAGCTGCTGGGTTACAACTTCTTGAAGTGCAAATAGAAGTAGCAGCCAACAACTTTGTAGTACACCGTAACTGGTAATAGTTTCATCGTAATTGTTAACTTTTTTTTAAATTCAGTTTTAGAATTTAATGCCACATTCATACATTGAAAATAAACTGCAAAATGTTACAGATTTTAGGGTTTCATGATTGACAGAACAGTGCTCACTGAATTCATTTCAGTGAGTCATGGCTGTTCAGAGCATCTCTTTGTCATAACTTCGGGTCCCCTGGGAGCCTTTTAACTTCAGTCTTGTAAAAGCCCCACAGAGACTTCTCCGTCAGTCACCTGGACATCGATCTCTGATTGGATCAAAGATTGATTACATTTCAGTCATGCGCCACATCATTGCAGGACAGAAACGTATTTGCCACTGGTCAATGGGGCCTTGTAATCATGGCCGTTGCAGGGGTGACGTGGTGGTAGGAAAAATACTCCACTGATTTCAGCACCGACACATACAGAGTGTCGTAATTTTAGTTCAAAAGAAAATCTGCCATGTCCTCAGCGCAGACAAAGTTAATTGCCAAGTGAGGATTCAGTTTAGTAGAAGCTTTAAATGTTTTCCATTCAGCGTTTAAATCATCTCTGGCAGTGAAAAACATCCCGAACCCTAATCCTTATTAATCTTGAGACACGTTATGCTTTATGTACAAACCATAAGCTTAATTCTCATTTTGTCAACAACTCAAGAATATCATTTGACTACTTAGTTTTATTTCTGTGAAAACAGGAATTCAGAACTGACAATATGGTTAATGTCATCCATGACAAGTCTGTCAATGTGCTTACATTATGAATATTTTAAAAAAAAAATTGCCAAAGGATATTTTAATGATAAAATCCCTTCAGCCATCTGTTGGTGTAATAAAATGGCTGGTGCTGGCAGAAGATCTGTATGACCTCTTGCCATCCACAGGCAGCATATGCTATGCTGCGGAGTCGAAGGCAAACCTATTCAGTGTTGACGACCATCGGCAACCTCGTAGTCATCAAAACGTCATCTGGAACATTCATAAATCCCACGCCAGTCTGGATTCTTGAGGATTTGCAAAACAGAGCGCACCATATGCTGCCATTCTGCACACGCATGGTATTGTGAACAAAGACAGGGACATTAATTAAAAACAAGGATTGCTTGTTGATTTTTAAGACCTGGAAATATCACAGGAAAACAAAAAAATGTATCATTTCTGATCCCCATTTTACTTTTTAGGGTATTTGAGTTGAGGATGGAGCAGCAATCCACAAGTGCACAGCCTCTTCATACCCAAGCTACCAATTCTACGTGTTCTGTGAGATTAACAAACCCAACTCCTCCCTGAGCCGAGCAAAAGGAGCAAAGCATTGTTACTCTCAGCGAGTGTGTAATACCTTAAATGCCTGCGAGACTTCAAGTAATTCCGGAAGCTGGCTTTTAAAGTGCTAATGGGCTGGATATTAGTGATGTAGTAAAGTATGTGTGAGTGTGTGTGTGTGTGTGTGTGTCGGGGAGGGTCCATTTGACTTTATGGGGTGGTATCCTTGGTGTGTGTGAGACATGTGGAGGCTGCTGTTGCACCAAGCAGAGGCAGTTTCAAGGATTACTGTCGGGGCGGAAAAGAGGTAATTAATCTCTGTCTTCAAAAGAGGATACAGCTGAGCTTCAAGGCCTATGGGATCTTTCGTAAAATGATAAGCTTGTGTTTACTAATTTTCCCATGTGGTCGTATTGACAGTGCCTTGTGTGAATTTATGCAGTTTCCATACATGAATGTGCGATTGTATAATTTGGGGCTACGTAAAAGCAGGTTTAATGATGAAACCCATTTATTTTTCAATCAGACATGCATGAGCGCAGCAGAGTGTGATTTTGCTTTGCTCATTTTCAGTTACAGCCAGTTCCAGAGCAACACCAGCGTCCGGGGTGCTATCAGCTGGATCAAAAATAAGCTCTGCTGACATTTGATTTTGTTTGTTTGTTTGTTTTTGTCATGTCAAAAGCATAACAGTTCACAATACTTAGATGAGGTGTACAACAAACACAGTGTCAGGAGAGACGTGGTTTGTTTACTACAGAGCAATAAAGAGGTATTTTTAACTTACATGAAATGTATGAAATCTCCTGTCGGGGGAGGTCAGGTTGGCAAAGTTTCAAGCTCTGTACCTGCATGACACCAATGAAAAAAAACCCCCACAGCTGCAGAACTCACCCTGATCAGACCTGGCATCTTTACCTTCAGGAGCTCCACAACAGTTTTCTCCATCTGTCTGAGTAGATATAACTCTTCATATGCCTGAAAACACAAACTACAAGAGGAACAAACAAAAATATGTTTAGTATTTAGTTTTAATTCAATGTTTTTTGTAATGCCCAACCAAATTGTCCCATCATAACAACCTTCACTCTCAGCTTGTGCTTCAGAATATCTAGCAGTTAGTGTTACGATATCAATCAGTAAGACATACTGACATTATTTCTTCACATTATCCTTCAAAATGGCAACATAATCTTTGTTCTCCATGATTTCATGCAACTGAACAAGGGTCTCTGTGCCTGAAGCGGCAGAACAGGCCCACGGCATTAACGCTCCCATCACATGTGTAACCGTGGGAACTGTGTTTTCAGGATTGAGTACCTCCCCCTTTGCCAAACACAAGCAACATCCACGTGCCTATACAGCCCACCACAGTGAATAACCCTCATCGCATTCTTCGTCAAAAGGTCAAATCCTGATGAGGCCAGTTCGGCAGCAATCGTCTTCGCAGAGATCCAAGTATCTTTATCGTCTCTGTATTTTGCTAGGATTTAATTTACAACTGCTATACACACTGCTAAATGATTAAAAATGTCGGTATCACCAGCCCTGTTCGCTAGAGTCAAATCAGTTCAATGAGTTCAATTCGAGTTCAAAAACGAAACATTTGCTATCATTCTTTCAAAAGAATCATGTTTTTTTTCTTTTCTTAAAAAAACAAAAATATCCTAAACAATGTTATATTATATAGATTAGCAGCTGCATAGCTCAGCAGTTAATGTCTCTGATGTCGGTTTCAGGACCGGGTTTAAATCCCGGTCGGGGCGTGAACCCGTGGTAACCTGTGGCAACCGGTGGCAAGGGCCTTAGTGCTACCTGCCATAGCTCAATATGAGTGCAGCCAGGATTAATAGAGTCATACCGGCTCGGACGTTGCCCGGGTCAACAAAGTCTAAAGCAGGTGTTGGGGAACCAGGGCAACCTGATGAGAAGTGGGCTACTGGACCAATGTGGGATTAATGGAATACTACTACAGCCGCAAACCCATTCCAGGGGTTACATGCAATGGATGTGGGACCTATGGATGCTTTGACACCCTACATCCAAGCTGTACAAAATGTACATCCATAATTGCAATGGCAAGATACCTTATGTAAAACTTAACCACCTTTCATTGCATATTAATGTGGATGATAGACTTGATGCCACGATGTAACTCTTGAAGTTTCTTGGATGATCTAGCACTTCCAAGTACAACCCACTGATGCAGAAGAGTTGCAGCAAAAGTCCAAACATTTCAGCACCACAGTTAAACCAAACATCAACTGCCACTTATAGAGCCTATTTACAAAAAGACCAATCAAATTACAGTACAGCCATTGTCTCCTTCTAGAAGCACAAATCTAGAAGCCACTATGGATAAATATATTCTTATGTGGAAATATATTGATTTATTAGCCAAAAAATATCGATAATTTCAGTTAAAACAGTATCTGAATGCAGCACTGTGAAGACAAACTATTTTGATAAATCTCTCCATTGCTAAACAGAGATTGAATTCACTTTTATTCTATCCATTTTCTCCTTTCCTGTCTTTCACTGATAAGCTCCCCTCACCACAGAATACAATGGCTCCATTGTACTGAACCACAGCGCTGATAATGTTATGTGACATTAAGGGCAATGATGTTAGTTCCTATTCAGAGACACATTTAGATTGGAATGTAGACTCACAAAGAGCACTATAATATTCTATGCTTTCATAAATTAAGGAATCTAATATTAAACACTATCACCATTGAATTGCACAATTGTGGGCTGAATATTTTATTAGCATCTATGTCAGGACAGGCTTGTTTTGCAAATAGGCAAATGTGACGACTGACTAATATAGTATTTCTACCAGGCAAAGACTGTAATGATGATCCTGTTCATTTATTTGCAGTTGCTCCAATCGTGAGGCCGCATTCTACCAATATTTGAAACCTACGCTGGCAATCTATCCACAGCAGCAAAAGGACTGCCAATCTCAATGTCATTCAGCCTCTTGGAAGTAAGAACTCAATTGTTTTCCCACTCTTTTTATGTATGATAATATTCATATCCCCCTGAATGCTGACCTGCTATTTCTGAGCTGTCAGTGCAATGTCTTTATCTTCACTCTCCAAATGTTGGGGTCAGCCAGAGACTTGACGCTCAGCAGACAATTCTCTTAAAGTCCTAATGTGATTAATGGGTGTCACTTAAGAGGGGCGGAGTGAGGTTGAAAAAGAAAAGAAAAAGCCATCCAAAGGAGATTGTTGCTGACGAAAAGGTATATTGGAAGCACTAAATCAGCGGCAGCAAGAGTTTTGCCCCCGTGGCTCTAGCTGAATGCTGTAGAATTCAAGAAGACTTCAATGTCACTTTCAAGTTTCAATATGGCCGGGGAATGCAACCTTCAAATGAAATGTGGGCAAGAGTATGCAACTCTCAATTAGTTTGCTTTGTGTGGGTTTGGTTTGCAAGGTACATTAAGGCATATGAATTCCAGACATTACTCCTAAACTATGCACTCCCGGCTACAATACAAACTTTACAACAGGGCCGCTATCTTGTTCTTTGCCACCCGTCGAAGGCCCTGGGACGTGTTTTAAAAGCCACTCACTTAGTTCCCTGTCACACGTGTCCTTGCTTGTCCCCCGCCGTCATTCTGTGCAAGAACAGCTTTAAGACGTTGAAAGTATAGTAAAGTTTAGATTCAGGGAGGAAGTTTTAAGCTTGCAAAATGTCTTTTGAGAAATATCCAAAAATATCTGTTTTGTTTCTAGTTTTCACAGCTGAACACAGAATTCTTACTCATTTGCAATGACAGCTTCTCACAAATGTCATTTCCTCACCTCGTTTTGACACCACTTGAAACTTGCTTTTATTTATTTTTTTGTTACAGCACTGTCCTGGCTATGCAATTCTTGATGTTGTTTTTTAAAATGAATGCCACCTGTTTGATGCATCTGTTTTGTGGTAGAAACTATGTGCAAAAAGCTTATTTTTGGATTTTAGAGATAAACATGCTCACTGCACGCCAGATTCTTCCACCTGTTAACTGGGTACTTTGGTTCTACTTTCCAATTGCTGCACCATTAGCTGTAAAAAAAACAAGTATTTCAGTTGCTTAAGTAATTTTAATTCTGGCCTAAAGTTATGAATCACATTTGTGCCAATATTAGTTAAACAAATCTTAAATAAAATTAAATTAAACGTTTGTTACTGAATAGAAACATTACAAAACACACAAAGGAGACAAAAAAACACTTTCCATTGCTTCTTTCTCACAGGTCACCCTTGCTGGTTGCACTCACTGCCTACTTCTTGGATTAATGTTCTTACCATATGCTCTTCTTTGTGAGTGTTTTTTGCAAATGCATCCTCATTGGCTTAGGAGTTTTTGAGTCACAGCCCACACGTTTTGTTATCCTATGTTATAAAATCATGCCTCACACACTCCAAACCAATTTCATTGGTTACAGTATATCAACAAATATTAGATCCTCCCGTATACAAAGTTTGTAATAATTTGAGAAAACAAACACACGATCTTTTAAATACCACAAACAAATACCTCAATCTTTGCATCAATGGTAACACACCCCAAAAATAATACTTTGTGTCAGGGGTAATTTAAACTTATCTTTTACAAACTAACACTATCCCTTCCTAGCGAGCACAAGTGGCACTGTTTGCTGCAGGCCCATTTGTGCTGATTGAAGCTCTACAGCCCCCCAGCACAATCCATTGCCATGACAAGAATGCTCTATCATAACATAATGTAGGACAAAAGGGAGAAAAGCACATGTAACACATTCCGTTATTAACAACCAGCACGGTGTGTGTGCATCATACAGAGAACTTTGCATTGTGATTTGTCTCAAAAGATGAATTTGTGAGGGATTTTTTCGTTTCCTTTATACAATAAATCAATAAATCTGTTAGAAGATGACAGTGTGAGTAGCAGAATGAGACATCTTGGAGGCAAAAGCATGAAATAATGTTTTAAACAGTGCTAATGAATAGGTGTCACTGCCAAAGCCATAAATATGAGTAATACAGCTTGACTCACGTTGCGTTGTCGCCACAGCTGCAGACTTCCCAAGAGGCAAGAATGCTTTCTTTTCAGTCTCCTCAAAAGATGTCTCAAGGCTAAAGCTCTGCTGAATGTTGACGCGTGCTCTTACTCAACTCTTAGTTAAGAAAAATAACTGATAAAACAGTCTTTTGATTAGAGAGAAACATATGTATTACCAAGGGGACGCAGTTTGTTAGAAAGTGAAAACAGCAAAAAAAAAAAAAAAAAAAAAATCATAAGTGTGGAAAATGAATGTGTCTAAATAGTGAACTGATTGGCCTCCTTATCTTAGATTGCAGGTGGACTTGCTGTAATCTCAATTTAGATCAAAGTCTTAAATCCATAGATATGACATCAAGCCAGTGCCAAGTGTTTTGCAAGTAAGTAAACACAGAAACAGAGAAAACATGTCAGAACTTCATGTAAGTACATCTTTACTGTGTTCACATCGGCATTCTATAGATCATTGACAAGATTAGTCCATGACCCAATCTGTTCATGAAAAAAAGTGATGAATTCACTGGCACTACTCCATTCATTTATTCACTCTTCCTTTCTTTTGCAGCAAGATTTAATTACTAGACAGGAAATTGTAAAAAATTATCATCTGCCATCACCAGGCTGCGTGATGTCACTAATACAGTATCTACAAATGTGTACTACTTACTGTTAATGTCACAAATAAAGGGGGGAAATGGTTGCAAAAATTAAAAAAAAAAAATTTTATAGTTCAGGCAGGACATGAAAGTCAAGCTCAGCTCGCAATCGCTGCTAAATCAGCCGAAGGTGGCATCAGGCGATGGCTCAGCTGATTCCCTAAAATGGTTAAAATGCATCACTATCCATGAGCCAGCATGGGAAAGCAGAAAAAACTCTGCAAAATACTGCAAAACAGATTGATGTATCTTTTAACAAGGGTTTGAAAGTAGCATATATAGAGTCTCTCAATCCCAGTTTAAATGACTAATTTCTCATTAGTCTGGCCCAGATCTGTTTTAAGCACCACCCACTTATACTTTAAGTCCCACCCCTCCCATGTACTGAGAAGGATACAGATAATTGGGTTTGATTAAACAGATATAGATAATGGTGTACTTGCTTACTAATGGAGCGAAGCCTGCGTGCTAGTTCAGGCAGTCAGCTCAAGCCACACAACTACTATCAATAAACACGCCTCATTCCCATCAATATAACACCCTCCCAATTTGGTGGTCTATTCAAACTGCAGGCACTTCCCATCTGCCTTTCTGCCTGTCAGTGCCTCTGCTACTCTGTGTGAATATTGCTCCTTGTTCTTTAAGCCCCACCACCACCTCAGCAGACACATACAGACTCGGATGGGGTATTTCAAGGTGTTTTCTCATCATTCCCCAATATTTCCAATCAGTCTTGAGTGTGGAGCGACGGGGTTGGAGCCTAGATGACAAACTTGAATAACTATCGTGGCATCACAAGGGGACATTCACTGTACACTCCCATATAGGATGGGTCGTCACATCCCAAATGTAGGTGCTTAAGCCACCTGATTGAAGCAGGTTTGGAAGACTGGCACAGAGGCAGAAAGGAGGACAGAAGGCACAAAGAATGCAGGGGCTGTAGAGAGCTGAGTAAACAACAAACACAGAAACTAGAAACGCCTCTAGAAAGAAAGGACTATTGCAGGGTGAACCACATTGAGAAATAGGCAAGAATAACCTTTGATTTTAAGTTGAGTTATAAGGTTACCTTTTGCCTTCTCTATGAAGTTTTGAGTAGAATAAGGGATTGAACATATGTTTCAAGAAACCCTTAAGTTATTCAAACCTAAACCTGCATATCGGAAAATAAATTATCATCCTCACTTTGAACCTTATTTTGGACTTGTTTATTCAACTACATCTGCACTGTCTCATCATAACTATCCGTCCTGATGACCTCTCATGACATTATGATTTATTATAAATATTTAACAAACATTTGAATACATAAATGTGAGTTGCCTGACTGAACTAATATACTAGTATAATAACTCTTAGAGTTAGGGTACACCGTCTGTGCAGTTCTAAATATCTTTTCATTTAAGAGTTTAAGTCATGGTTCACCTACCACATCTAAATTTTGTTCTATACAAGCCTAAGCAACGAAGTCATGTTGAAAAAATATTATTTTTATATATTTTATATTGTGAAAACAATTGTTTAATGTCTGTTGTGCCTTGGAAAGATCTTTCTAAAGTTAAAAAATAAGCTTGATCCATTACCATGAAGATGCCGTCAGGGTATCTTGAGATTGAGACATCAAATTACAGTGAGACTAGCGAAGAGTAGTGGAGCTGGTGCATGTGTCACAATCTGCTCCTCAACCACCTCCACACTACATGCTTAACTACCTGCCCTCATTAAGCTCATCAGACTCACCTGTTGCTCCCAGCTGCCACCAATCACCCAGCTCCCAGCTCCTCCACACTCACGCCCTGCCAGATTGTCTTTCACAGCATGCAAAGCTTTCCAGCCTTTTACCCTGGACTGATCTTTCGGCTTAGACCCTGTCTGTCACGGACCTGTTCTCCACGTCTCTAACCAGGTAACCCGACCTGCCTTCTGCCCCTGGACTTTGCTTCTGCTCGCTCCCTGAATGCCTGCTGCCTTCCTGGACTCCTTCTTGGTAGGGTCCTGTCTAGTTCAGGTCCTGGTGCGTGCTGGTGCGTGCTGGTGCGTACCAATAAAAGCCCTGAACTTTACTGGTTTTGATTTGTGTCACACTTGGGTCCGAACTCACAGCCGTTACGGCATGACAGGGGATAATGAGTTTAATGATTTAAAACATATTTTTTACTATCTCCAATATCCTTGAGTTCAACACGGTTTTTAATCTACTTTGGATCTAAACTAGTCAAATGAAACAGAATTAGATGCTGCAACATTAACTAAATCCGAGAGAACGGAAAATACTACACAAGTACTAATATCTCTATTGGCTACCTTTTAACTTTGAGAATTGATTTTAAAATTCTTCAATTTTTTTTTTTTTAAGGTTACATGGTTTAGCACTCTTGTACCTTTCCAGTAAGATATTATTGAGCTTATTCTCTTGACATGTCAACCAGATCTGTCTCAAATTAGGTCTGAAAGCCCTTTTTTTCTCTTTTAGCTGGATAATATTTTATGTCCATTCTTGTGAGTTTGCATTAAAGACAGTCCCCATGACATTTTATTAGCCATGATTGCTCTAACTTCAGTATACCCCAAACTTCATGTTTGATAACTTCCCTGCCCTGAACACCCCTACATCATCACAATATTTGCTGATAGTCATAGTGCCACCTACTGGCAACAGTATGTACAAGTAAAGGTTATGTGGCAATCATTGATTTAGATGAAATTTTCCTTTTTTCTGTTTTTCGCCTCATATATTGGAATATAGTGTGGAATTAGTGGGTGGTCCTAAAGCTTTTTTCTTGGCAACTTAATATATTGTCATGAAACAGTGTAACTTTAGTGCAACATGACTGACAACAGGGCCTGCTCTCCACTGAAGGGGATGTGTCGCCTCACACCCAATGTGACGCTGCGGGGGCTCAAGGACCTGTTTGATCCTGCCTGCCGCTTTAATTTTTACTTACTTTTTTATTTTTGACTTTAGCCTTCGGAATCTCTCCCATATTTCTTAACCGTTCAATTTGCCTTCCTTAGTTTTAAAGGTTTTATGGTAATCATATATATATTGCGTAACCTCACGTTATTGGCTTTTATCCTTTCTGTAAAGCATTTTAAGCGCATATGTATGAAAGGTGCTATATAAAGTTTACTGCTATATATACACAGCTACTCTACCTAACCTATTCTTAAGTGGCCATTTCCAATGCAATTAATTTTTGTTTATCTGCAACAAACTTTTTAGAGACCATTGAATATATTTTGCTGTGCGATGAATGTTTTTTTTTTTTAAGAGCATTGTGCTTGAGAAAAAAGGTATAGACTAACGTGTTGTCTACAGATCCCTGATCCCTGTTCAAACCGTGAGCAAATGACCCGTGTGTAAAAGAACAATGGCATGTGTAACATATAGATGTATGAGACATAACAGCAGAGATGATCCAAGACCTAAAGCGACACTTTGCATCCATCCAACGGCTACTGACCTTGCTCTGTGTGTGTGTGTGTGTGTGTGTGTGTGTGTGTGTGTGTGTGTGTGTGTTTGGCAAGTTTGTTCTTATTTCTGTATGCTTTAGTCACGCCTACCACACACACACACACACCAGTGCTAGCACACTGTCATTACTGCCCCAAAATAGTGGCATTGGCAACTTGTCACTTGTATTGATTTCTTTTAAACTGTAATTTACATGGATATATGTTGGTGTCTTGGGGGCAGACTGCAGCCTGGTGGCCGGCCCCTCACCCTCTCCCTCTTTTCCTGCCCCTCAGGCCAAAAGGAAATATTTCCACCCAACGCTAACATTAAAACCTCAAACTGACTTTTCAGTCTGACTTTTTGTCTTTTTGCAAATGCGTTGTTTGCTTTTTGAAACATTAAAATGGAGGAAAGCTGGTGATGGCAGAGGGGACATTTTTATGGAAAATAACAGCATTTCAAGCAATTTTTTTTTTGTCATCTTTTGGGATCTCAATCTTTCTGTTAAACACAAACTTAAAGTTGCAAGAAAAAAAACCCCTGAAATTGTGTCTTTTTTGTTGCGTTTCTCACAAATTTGCATCAGCATCACCATGACACATCCTCCCAGCCCACACCTTGCCTTCTATACTGTGGAAACTGAGGGAATAAAACAATAACCTCGAGCTACAGAAAGCCACAAATGCTTTCTGAAAGCCTCGATACTGCACTCTCAGACAAAAGTGCCAAAATGTCACAATCTTCAAGCTTTGTGACTACAATGCACTGTCAGATTTTGTGCCTGTCTCTGCTGAAGGTCCTCTGCAACTTCAAAACAGGATTTTCATAATAAGAGTATTTTTTTTAAAATTTGGGGGACAGCGTAATTATGAATTTGAAAGTCGTATTAACTACTTATTTAACAGTGTGCATCATAGAGTAATCTTCCTTTGAAGACTTGTCAGTGAGTTAGAATTTAGCAATAATGAGAGGGAATTTATTTCATATCCATAATCCCAAATCTCAGCGGATATACAAGGAGAGAGGAGAGAAGTTTACGCAACAGAGGACGTTGTGTGGAGTGGGGAGTTTGGGGGGTTTTATTTACCAAAACAACACATCACACCAGTGCAGAGGGGTGGCACGCATTAGTCCGCCAGCAAAAGTAACTATATTAAAGTCCTGCATCCTGCCCAACATCAGACTTGCTGGAGTGCCTCTGAGCAAGAGCGCCCTGATCCCTGACCTCACCCCCAGGAGGACTGAAGAGAAGAAAAACCTTCCCCTGACATGTGGGGGATAAGAAACTAATGGGAAAATGTGTTAAGAATGCGTCCAGATGGAACAACCATCTAATAAAAGTGGCGGGTGGATAAGGGGTGTGAGGTGGTGGGTGTCGCTGGTGATGTCACACCTCCCAGACAGCCACGATTGGACCCTAATTAGAAGGCAAATAGATAGGCGCCCTGCGTGATTGAATCCAAAGTGGCTGATGCCGAAATTTCTGCAGAGGCGCGGAAAGCTGGTGGAGACGGCGCGCCGGTATCAGAGCCGCGGAGCGCCGCCACGCTGCGCAGCGAACAGCCTCTCCGCGAGCCGCAGCCGAGCTGGACATTCACAGGTGATACAGCAACAACAGGACGCGCTCCCTCTGGGGCTGAGGTATATTTAAAAAAAACAAAACAGAGCGAGAGGCTAACATATAGCGCGAGTCCTCGTCAACGCCGAGGACGTTATCAGAAAGCAGCGGAGGCTGAAGCGAGACAAGTCCAGAGGAGAGACGCGCCGCCGAGTCCAAGTTGTCCCTGCGCTGATGGCATCCGTACTTGGGAACAGCAGTCGCGCGTCGGGGGCTCAGGGCGGCCAGGTTAAATGCAAGCCGAAGAGGAGGAGGAGGAGGAGGCGATCCAAGAGAAAAGGTACAACTTTGCAACACTTCTCGTCCCTTTGCTGTCTCCCCCTTGCCAGCGCGGGTGGAGGTCCTGCGCACCGTGGTGCGGCGTCCCGTTGGACCGACCTCACGCACAGAACCTCCGGCGCGGTTTCCAATCTTCACGTTTCAGAAATTATCAACGCGAAGGCATCGTGCGCGTTTAAATGCGACGTGCACTTGGAGTGAATCATCGTTTTCGCCTCGGAAAGTTTAGTAGCTGTCGCGTCTGTGGTCATTAAAAAGCGCCCTTTGTTTGACATAAACGAGGGCGCTGAGAAAATAGAATTCATTTATTTTCAAGTTTCTTCTTGGATCTAAGTAGCACGGCGACTTTTTCTCTTGCCTTTCCCCATTTAACGCCCTTTTTAAAATCAGACATCTTGACTTTGTCAAAGAACCCTATTGAAGTTCCTCTGTAAATTCAAGACGTTTCTTCCATCTTTTAAACCAGATTATACATTTCCATTCGTGCCTTTTTGAGTCCGTTGGGTTACTGGATAAATCCTGTGCCGCACAAACTGTATTCAAACAAAAAATACGTCAGTGTCACTATTGTACAAACATCCTGCAATTCGGTAGTTTTATTTTCTAATAATTTCCCAGAGCCTTTTTTGTCCCAGAGCTTTTTGTGTTGTCACATATGAAACTATATTTATGTCTCATTAGAGACTTAAGTGGTCTGCGGGGCTTAATTCAACCATACTCACCATAAAAAATGATCACGTTTATGAAACAGTTCCTGGCCTTCAACTGGGAGGGGGGGGAAAGGAAAAAAATGTCAGGTATGTAGTTCTTTAAATGATTCAGAATTTTATATTTGTGTCCATTTTTATTCAATCTTTCTGACTACTGCATGGGGGTTGACATGGTCCCGATGATGAGTGTTTTTACTCATTGTTTCAAACTCCTCAGTGTAGAACAATTACATCAGTGATCAAAAGGGAACAAGCATGCTGGTTTTCATGACTGACTCTAATAACAAAGCAAGTTATCTTCCAGCTGTAAGGAAATGTAAAATTATGCTCTACAACCTGCAGGGGAAATCTGCTGTTTCTCTGCCAATCACAGCCACACATTTAGACCGTTTATGCATTTACTGAAAAGAAAAATTACAGCACTTTGACTGCTCGCACATTTCCATCTCACCATCTCTCACTTTGAGGTTTTTTTTTTTTGCCTCTTCCAGAATGATCACAGTTTACTACAGTGTTTGCTTACTGTTAGAATCAATCTGTGGTAACTGAGTCATTTAACACCAACTTATTTCATGTTGTGCCTCCCAGTGAAAAACTAAGAAAATTAAATTTATGAAAGGTTAAGAAAGGAGTTGTTTTGACGTGTCAGTGAGAGCTTAAACTTAATTTTTCTTAAGAGATTCTCCCTCATTTAGCTTTGTTATTTCTTAAAGGCATTTTGGCTAATTAAGAATGAGTTACCCAAAGTGAAGCGTCACTTATTTGCCCTGACGCGGGCCACAAACGCTCACTGAAACAGTCTTTGTTTTTCACTCTCACATTTCCTCATAAGAGAGCAGAGAAGATCGAAATCAAAGAGGAGTGCAGCATATGGTTTTTATTTATTTGCACCTTTAAGAGATGATAACACAACCGTTTGTGGTGTTGACGCTTGGAGATACGGACATGTCACCCCATTGCATTGTGCAATATGGATGAACGCTTGGAGCGTGTTGACGTATCCCACCGCAAATGAATGCATAACGAGCTTTCATAAACACTTTGCACTTGTCATCAAACTCCAAACAGACAACTGCACCTAATTTCCATAACCTCTTGGTTTTTAATAGCCCAAGTAATTGAGACAAGGGAGACAATACATAAAATATAGTGCTGAGGCAAATGTATTTACATAATGGAAACGACAGAATTGGTTCCACAACATTAAGCATTGCATATGAGTAGCGCACAAACGTTCACACATTAGCTGACAGGCCTTATTCGCAGCGTGTTTCAGAAGGGCTAATTTATCTGCGCCGCTGATTCATTCTGATATCACGGGACATTAGGGGCCAGTTCAGGGACCGGCTGGAAATGAACTGTGTCTTTAGGAAGCGCTGATGGCCGCTGACTGCTCTGAAGCTGCAAGAGGTGGGCCCGCTGCGTCCACAGATTCTGTCCAATCTGTTCTTTGCTATTGGAATGTTTCTCCTCCTCTTCTATTTTTTCAGGCTAGGATCAAAAATACAGAATGTTTTTTAAAAATGTTAAAAGCACAGTTTATGGTTCCCCCCACCATCCTGCTTCAGACTTGATTGTAGATTACTCAAAGCTGGATTATTCGTTTTTATTTATTACAGTATTTATTCGTTGTGATAAATACTGTATATTTTTTTTTTATCATTACCATCCGTCATCTCAGAATGCCAACTGATCATCATCTCGCGATTCCACACTATTATTTTTATAGACCTTAAGGCAAAAAGTCATGGAGAGATTATTACATGGCATTTGGGTCCTAATCCCTTGAGGCTGCAGATTAGGAACTTGATAAAACCTATGTATGTATTCACAATGTTGAAAGCGGAATCTTTATTTATTTATTTTTAAACCGAATTTACTATGATTGTTCTTGGGTGGATATAGAGTGCAGAGAAAATAACTGCAGGATAAAAGATCTGTACAGATTAAAGATCAAAGATTTTTTCGCTTCAATTTCTTGTTAGCCCGGCTCATAATTCCTGCAGTTCACTCACTCTCCAAAATCTTTCCACTGTGTTTTTTGCTCTCTCTGCTGTTTTTTTTCGGGGGGGGGGGGTTTTCCCACCACTGCCCTCTCATGTTGCTCAGCTCGGCGGTGTGAGGATGTAAGCTTCAATCTGCGTTTGTTTGCCCTCCCCCGAGCATGTTTTTTGACCAGTGTCATGGCCCCTGGAAGGATTCTGTCCGTCTCTTAGTTAATCACAGCCTTGTGATTTGTGGCCGTGTCCCTCGTTGCCGCAAATTAAATGCTTTTTAGTGGTGTGTGTGGCAGTCCAGTCATGCACTGTCCATCTGTAACGGCACACCTGCCACTCAGCAGTACGACCTTTACTGCTCTCCACCCTTAAACTGTTGCATACGCACAACATATTCTGTGTCTGTAATCCACAGTGTGTTTTTTTTATGAACAAAATATGAGCACAACTGAGATTTATAGACCAACATTATTTTTTTTACAACCACACTTATCACCCTGTACTCTCTGCGTAAAGTATATCAGCGCATCATCGAGAGCGCCGAGGGGGAAATGTAAAAAGGCAGAGCGGAACATAATTTATGTGGCAATTACTGTGTACACTCTTGTTCCTTGTGAGTTGGCGGCAGGCAGAAGGGTCGAGTGTCGGGATGCCGTGGGGGGGGTTTAGGCTGGAGGAAGAGCAGGGTGAGAGCAGCGCAGGGCATAAAGTTGAAGGTCATCACCCTCTTGCATGCCTTTCTGGAGAGACTAGCTGGGTAGACAAACCGATCAGCGTCCAAGCGCTTCGATGCTCTTGTCTGTCTGATGCATCTGAACTGATCACTTGTTTCCCTCCTAAGGCTGCTGACAGTGCGACAGGCTGTCCAATGCGGAAACACGGCCACTGTTCAACCAGACAGGAGCAATTTGGTATTCAGTCAGTTTTAATTCCTGGCTTCTGTGTTTGATAGAAAACTCTAAGTCATCATAATTGTACACAGAAACATATGTATATCCAAAATGACATGTGCTGTAGTGTGTGAATGAAATAGAGAAAAAAAAAAAGTGAAGTTTGTCACTGTTGGTTTGTCTCTGCTTTGGATAATGTCTTAATTTGTCGATCTTCCTTATCGTAAAATATATTTAATTGCTAAGCCATGGAGAAAAAAAAAATGAAGTTTGTCACTGTCGGTTTGTCTCTGCTTTGGATAATGTCTTAATTTTTCGATCTTCCTTATCGTAAAATATATTTAATTGCTAAGCCATTTTTGCATGTAGCATATATCAGAGGGGAAATAGTAAAAAATAACTTGCAGCTCTCAGCAAGAATGAAAGTGTGTACATTTTAGTAATATGAGATTCATTACAGAATTCTTTAGCACTGACATTGGCATTGAGCCTTACAAGAGTGTTCTTGAAAACGATCCCTTTTCACCTGCTCTTAATGCTGTTAATGACTGTTAATGTGAAAGAAAACTGCAGTTGCAAAGATTTTGAGATTACAGAAAAAAAAAAAAAAAAAATGAATGCCTTTGGTTTCTTTAAGTGCAGCTCCGTTTCCATGTGGTGACAGGCTGATACCATCAGCCTTCAAAACCTGAATAATAAAAAAGAGTGAAAAAAATTGTCGCGCACCTCTTCAGTTCCAGATAATGCTGCACTATGATTTCATCGATAGTTACAATGATTACACTCCATCTACAAACAGGTGCAAACAGTATGATGGATCTGTACTGTTCGTCAGGGTCTCATCACATGAATGCTCAAGATTAGTTTTAATCTAACCTATTAAATGAGGTTAGTGTTTTATTTTTGTGTGTAAAACCAGTGTAACAGTAAGAGCACAACCGCTGCCCTTAGTTATGTCTTCAATTTACCTTCATTTCTAAATAATATTCTAGTGGAGCAAAGCACAGAATGCATATCTTGCGGGGTCTTTGCCACCAGTGTCCTTATGTAGGTTTATTCACAGCAGGAGTATGTGTGTGTGTGTATTTGGGGGGGGGGGTGGTGCTGGGACAGCCCAATGTCACACAGGCTGCATGTTGTGGGAGGGAAAATCATGTAATTTCACAAATGTAAAGCTGTAGTTTTCGCCCGGAACCACTTCTGTCACTTTTTTTTTTTAGTTGGTGCTGATAACGGCATTAAGAGCTGCGACGAAAACATCGCTGGCATTTATGAGGTTAATGAAGGTCAGTGCCGATGTAAGCGGCACAGCGCTCCTCTGTGTGCGCATGCATGGCTTTGTGAATTTACAGGCACTTCCTAATTGAGGGTAGCGGCAGAGGAGTTGGCTGTTTAGGACACAGCGTCCTCCAACTGACTGAGCGTTTAGCTGAGGAGGGGCGGGGGCGGTGGTTCTTACCAATGACGGTGGTCTCTTGAGGACGGCAGATAAAATGACCAAGGCAAAGGAATAGCACAACTTTAACACATTAGCATAATTAGTAATTATCTCGTAATAGTCCCTGCTGGCTTTTTTGGAGCTCGGCAGTGAGAAATTGTGCTTAAAGTTCAGGCACAGAAAACAATTTCAAGCTAAAGTGTCTCAGTAAAACACACGTCCTCTGCTGAGAGACTCGTTGGGCAGGTGTCAATTTGGGGAAAAAAAAAAAAAAAAAACAGGAAGTGACTCTAATTAGTCAATTGTTTGATGACTCCCATAGTTGATAAGCCTATTACTCACATCACAAATAACTTGTTGGTCTTGCTGCTATGACAACAACACCATACATTTAATTGAGTTAGTCACATGTTCTGCTCCTTCATAACAATAACCACTTTAGGGGAGACATTTGAGAACTGTTTTAGTGCAGTTACGTTTTACAGGGGCTAACGCATGTCTTGCTATAATGAGAATGATGCTCCAGAATGAATCAGCTGATTTATGTGTGCGTGTTTTGTGCGTATTATATTTCTCTGTGCATGTGTGTCAGTCTGTGGACAGAGGTTGCTGGTGTGCTGCCATTCGCAACAAACTGTCAGTCTTCATAAACAGAGACGTGGCACAGTGAGTTAGCAGCATTATCTCTCATTGTCAGGGTTTGTGTGCCTGCAGTCCACTAGACAACACAACATCAGAGAGTTGATGGTGTGAAAGGGAGCGAGGCTGCCTCGTAGCGACTGTCCAGAGATTTTGAGGTGGCGTCGGATGTAAGGAATGTCAAGGCAAAGCGCAGCCCTTCCACTGCTGTTTAAATCACAGCTGTAAAAACACATAACTTTGTATTAAACATATCCTGCTTGTCAGAGCTGGTATTCATTTTTTTTCTTTTCTGATGAACACATTGTTTTGTGAGTGACTGATAATATAATAAACATTTTGAAAATGTGGTGCTTCGGTCCTGATACAGCCCACCCCTCTGTCACGGATAATAACCTTTCACCACTGAATAAACTGAATCTACTAATAACTACCTTAATACTGTAGTTATGGGCAGTACTTGAGTGGTTACATTGGGTAACAAATAAAATGTGGATACTACACTTTTTTTAGTTTTGATCATGTATATCAACTCTAAATATTAGTTATTGGTTTCCTTGATTTTTACTAAGCCCTGAAAGCATGAAACAAAAACATGGATCGAGAATTAGACCTCAGGTTAGGCATTAAGTAAATGTCTCATCTAATTCTATGAAATCATTTTGACCTTCTCTGCTCATTTAAATGTTATGATAAAAGCCCTTTTTGAAGTCAAATAAATAATTTAAGAATAAGTGTTGAATTGTATTTTTATTTTCTATATGCCCTCCTTTGATCCCATTTCACATGGTGCCTGTCGCCTCTGTGAGTGATTCAGTGCAAAAAAAACATTTACTTTTGACTTGATGGTCAGGGGATTTTCAACAAAAAGCTAGAAATGCTGCTTCAAATAAACAGCTTTGTTAATACTTGCCTTGTTTTTGCGCGAACCCTACTTAAAGGTCCAATGTAAGATTATCTATTTACCAACATATAATCTTTGTAGCTATGTACAAAGAAGAAAAACCCTAATGTGTATATATAATCTTAAAATCATCAAGTTATAGTTATGTGGGGGCGGGACTGCCTTCCACTGAGAGTGTCATCTTGTGCTGTCATGTTACTACGGTAGCCAAGAAAGACAAAGACAAAAAGGCTTGAAAAGACATTTTGGGTTTGTATACAGTAGTGACATTGGAATACAACAAACAAAGAAGACTCACCCCAGCAGAGGCGATGAAGTGCAAATTTGTTACCCTACGCTACTCTAAATGGAGGATCATAGACAGATGGCCGCCATAGTTCTCCTACGTGCTTAGAGAGGGAGGGGGCAGAGGCGCTCTATTACCTGCATTCTATTACCTCACCATTAGATGCTGCTATTTTTTTACACAGTGGACCTTTAAAACATTACCTTTAATTGATAGACTTGATATGGATATAGAGATAATATAGATATATTTGAATTCAGTTCTATAGCGGTAAATCCAATGTCAATAAAAAATGTACTGTACATTATTACTATTTTTTTTTTCCCCTGAAAAAACAACTTCCTCAGATGGAGTATTCTCTAGGCTTCTTTTCAGGCTGCAAAATCTACCAACAACCTCCATTAACCAGGTCGTGTACCGCGTGTGAAGCCTGGAAGTCGCAACTCGGGTATTAAAAGTTAAAGAAAAAATACTTCCCGCTAATGCTTGTAGTAAAAGTAATTGCTCATAGCACAATTGGATTTGAGAGCTGGGCTCGTTTTCTAAAAGTGGATATTAAAATCAAGCTGAAACTGTAAAATAGAAACACAGTATGTAAAGTGATTCAGTGATTGATAAGTGATTGATTTTAAATTAGATCCTTGGTTTGCTCTCAGTCTAAAGGCTTCAAACAAAAACACCAAATCAAGGCTGAGTGTAGCCGTTGATTTTTTGTAAACTCTGGCAACATGCTTTGCAGAAAAACTCTCATATCTAATTTGAAGTTGTGCCAGCAGCGTGGAAGCACCCCTCACATCATGGTGGCAAAACATTTCTCCAGTTTATGATCCTAATTAGCTCTAACTGTGCCATCATCCCTGAGTCATCATGCCTGGAGAGGGGCCAGATCGTTCGACGGGCCACGGTTTAACACTTTCCATCTCCCCTCTCTCTTCTTCACATTCCACTTTCCTCTTTGGTTTTCTTCTGTCTCTCTCTCTCTCTCTCTTTTTCCATCTCTCCCTGCTTGTGTCTCATCTCAGCAGCTCACACACTTGTTATTGTCGTCCTCGTCTCAGCATTCTAGTTGCTACTGTGAAAAGGGACATATTTTGAAGCAGAAAATAGCTGAATGAGGTGTTAGAATTTGTGCACAAAAACGGTGGTCCATGAATTGTGTTCATCTGATAAGGTTTTAGCTCACCGACATCTGATCAGCTGACAGACTGAATCGTTCACTCTCAGTGACTGATTTCAGCTGTATGACAGCACAACCACCTTGTACGCTGTGCTGACATAGCAAAGTTAACACCGATACCCTGCCTCCTATGGAATAATGAAATTGGATGAAGCGGCTTAACTGCGTGCCGTCCCTTCTCTAACCACCAGACTGGGTGCTTATTTGAGATAACGTTAATGAAGGAGACTTAAGCCAAGAATAGAAGCGTCTTATTGCTGGAAGAGGGGTTGGGTGGAGGAGGGCAACAAGGAGGGGGAGTGGCACTAACAGCATTTATTTCCATTAATAAGATGGCACGTTTAACAAGAGGGCCTCTCCTGACGGCTCTCTCTGGAGGTCGGCGAGAATCCTACACCTTAACAACCTCTGCACGAGTTCATTTCACCAAGTGGGTGCATGGAGACTCACTGCAGCATGTCTGTCCCCAAAGAAACTAACCTTGATGTGGCTCCGCACAAGTCAGGCTGAAGTAGACACTCAATCATCATAATCACCACCGTCTATTCTTCATACATCTTTTTTAGGTCATTAATATGAATCTGAGCAGCTTGAGACGCTGGCACCTTAAATCTGTCAGCACTTTTCTTGAATGACCACGAGCATGCTATTACAACGAGCTAGCTTCATGTTCTTCAGTGTAATTGCATTTCAATTATAATGCCTTCGCAACTATTGTTTAACATTTTGATTTTGTTCTTGCACGACTAAATTCATATTAATATAAAAAAGGGTCCCTGATATTACAAAGTGATAAATGTTTTAAAATAATAAGATTCATTTCAAGCATCTGCAGTTAACTTGTTAATTAAGCTAGCCTGAGTTACATTGAATTGAAATGCTGTGTTTTGATAAAAACAAGTCAGTAAAATTAATTGAATATATTCTTGACAGCTGCAAATATTGTATACTTTTTAAAGTGAGCATTCACATAAGTTGGCCATTTATGGATCAGACAGAAAACAGAAACAGAAATGCACTTGGAGAGCACAGACCTCCGCCAAACAGTATCCTTCCACATGTCAATAGACTCTGGCTTTCTACCAGACTGTGATGTTAGATTTGTTTTGTGCATTCCTAAATGTGATTTCTTTTATATCAAGGTCATTAAGAGTGAAAAGAGCACATGTTGTTGCCACCACTTGATGGGAACTGATCCTGGCCATGTGATGGACCCCAGGATTACCCACAGGATGCCATTATTTACACCTGCATGTCGATTTATTCGGGAGATTTGTTAAAAAAAAATCTGCTTTAGTCAACTTGACCTTTGAACTGTGTCCAAACGCTCATCTTTAGCCAGTGTTAAATGGCACTAGTTGGACTTTTGTATGTCAATTCATTCAGCAGTTATGTCCAAAAATGTTTTTTGACCTTTCACCTCGAAAGGCCCAAAGTTAATCATCGATAGCCAGTTCTATTAGCTACAAGAAGACAATGGACTTGTCATTGTCAGTTCTGTCTAGAGTTACTGCCAACAATCATATATTCTGACTTTTAAACAATCTTTACTTTTGTCCACCAAAATCTAATCAGCTGTAGGATATCGGAAGATACACCTTTGATTAAAATATTATCAAAATCTGTCCATAGCTTTTTGAGTTATCCTGTTTACTAACAAATGAATTAACTTATAAACACTGGCCAAAAACATACCCTCCTTGGCAGAGCTAGCAAGTTCACCTGGAATCCTAGAGGGCAAATTTCCCTAAATGGGGAGTCTTTAAAAACATAAGCCCACACTCTGGAAAATACATAGTTTTATTTTTTTATTTATTTTTTTAACAAAACTCCATAAAACAAAGGCACTCATGCTTCCTGGTCGTAGAGGCAACACTAACTTAGGTCATTACTGTAGGTGGTAATCTAATTAACCAGACATTCCAACTTATTTTAGAGCAGATGAAAAATATTTTAATCAGTTCCAGACAATTTTTTTCTTTCTTTTCATTTTTGTCAGGCTGAAAATAGACAAAATCCTCTGAACTTTTTGGTATCACTCTCACTGTAGCTTTTTGCACAGTGTTTGGCATGTGGAGATATCCGAATTGCTCACAAGCGAAGCAGTTGCCAAGGTGTAATTAGCTAATCACCGTTCAGAGGATGGGATTGGCAAACGGTCACTTGTGCTTTTATCTGTTTTGTAGTGACACCATTACGATGCAATATATCAACAGGGATTGTTGCATAAAGACATAATGGCACGCATTATGACCAACAATGCATTACCTCTGTGCCGTAAAGTGGTCTGTGCTCTGAGCAGACTTAATATACTTGTTTTCTCCGTGTGATATTTTGACCTCACTCGCTATGAGGGGTCAAGTGCAGCCTCCCACTTGTTCATTATGTAAATATATCTGATGGTGAGTGATTTGTAGTAAATGTTTCATTCAGTGCACATTAGATTCATGTATCTGATGGAGCTGCTTAATGGCAGATTAGTGCATTGATAATGATGAGTGCACACATGCGAGTTTCCTAGCTGCTTCATTATTCTGCTCACACACGGACATTAAATAACAGTTTTTCCCCCTCTTTGCCCTACTGTAAATCCTCTCTCATCCATCGATTCCAACAACCTTTAGGGGCTACTTCGAGGGGATACCAACAGGCTTATCTTGCAAATCCTTTAAAAGGTATTTTTTTAAAAAAATCTTTGCTTTCATTAACTCAGCCTCATGGTGTGCATATCACTGCTGTGAGTTGGCGCGCGATGGGTGTGCTGAAGTGTTTTAAACCTCTGGGTCTAGCCGCGTGGTGTTTTCCAAGTTTTTCAGCAGTCACACGCCACAGTGTTTATTTTTACCCTTTGTCACCCTCATTTTGATTTGTACAGCTTGAAGTGGTGGAGCGTAATAGATGTGTTTGCATTTGCCATAAAACTGAGAGTTCCAGTCACTCATCCATTGCCTCTGATAGCTCAGCGTGTATTTGGTTTCTCTCAGATAAGACCTGAGCATACATTGAGTCAGATTCAGTTGAATTGTTCGCACACACGGTGCTTTGGCACGGCCCTGCTTGGATGGGTTTTGGCATGACGGAGAAGGTCCGTCCCTTCACCTCCCACCCTCTCCACCTTGTGAAAATCCCACAGTGGTGCTTTGGGGTCTGAGCCGTCACAGAAAGGTTAAGGGTGCGCAGGACCCCAGGCTACAGATGTTACACTGCATAAAGGACAAAGGGAGAGGAGACCCTGAAATGCTGGCACATATGAACCCACAGCAGTCCAAATTTAGACACATAAGTGGTATGCCTGCAGTAAAAACATCTCAGTTTCATAGTTAAGTATGAGTGGACCCTGACTAATGTTCCTCTGATTATATATGGAAAGTACAACAACACAATACGAATACAACAATGTTAAGTTTCATGTACCTGCTAGGTAAACAAATATTATTACTTTAGTGAGCTTTAATGAGCATCTGAAAAACAGGCGTGTTAAGTTTTGATTTGGTCATTTTAAACATCCTCATTGCATTAAGAGAGATTCAGAAGCAGATTTGTTGGGTAAAAGTTTAAATTATGTTTTGCTGAAGCCTGGCACCGTACAGAACTTGATATTTGGAGAACCTGAAGCAGAAGATGGGCTCCGGATATTTTTCTGCATAGTTTAGTAATTTTCTTTTTTTTTTTTTTTTTTTAAATCATACAACCTCCAATCCAACTTTATTATCTTTCCCTCACTTCAGCTCATTGTTTGTTTGTTTGGCCACAACATACTGTTTTGGTCCATCCTCATAGTGTTTATTCATATTTATTCATTTATTTGTTTTTCTCGGCCTGAGCAGTTGTTGTTTTCGGTGAAAAAACTGAGATCCTACTGTACATTGGCTGCTAAGCATCGAACTGCAGACGGAGACAGCAAGCATTAAATATGCAGCTGTTTACTGACGAGTTTGTGAGGTGATATGTCAGTGTTGTATTCATAACTTGTTTCTACTCCCCCCAAGTGGCCAAAAAACGTATTGCTGGTTTTGTTGGTATAGACGGTCTTGAGGCCACTTGAGGAGGTGCAATGCATCTTAAAGTCTAAGCTCATACTAAGTTTGGATGATATCACAGTTTATGAGTCACGGGTTGGATTATTGAATTAATTTCAGATCATCAAAGTGGAAAATAGGTAAGGATTAATTTAATATAAATTTATTTTATTACAACAAGTGGTATCAATTAATTTCTTATTTTATTCATTTTCCTTAAATATTGGAATTTAACCACTTTTAATAGAATGGCCACCTCTATCTAGTCTCACTTATTTTTCCACCCACTGCTCTGATTGGTTACACATACTATTTAAATTCTTCTCAACACTGTCAGCTAATGTGCTTGAATGCAGACAGAGACTGAAGCCCTGAGTCAAAGGGAAAGCAGAAGTTACTTCTGAGGTTGTAATAAACACGGCTTGATCTACATCTACGATGATAAGCACGCCTACTTTCCCTTTTACAAAAGCAAACAGGATTTCACAAATCAGAGGTGAAAGTGAAGGCTTCTCAGAGTAAAATTTATCATCTGACTGTCTCCTCAATCTTTTCACTGGAGCTTTGCAAACAAGACAAGGTGCAAGAAAATTATTTCTTTAAAAAGTAACAGCAGCCACGGGATTCTACCACACACTATGATGGTCAAATGTGGCATTTAGTCTCTGGACAAAGACTCGTGGTGACAGGTTGAAATGGAACTAGCTCTCTTGTCATGCTGCAGAAGTAGATACTGGTTTCCAGATTGTAACCTTTATGTACATTCGAAATTAAAACACATATGAATTTGATTATATCAATTTAATTCCATTACAGATGGTGACTATATGATGACAAAATGATCTGCTGCACAGAATATATTGAGGGTCTGTAACAGTGAGCGAATCATCACAAATCAATTAGGTATAGTGTTTTCCAAAATACAGTTTCCAAATTGCCCAGAGAAGATAGTTGAAATTGTGTGCTGTACCGCTCGCAGCACACCAGGGTTCTCTCATTAAAAGAGCCATTGAGCTGAACTCAAACTTTCGCTGCAGTTAACTCAGCGTGGGCCGTTGGTTTGCTGCGGACGGGAGCGTGGCAACTGGATTTAATG
>KV751334.1:6382801-6398615 GCA_001698575.1 Mola mola | reverse complement strand
CGCTTTGTTCTCCGCTCCCCCTATTAGCGTGATGGAGGTTCATTTTAATTTGAAAGGACCATCAGTTGGATAAGGAGAGAAGTGCTCGCTCGAGTACGTGCACAGATATGTGTGGAAGGGAAACTGAGCGTAGTGAGAAAAATGTGCGCATGAGAGGTTGCAGACATTCGTACTCGGATGCACATACACACACTGTCCATGCTCTAAAACAACGACACAACATTAGAGAAGTGGCCGCAGGTCAGTACGGTGACGTCTCCGGGCTCCAGGTGCTATCATCTTCCTGGCACCTGTTCCAGGAGAGTTCCTTCGCCTGTCAGCCACGGTTGTGGCTTAACACACAGATAGCTGACAAAGAAGGCTTCAAACAACACAGGCTGCCACTGGACATGCTGACAGGGAGCTGTTGCTCCTAATGTGCTGTTTTATTCAGGAAAAGAGGCAATTTGTAAAGAAATATTTAATTTCACTTAAACCAAATGGAACAGATGGTGAAATGATAAAGTGGGATTGTTTGCTGTGAGTTCCACATTTACCACTTATGTTGAGTCTAATTTTGTAGTACATTTGGCCCAAAAATGGTTTTGAGTAGACGAGAAAACTGTAACTAGTAAAGAAAAAAAAAACATTGCATTGTTTCTGTTTTTCATCCTTTCTTGGTAAAATCTTTGATTAATTCTCAAAGCCAATCAACTGGTGCATAAATATGTTTTCTGTAGAGATCCTGCCTGCTAAATTGTACAGTAGTGTTCAAAATAATAGCAGTCCAATGTGACTAACCAGATTAATCACTGTTATTAGTATATTTTTTATTGCTACATGGCAAACAAGTTACCAGTAGGTGCAGTAGATTCTCAGAAAACCAACAAGACCCAGCATTCGTGATATGCACGCTCTTAAGGCTGTGCAATTGGGCAATTAGTTGAAAGGGGTGTGTTCAAAAAAATAGCAGTGTGGCATTCAATCAGTGAGGTCATCAATTTTGTGAAAAAACAGGTGTGAATCAGGTGGCCCCTATTTAAGGATGAAGCCAGCACTTGTTGAACATGCATTTCTCTTTGAAAGCCTGAGGAAAATGGGTCGTTCAAGACACTGTTCAGAAGAACAGCGTACTTTGATTAAAAAGGTTGATTGGAGAGGGGAAAACTTATAAAGAGGTGCAAAAAACTATAGGCTGTTCAGCTAAAATGATCTCCAATGCCTTAAAATGGAGAGCAAAACCAGAGACACGTGGCAGAAAACGGAAGACAACCATCAAAATGGATCGAAGAATAACCAGAATGGCAAAGGCTCAGCCAATGATCAGCTCCAGGATGATCAAAGACAGTCTGGAGTTACCTGTAAGTACTGTGACAGTTAGAAGACGTCTGTGTGAAGCTAATCTATTTACAAGAATCCCCCGCAAAGTCCCTCTGTTAAAAAAAAAAAGACATGTGCAGAAGAGGTTACAATTTGCCAAAGAACACATCAACTGGCCTAAAGAGAAATGGAGGAACATTTTGTGGACTGATGAGAGTAAAGTTGTTCTTTTTGGGTCCAAGGGCCGAAGACAGTTTGTGAGACGACCCCCAAACTCTGAATTCAAGCCACAGTACACAGTGAAGACAGTGAAGCATGGTGGTGCAAGCATCATGATATGGGCATGTTTCTCCTACTATGGTGTTGGGCCTATTTATCGCATACCAGGGATCATGGATCAGTTTGCATATGTCAAAATACTTGAAGAGGTCATGTTGCCTTATGCTGAAGAGGACATGCCCTTGAAATGGGTGTTTCAACAAGACAATGACCCCAAACACACTAGTAAACGAGCAAAATCTTGGTTCCAAACCAACAAAATTAATGTTATGGAGTGGCCAGCCCAATCCCCGGACCTTAATCCAATCGAGAACTTGTGGGGTGACATCAAAAATGCTGTTTCTGAAGCAAAACCAAGAAATGTAAATGAATTGTGGAATGTTGTTAAAGAATCTTGGAGTGGAATAACAGCTGAAAGGTGCCACAAGTTGGTTGACTCCATGCCACACAGATGTGAAGCAGTTATAAAAAACTGTGGTCATACAACTAAATATTTAACACACCGTTTTCAACTAATTGCCCAATTGCACAGCCTTAAGAGCGTGCATATCATGAATGCTGGGTCTTGTTGCTTTTCTGAGAATCTACTGCACCTACTGGTAAATTGTTTGCCATGTAGCAATAAAAAATATACTAAAAACCTGGATTAATCTGGTTAGTCACATTGGACTGCTATTATTTTGAACACTACTGTATGTAGCCTGATTTTAGGAGTGAAGTGACAGCTCAGATGTAAGATGAAAGGGTGCAAATGAGCTGTTGTATGGTGCAGTAAAGTAGACTGTACCTGCGTGAGGCTAATCTATGTCTTTTTTCGTGTTATTTGTCTTTTGTACCCCTCAAAGTTTTATCAAAGATATATCTCTCTTGATGTGTGAAACAGGAGCAAAGTTGTGAAGCAACAAAAACTATGTGATTGATCATATCAGCCAGTCACCTGTTGATGGATTAAATAACGTCTGGATTCACTGCATTTGTGGCCTTTGCTTTCGGATGTAGTCACTGCTTGTCCTTTTTCAAAGCTTCATGTTTTGTAAAAGTATTCATTTGGGTATGTGCCTCCGCTGTTGAAACCCCGTCAATGTCTCTAAAGTGGTGGCAGCTCATCCTAAACAGTTTTATACGTAGAAAATCGGTGTTCACACTGTTTGTCTGCTGCTAATAAAATATTTTACATTATTTTGGTTCTGATATTATCTGAATAATGAAGTTATGTGTCCCCACTGAAGACAGATATGTGCTCGTAGTTTGGGCCACCTACAGGTTCCCTGTGGCACAGTTTGTTCAGTGTGGTGTTGAATGAGCCCATAGTATAAACAAGGCTCAGTCCTGACTCTCTCTGTGTGGGCAGTTTGTCATATCTGTGACTTCAGGGCTATCTAAATAGCAGCAAGCGGGCATGTTCATCAACACATTCATCCTTACCAGTGAGAGATGGATGCCCTCCCGCTCCACTAGGTCATGAGTTATCACCCACCGGAGGCTGCTGGTTCATACAGAGGTCAAAGGGCTATTTGTCTTAAGGCAAGTATGCCTGTCTGTTGGAGCCCTGTGCTGCGCACACACACACACACACACACAGAAAGAGAGCTTCAGCCACAATCTCTTAGTTGAGGACTCCAATTCCTGCATGTATTTATAATTGCAATGTACTTTCCATTCTGTGACAGGGCTGTCACAATATCAGATTTTTACTACATCATTTTGTCCGCAAAAATATCACAGCTGTTACAATATTTATTGAACATTTATTAAATATAAAAAAAGGGGGGTGGGGGGGACGTATAGAATAGGAGAGAATCCGAAACAATAACTGTACAAAAGTAAAAAAAATATACACGTTACTAATTACACTTGATGACTGGAAATTTCAAGTAATGCAGATGAACTGATAAATAAAAGGCCTAATATCTGTACAGGATTATTGTCAATACCTGATATAAATAAAGGTGGGCAACAGGTCTTTGCTTTCTTCCACTGTAAAAAACTGAAAATATGTTGGATATGAACACTGACACCTTGTGCTCTGACGTTTTCCGAAGCAAGAATCTGCACAATAGTTATCAGGCAGTGGAACCACCCATACACCCACCTGACTCAATCCCAAGTGGGTCTCAGCTGTTAGTCGTAACTGCACCTCTTTATAATAGCATCAAGTACTTCATTAAAACCAAACTGAGTTAAAAAATGAACACTTAAATATACATCAGCATGATTAAAAACTACCTAACATGAAAGGAATCTTCAGGGGAAAAAAAAATAATTCCCCACATTTTTTTGGACCTCTACTTTTTTGTCATTTTTTTGTCAGATAATCTTTTTAGTTGTCAGTACTAGTATGTTGCAACACTCCTATTCATTTTTTACCCTCAACACAGGGGGTTAAGTTTTTGCTGGCCTTTATTTGTTTATTAACAGCATAAATTAAATAGTTAAGGACAGATTTAGATTTTTGCTCATCCTACAGGTGATTAGATGTTGGCGGCCAAAGGTCAAAGGTAAAAGTCACTATAATGTCAAAAAGCATTATTTTTTACTCTGGACAGAATTGATATAGAGAGGTCCAACTGGTGTCAATTTGTAGATGACAACACTGGCTACAGTTGATAGAACTTTTGGGCTTTCATTGTCAAAGGTCACTGAGTGGTCAAAAAACATTTTTTGGACATGACTCTATACAAAGATGGAAGAAGTATAATTTTATCCATTACATAGCCAGAACCAGCTGGCTCTGCGGTTTATGTGTCACACATCATCATGTAACACCAACAAAGCGTGCCCTTTTTACACCTAATGACCCTGATCGTAAAAAATAATAACAGAAAAAAAGTCTGACCTTGAAAGATCAAAGGTTAAGGCCAACAGAGATAATAATAAACAAAAAAGGGTATGTTTTAGGGAATTTATTTTGCTTGGCAGGTGTTTGCACTGTCCGAGTGCCGTCTAATATTTTCAAAGTTCTAATATGACACATTCAGTAAATAAAAACTGTTGTAATAAACAGGACTTTGTTTTTGTTCTAGGGCTGGGCTGGAAATCTATATTGATAAAAAATTGTAATTTTTTTCAATATTGATAGATTGAGTCATTGATAATATTTCAAATGTTTAACAAATTCAGAATTAGAGCGGATTTTGGTTGTAAAGCTATACTATAGGCTTTATGGATTTCTTCGTAAGGCAGTTAGACAGCAATATATTCCCACAGTTTATAAAGTTGTATTGCAGTCTTGAAGTGGGAGGCATTACCAGAGAATCAAAAATTCAAAATTGTCTATCACGATAAATTCAACATTCATCATCATTTATCATTTTTTTTTTTTTTCTGTCTATCACGATAAATTCAACATTTATCATCATTTATCTTTTTTTTTTTTTTTTTTTTTCACTTTGTGATGCCATAGGTAAAATCTATTCAGGTGTAATGATGCCATAGACGCAAAGTCTGAGGGTTGGATAAGTTAGCCTACTGCCAATACTGTCATTGTTTTTAATGAAAGACATCAAATATATAGTATTTGTCCGAGTTATTGAAAGAACTCAGCATGACATGCTGTTAGAAGCAGAGCTCCAACAAGATGTAGTTGGTTTTAATCAACACGTGCTACAGCAATGGAGGAATCGTATAATGTCAACAGGCTACTGTAATCACCACATAAGTGAAATGTTTGCTTTAAGCACTTCTAATTAAAATCTAGCGTCTACTGTTTACTCTACGCTTCAGTCTTTAATGTCTGTGTATTATTATTAAATGCTTTACAATGTTAGGATAAATGCAGGAAAGAAAATATGAACAATAAAGAAGAGCAAAAGCATCAACACAAAAACAAATCAGCTCTTACCTCGCACACAGACCTCCAGGCTGTGGCTTATGTAATGAGTCAGAGGGCATATGGATTGGCTCTTTGTTAAAATCAGAGGACACATTATCATTAGTCTGGCTATAGTAAAGAGCCAGCCGACCATGAATGGTGAATAGATTCATTGTCTTTCAATTCCAGTCATTAGACTCCTATAATGAAGACTGGTTTGCTCTTAGCAAGAATTAAAAGCCGACACTTTCCTCAGCCAATAATCACCTGTACAGATAAGATAAAAAAAAACAAAACACAACGCTCATGTGATCCCGATGGGGAAACTGGAGTGTTGCAGCTGTGACTTGTAATAAAGGATATACTGAAGAAAAATAGCATTTTCATATGAATGAAGTGGAGTGCAGAGTATTAAATGTATTAAATGTTATTTTAACATTATACATGGTAAACAGGAATGAATAAATCAAATCACAAAAACATTCTGAATAATTACATTACCATGGTAAGCAATACCTAGAGACCGTAAAATGTAAAATAAATATGCACTTTTTAAGGTTTGGTTAATAAAATATAACACATACTAATATACTACTACTACTACTACTACTACTAATAATAATAATAATACAATTTTTAAACAAGGCCTCCCATTTTCAGAGACTCAGAGTTAAATCAGTCTCAAAATTCACAAATGTATAGGGATTTATATGTAACTGACTCTCAACAAAAATATTTTTCATTGCAAGCAAAAATATTTCATGTTTTAAGTACATATAATGGAAATTCACAAATATATTTATTTAAAATAATAAGCAATAATCATCAAAATCACATGTATGTTTTGACTTTTACATGCAAACTGTTGAATCTGCATTTACACACTGCTTGTGGTTTATGAGCTTCACTGCATTTGTGTGTTGTTCGTTTTTGAGGCTCCTCAAATCCTTCAATCCACAGAAGTTCATTCCCACATGGGGATGTTTCAATTTACAGTCAATCACATGAACGTGTGACGATTGTGAAGTATGTATTTACTGCAGGGCGAACTTCTCTAGTCAGCTATTTTCCATGTCATTGTCATCATTCTTATAGTATCATTTGTTGCGATGTGGTGAACAAAAGCAAAATAAAAAATTGTGTCACTGTCCAAATACTTACAGATCTAAATGTAAAACAATGTGGAAACTAATAACACTTTCAAGCATTTATAAGCCCTATAGAAAGACGATTTTTGCAAATTAAACACCATATCATAGCTGTAACGATAAGTGCTTATTGATGTCTTTACTGGCATATAAGACATTCTATGAGACCTAACATTTAAATTCAACATATTTGAGCCTTACTAAACATGACTGATTGTGCCTTGTACATTCAGTTATGTGTGAATTTTATTTTTATTTTTTTCTGAAAAGTTAACCAAATAAAACATTATATCAGCAACACAGCTCCAGCTCCCAGTCTTTCACACACCTGCTTACTGTCAACTGACTTTCTTGCCAAGATGGTAATCAGATCCTTATTGGCTGCACACTTGGCCAAACTGCAGCGATGCCCATTATCGTGCTCTAAGCAGGTGCTGAGACTTATTGCTCCTTGATCACAAAGCAGATCTGCGCCGAGTGCACGTCGAGCAATCCATTTTTCAATTTGGTCTCCTTCCTGAGATAAATTAACAGATGTCGATTGATTTTCCTTCCTGTGCAACTGTGAGCCGTGTTTATACCTGACAGGCAGGGCGTTGTACCTGAGTGGCTGCTTGAGACAAACGCACATTGTAATTAGCGTTTCTCCAATTAGACAGACAATTGGCAGGAGACTTAGAATGCAGTTACTGTGATATGTTTTAATTTTCTTGCCTCTTGTTCAAGCTACTGGACATGTTGCTTTGTGAAAGACGAGCAGTTGCCGATTGAAGACGGAGCTGCAAGGCTTCTTTCATAATCAAACTTATACCCATGTATTTCTAAACACTATCAATTATAAAACATCTGATTTATAACTTTTCTTTCACTGTTTCCCTTGATCACACTAACAACAGCACAGCTAATGTTTCACTGACAGTCACCATCCCCTGGAGACTCAACTTTACGCATTTACATGGGCCCCCCAGTGTTTTCACAACCATCCATGTTCACCAGCTGGTTATTATTGCTAAAAATAAGATTGCAAACGTGGTGTAGCCTGGCATCATCACACCCTAATGACGGGAGTCAAGTGGCGCGCGGCAGATATGCCCTCACATGCGCTCTGTCACAAGACATTTAATTGAGCTTGAGAAAATGAGACCCAGCATTGCTTTTTTTTTTTGTTTTTTTTCTTTAAGCTCCCCCAACCCCGCTCCACCTCAGCATACACACATGTGTAACCCTTCTCCCCCTGTAAGTCATTATGCACTAATATGCTCTTTATTGCCATCATCTCAGCCATCATGATAGTTTTCCCATAGTGATGATATGACATTATCTCCTTGCGGAAGGAAACAATGTGTTACCTAAAGCTTATAGAAGGTTAATGAGTTTTTTTTGATTTTTGTCTTTTTTTTTTTTATTTTGATGTTAGCAAATGTTAACCTGAAAAACTTACAAGCCTCCATTTAAATATTTATGAGAAACCAGCAACACACAACAAAGTGAACGTTTGGACTAAAGTTATGCAAAAAATCACTCTGATCAAATTTTGTTTCAAATGTCACTTAACTCTCATTGATTCAGGGAAATAAGTGACATCAGCTTTTTGCAACTAAGTGGTTTGGTGAAAAAAATTCAGGATATCCATTTCCCTGGAATATCTGCTATTGCTGTAACAAAATTTTCTGTGGGCATTCATGTTCCTAGATGAATCCTAATAGCTTTTGTAATCCCCCTTAGTTTGTAATACATCAAAATCTAGATTTTGATTCAGAATCGATATCAAATGGATAGCGGATTCTTTCTTTTCCCTATAAACCCTGACTCTCTGTCTCAAACAGAATGTGTCTCCTCTTCTTTATTTTAGTAGGAGTTGCCATTATCCGAAACTGAGCACTGCAGCAGTGCATTCCAATTTGAAATGTGCTCCATTCCACCTCCTCCACAGGTCAGTGACAGTTACAGAGAAAAAAAAACAGTTCCAGACCTTGTAGCGATTCAGTGTCTTGTTTAAGGATGCTTGCCAACACAGAGGGGAGTTTCGGAACTCTAGTAGGCGATCCAGAAAGCCCACCAATGTCCCATAAAGCCACGTCTTTGTCTTGATAATTCCACCTACCTTTCAAGTGGGTAGCCATCCTTGCCTGTGATCATGTATCCTGCACCACCTGGGTTACCTGGGTGTGCTGCCTCCATGCTGAGGGCTCCTGCAAGGGAGCACAAAAACAAGTCCAGAGTCTAGTAGGAGGATGGAGGAAAGTGGAGCAGGGTCACACGTAGCAATGCTGTGTGGTGGGACTGGATGTTAGATGGAAAATGAGGGTTATTCCCAGGGAAAATGTGGGCCTTCTTTCATGTGTAGATGACGGTGGGATGGGAGAGATAATGAGTTCATTGCAGCATGTGTGTGTATGTGTGTCTGACAGTCGTGATAACTGCCAGGGCCCCAGTCAGCGGCAGGTTTGGCACCTGAGCAAATGCAGAAAATGCATGCAGACGATTCAGGGCAGGTGAGAGGGAAAGTGGATTTGAGGGTGGTTGATTGAGCAGAGGGTTAGAAGAGGGGTTAAGCACTGGGGTGATGAGCTCTCCCAGTTTAGGGTGTGACAGTTTGATGGATGACGACCGGGGCCAGAGTAGAGGAACTGAAGGGAAGCAAAGGTGGCAAGAAACACTGCAATGACTAAGTGTGCTGGAGTCAGAAAGGCCAACGGTTGCCTTTTATATTTTGGGGCAGCTCGGATGTGGCTTATTTTTGATTTGACACCTCTTAATTAATTTCAGATACAGCATACATAAGAGAGAGGACAAGCTTCTGCAGCATATGTACTTTTCCAAGTCCAATGAGAGTAATTAGACAGAACAACAGAGACAGCGTGGTGTTAGCTGACTGTGCTAAACACTACTCCTCGCTGACACAAGAGGAGACGGAGGGGCTGCGGTGGATCAAGTAGTGAAACCTTGACCAGATCTTTTGTTTTTCCCTGTCGGCTCCCCCATACAAGTCATCCAGAAAATGAGATGGAAGGTGGAATTATGTTTGGCTGATTTGTGGCCAATTGCCGGTTTCACTAGAGCTCCAGATCACAAAGGAGGAGCAAATGTCAAAGAGATGCGAGTCCAAGCTGTTTTTAGAGGGTTGAGAGCGCAATGGATGGAGAACACTGAAGCCTTTCCTTGCTGCGACTCAGTGTGAACATGACAGGCACAATCTGCCCCACACATGCTCTGTCTTGTTGGTTGCTTTACCTTTGTGACGGTGCTACACTTGCGGTGAACTGGCACACCTTCACAACTTGAACTACAATATATGTTGGAAAGTACACTTCGCTGATGTCTTGCATATATTATCTGTATTTATGTGTGATGCAGCTTGTTAGTCTGTCCATGGTGTGAGATATTTAACATTTTTTTTTTTAAAAAAGGTGACAGGACAGTTGCAAAATAGTTGCATTTCAATCCCGTTAAACATTTCAAAATATAAGATTTCAGTAATTTGTGATGTGACTTTAAAAGCAGTGTTTTTTTTTTTGTTTTTTTTTTGCAGTTTTTGTCTCCTGAATCCTGAATATTGAAACTACTTTAGACCCCTCATGACACTTTTCATGTATAAATGAGCTGTGAACTGTTTCAGCAGTCCTTTCAAGATTACCTTTGAGTAATCTTTTAGAGGCTTGAACATAAAAGTATCCAGTATTTCATAGGAGAGTACAGAAAGTAGGAAAATGTAGTTGCTGTTTTGCTTATGTTATACATCTCTTGGCCTATTGCATTTATTATGTCAATGTCATCACTGTACGATGAAAAACATGCATATCCAAAATTATTTTTTTGTAAGAGCATGAAAAAACTTTTTCTCATAAACTGACTTACAAAATAAACCAAAAAACAATGTATTTAGACCCGAGAGGGATCAAATTAGGACCACAAATGAAAACTTCTGTGTAAACACTTAACAGTTTCGTGAGCATTGCATTAGGTATTTTTTTGTCCCACTAAGTTGATAAACTATTGCTAACAGGCTATTCTATATTTCCACATAGCCCATTACCCTAATCAAAACTTTTTTGGTGTTTTCTATCGAAAACGCTTTAATCAATAAGTCAACAGTCATCTGATTGAGGCGTGGAGCTTATTGTCTGTCCTCTGCTTGAAACCTGACCTTATTTTCGCTGTGTCATTTCTTTGTTTCTGCAGAACGCTCGACTTCAAAAATTAAATAATAACACATAATTTTGATACCCAACCCAAGCAATTTCCAGGGAACAATGTGGACCTTCCATAAACTATAGAAAGTCAAAATTGTCAAAAGAGAAAATACTCTCACCATGTTTCATCAGTGTGTTCCAGTTTCCAGTTGAAAAAATTATGACTTTATTTCACTTCCTCATTGGATAAAACTCAGAAGAAGAATCACAGAATTATATTTTAAAAAGTTAGGCCTCAGATTTCAAACTAAAAACACACTTTTTTTCTACTCTACTTCACAATGAAATCCAGTGGTTTTACATTGTTTCTGTGACAGATTCCCCACTGCTTATTCCTTTGGGACTTGATCAGAAATCATATCAGACTACATGCTGAAATACTGGAGGTGTGGGGTCTTTGACCACCTACACAATATCAAATGTGAACAGTCAGAACGAGTATGAAATAGGAATGTCAACTGTGGTGAGAAGAAGCATCATATAGCATGTTTTAGACATTGTTAAACTAGGCAGGAGAAGAGGAACAAAGTTTTTGTAGTCTTTCCGTCAGGACTTCTGGAAGACTACTATCTTAAATCCTGTGAAAATTGCACTGGATGAAGAGAAAAACTTGTCATGCCAGATGTTCATATTCTCACCCTGCGTCTGTTAAATCAGGCAGTTATCAAAGTGAAGTTGTGTAGTGTGATCTTGGCATCATGTACAATACCACACTTAATCCCTGCTCCATGGATGTTTCTCTGTGGTTGATGCCAACATCTACCATCCCTAGGGAAAACTCCCTCCAGGCATCAATAAGGAATTGCTGTCTTCATTATAATTCGAAGCAGAAAGATGTCAATCCCCTCTGTGTACAGACTTGACACTGCCTTGCCCTTCTGTCACTATCTCAGTAAACACTTACACGTAAACACCTTGCTGTTCATATTAGGTGTGTGCCTCACTTCCTAAAGAAAATGTGTGTCAGCTCTTTGTAACAACACAATGCAATGTCTGCAGCATTTGCTGTATTTTTAATTCAGCTAGGGCATTTTGAAGAGTCTTATAGCATGCCATACACAAGCAGCTCGAAGTGGCGTTCCCCTGACGCTGACAGAGAAATCAAACGTAAAATGGAGCACCAGAGCGAGCAGGCAAGCAGCGATACATAACAGATGTTCATGGGAATGTTGACTTTGTTTGGCCCTTATCTTTGACGCTGCCATCCTCCTGTAAAGTGAGTGATGGAGGATGTGAAAATAAAGAGAGAGGGAGGAGGGGATGAGCGAAACGAAATGACGAGGAGAAAAGGAAAAGCGGTGCTGTTGGTAGAACTAAGTGGAAGTGTTGGCATTCAGGGTGTTCTGTGGCAGGAAAGTGGGACAGCCACACAGCTTTGTTTTGTTGTCAAGGGACACCCGAGATTTGTGTCACTGTATTTCATTGTCAGGGAGAAGAAAGGGAGAGAAACACCAGAGACGTGATGTAGAGGAAGAGGAGAAGGATTGGGGTGAGGCAGAAAAAAGTAAAATGACAGGCCCTGGAGCAGCTGCTCCTATATTACCTGATTGTGTAAAACAGGGGGAAGAAAAATTGGTCCTTGCGTTGACGATCAGGAACAGGTAGACAGAGGCACAGGAAAACTAATGCCTGCATAGGACCTGGAGAGTGCACCCCATCATTCACACGGGAAGAGTAAAAAGTGTTTCATTTCAGCAGTGATAATGTCTGAAAGATCAGTTTCAACAGTTTTTCTCGCCGCCTCACAATAAATGGCCTTTAGAGTTACAGTAAATGTTCATTCTGATCTGTACGAATTTATGATCAGCCATTATTTCATCCTCACGTAGTGATAAATCCCGGTGGCTGTGTTTTTCTGGCTCCTGGGTCCAGGTTCTTTTCATGTGAGCAATTTTGGATTTTTTTGCACAGTTATTTATCAAAGTGTCTGCGTAATGGCCCTGATGTGAGGATGCAAGTGCAACAACTTGGGTCACTGTCTCCAGATCTCTCTCCCTGCAGCCACTGCACACAAACTCCTTTGATGTATCTTGTTCAGGTGTGAGGAAAACACATGCTATAGATCAATGTCTTATCACTCAAACAGACACTAAAATACAGCGGATAGAGGGAGTAAATGCAGGGCCATTGCTTGCTGTAGCACTTGTAGCGATAGTCGAGTCGACTCTCAGAGACTTGGACAGAGTGAGCGATGGCAGGTCTGACTCACGCCACCTGCTTCTCTTTGTGCAGATATATGGGACAGCTGAGGTGAAGATCGATAAACTAGCCAGAGTTGGGGAGAAAGCCTCTTCAGATCTCATCCCTCAATGTTTTATCTTAAATCACGCAGGCTGCAATTGTGAACACAACTTTATTTTCCATTATTTATTTAAGCCCGGAATGGGTCCTGATGGAGTCATCAGCCCCCACAATCCGGGTAATGGTTTAATTATGTCCATCTGGAGGAGGCTGGGAATGGGAAGCTCGCCTTACTCTCCAGTCATTTCTCTGGTAATTTGTCTTCCCTTGTGCCTACTGACTAGCACATGGATGGCACAGGGAGGCAGTGAAGCATTCCGGTCGCCGATCATCCTCCTGCCTCCCATTTCATTTGTGATACTTCTTCTACCTCTTTGGCGCACAGTGAGATGCCACAAGCTGTGTTATGCTATGTGGCTCCACGACCTTTCTGAAACCAAACTGGGTTTCCTAGAACAAGTTAGTACTGTGTTGATCTCTTGTGTAAACAGAAATAAAATCATCTTTGACCTAGCCATTTAAATTCTACATAAGGTTTAAATGTGATTACTGCTATCTATTGCCTAATAAACTAAAAATCCACAACATTTCCATATAAACGAATGGACCTTTTGCTACTTTCTACACAACAGTATTCAAAAATCAAACTGTCAAATTTCAAATTTGCTGTTAATGGCAACACTTTCAAATGGGACTTTACCATTAAAGACCAGTTTCCAGTGATAGCAACAGTGATCCCTCATGGGCCTCAAGAGATGGATGGTGAATGGATAGATGGACCCACTAGCCTACATCAAGTGACTGACTGAGCCTGAGATTTATGATTACATACTTTCTAGCTGAGAACAAGATGAGAAAATTTAAACCAGTCTTAAATCCCCCTGCATAAAATGGCTACCTTATCGTAGCATAAAGTATGAGAGTAGATGGAAACACCTAGGTTGGCGATGCCTAAAGGTTGGGAAGGTGCAATGTGGTCTGTAATTTAGAAAAATTGGCTGGGCCAATTTTATGCACGCTAACCCTAGAATGGGATTGTTTATACTCCCAATCCTATTCTACCAGCACAGGGACTGTGCTAAAATATGGCATATTGCATCCTTATTTTATATTAGTGTCACGTTCTTGTGCATTGTCCTTGTTCAAATAAAGTAAAATGAATTTAGAGCAGTGGCTTAACTGGCACAGAAGCTCAAGAACCTAAAATTTTTATCAAATGAATATCAAATAAAATTGATGTCAATATTACTTTCACATTAATTCGCACTTCCAAAGACGTAATAACAATATGAAAATACTAACAACTTCCTAGTTTAATTTCTTCCTCCTACTGTGAATCAATGCCCTCGAACTTCATTCCCCTATGTATCTGTATGGATCAAGTGCTTTAAGATCACATTTTTTCTCTGATTTGGACATAATTATGGTGTCTCGACTAGGAACTTTGTGAGTTTGCAGTGCGAACATCATTACTTAGTCTGGCTATTGTTATGAGGAGACTAAGCTGTACTCCCCTGCCAGGAACATGACATTGAATTAGTTGTAGAGGAATTGGGTCAATAATGAGCGTCTGCCCCAACAGTTTTGTTTGTTTTTTGTGACTCAGTCTGTCATGCTGTGTATTGGTTCAATCTTCAAAATTTCCAGAACAATTTGTCAATCTTTGTATACAGATATGACATAACAGTGTGTTATTTGTGGTTTTGTCTTTCTGTGCCTGACTAATGTCTCATCTTTCCTGCACATTCTGGGTCAGAGAGTCTCTATGGATGGTTCATTTTAACAGACAGGTATTATTGCTGACATCATTTCAGCAACACTTGACCTAGTTACGTTTTTACTCCTGAAAGAACACAGTTTTGAATTTGAAGGTTGCAATGATGCACTGACATAATAATCTGTTTGGGTATTAAGGTAAAAGGCTGCGATTATTGGCTTTATTCTCAGTGAAAAGATTTTGTACCTCAGATACTCGATTCTGTTTGTTGCCTTAATGAAAGTAGCCAATGCCACACACCCAAAGCAGATTCCACATTGTGTCGCCCATGCACAAATGTGGAGGATTTATCATTCACAGTTTATTTGCTAATAAACCAGCATAAGAATGTTAATGAAGGAACTTGTCAACTGTTATCATCTTCATTGGCACTTCAAAGAGCGAGTCTTCTGTCCAGTCTTAATTTTTTTGACGAAAAATATTCGTCAGTGACCCTTTTTCCATGCAAAAGACGAGACAAGCTTAAAAATAGATCTTCGATAGTAAAGACTATGACGAAATGTATTTAGTGTAGATGAATATGTTAATGTGGGCTGTCAGACATTCAATTAAGGCACATTTACACCGGTTGGCTCAACTCTGTCAGCACGTGTGTGTGTATTTTGAGTTCCTGTCAGGGGTCAAGATTCAGTGTGCATGCCTGTCATTAGTTGGACCACGTCACTTTTATCATCATGACATACAGAAGATTGCGGCAATATATGGACAGATTTTTCTTTCAGTCCATCAGAACACAAATTGCAGTGCACAGTGACATGACGAGGAGGAGGAGGAGATGCAATGTGGTTACAAATTACGTTGAAAGAACACCTTAGAAGACACAGAAGCAACCTTAAAAGACACTGGAAGGCTACGTAGGTTTTGTCAACTAAAACTTAAATAGAATTTGTCAACTAAAACTTGACTAAAATTAATATGTTTTCAAATGACTTAAATGTTCCGTTTCGTTGTCTGCTGCTTATCCGGGTCCGGGTCGCGGGGGCAAATGTCTGAGCAGGGAGATCCAGACGTTCCTCTCCCCAGCCACTTCCACCAACTCCTCCGGGGGGACCCCAAGACGTTCCCA
>KV751334.1:6348936-6381859 GCA_001698575.1 Mola mola | reverse complement strand
CTCCAGATCCACAAAACACATGTGGACTGGTTGGGCAAACTCCCATGGCCCCTCCAGTACCCTCGCAAGGGTATAGAGCTGGTCCAGTGCTCCACGGCCAGGACGAAAACCACATTGCTCCTCTTGAATCTGAGGTTAAACTAGTAGCCAGACTCTCCTCTCCAGCACCCTGGAGTAAACCTTCCCAGGGAGGCTGAGGAGTGTGATTCTCCCGGTAGTTGGAACACACCCTCTTGTCCCTCTTCTTGAAAAGGGGAACCACCACACCTGTCTGCCACTCTAAAGGCCAAGTCCCCGATGTCCACGCAATGTTGCAGAGGCGTGTCAACCATGACAGCTTTACAACATCCAGAGCCTTGAGGAGCTCGGGACAAATCTCATCAACCCCCGGGGCGCTTCCTCTGTGGAGTTTTTTGACAGTCCCAGTGACCTCGACTCCAGTGATGAGAGAGCCCGGCCCAAAGTCCTCCGGCTCTGCCTCATCCTCGGAATGCGTGTTGGTGGGATTGAGGAGATCTTTGAAGTATTCCTTCCACCGCCGAACTATAGACTCAGTTGAGGTTAGCAACTCCCCTCCCACACTGAAGACCATGTGGACGGGGTTCCGCTTTCCCCTCCTGAGCCACCGAACAGTTTGTCAGAATTTCTTCGGCACCGACTGGAAGTCTTGTTCCATGGCCTCACCAAACTCCTCCCACACCCGGGTTGTTGTCTCAGTGACCACCCGAGCTGCAGATCACTTGGCCTGACGGTAGCTGTCTGCTGCCTCGGGAGTCCCACAAGCCGGCCATGCCTTGTAAGTGTCCTTCTTCAGCTTGACGGACCCTTTTACCTCTGGTGTCCACCAGCGTGTCCTGGGGTTACCACCAAGACTAGCACCAGCGACCTTGCTACTACAGCTTCGAGCAGCCGCCTCGACAATGTGACAAACTAATATGCATTCAAGTCAAAATACTAAAAAAAAATCAGCTGGTAAAATTAACACTGCTTCTGTCATACAGCGCGACTGGTAAAAGGAGGAAAAACACTGTCAACCTTCAGTCTGAGCCCTTGAAAGCTCAACTCACTTCCTTTCACTCTAACACAGGGAGACGTCTTTGATTCCTAAAGGGAAGTCAAACAGTTTCACAATGTCTCAACAAAAAAAGGTTTACTGATTGAATGTTGAAACATAACTAGCCCAATTGGTGATCTTTGGCCAGATTGACAAGTCTACAAAATGTACCGTGGAATTTTCTTTACACATTTACGATACGTGCTAGTCCCTTTTGTTTATCTGTGGTTTAATTTCAGCATTTTAGCATCCTGTGGTGATGTAGCTATGGTATAGACCCAATCAGAGGTGGGGGACTAAAGTCAAATCTTAATAATATTGCTGCTGACCATCATTACATTCAGCGTTCATTAAAATTTTAAGCTGTCCTCTTATTCCTGGTCTGCCCGGCCCTTTCTCCTAGCCTGGCCTACAAGGTTTTTGGGGAGTGATAAAACACACAAAGTAAGACAAATGAATGTGAGGAGCAAAATGGGGAAGGAGGTGGGAGAAGCAATGTAAGATGACAGCCATGAGAGAACAGTATCGGCGTCAATTATGACAGGCACTGGAGCGCTACGCAGGAGCAGATGTGTTGAGAGCCAGCCCCGGCGGAAAAGTCAGCAACTGATAGCTGATAATCCTCAGGATGAACTGGGACAAACCGGTCACGAATAGAGCTGTCCCCTGGACACCAAATGCTAGCAGAGCTGTGTCGGGACATGCAGCTTGGAAATGCAACCAATGATAGAGTTATTGTGAGAATTTTGTGGAATTATGTTGAAGGTGGTGGGAATTTGTCAATATTGTGATATGATTGTCCTCACACATCAGAGGGTGAGTCCATCTACATTGTTAGTCAGCACCCATCTTGCTGTACCTGAAGTGCTGTTTTTCCACCTAATTTTTTTGTTGTTGTTCCGTCACAAGCAAACTTCCATCTACATCCATGAAACGACTCGAGAGGAGAAACTCTACAGACGAATCTACATGGATAATAGCAAAGCAGTTAAGAGAAAAACATCTATGATTTATTTTGGGGTAAATTTAGGACCATTTGAGGACCAAGGACATTCCATATACCTATTTCATTTTGACACTTCTTTTCTTGCTTTTCATGTTTTGAATGCACTAAGCCCTCATTGGTGACATGTGATATGCAATCTTTGCCTGGTTGTTGGCATATAATTTTTGCTTGAAGAAGTGTCACAGAAGTTTTTGATGGCTGCCGTTATCTTTTCGCTCTTCTCCTCTTTGTACAGTAAACCTCAACCCCTCTCACAGCTCTTTAGCAAAGGCTCTCCTGCCTTTGTATGTAAAACATGTTTTACCAGCACTTGGTGGACCCTAACCCTAACACTAACCACCAGTGGGGGAAAAAAAAAAGAGGGAAACAATTATAAGACACACTAAGCCTTTAGTCACAAAAACTGTTCTTTTTATTAGCATTTAATTCTAAAATAATGACTACAAGGTACCTCTATTGATATTCTGATGCTTGGTTGAAACTCACTGAATTTTATGTAAAATACACTTGAAGAGTGTCATTAATGAACAAAGTGTTCTAATTTACATGTGTGAAAAAATGTAAATAAATATTAATTATTAATATCATTCATGTCTATTGCATAAGGGCATTCCAATGTAAAAGCCAATTTAGGCTATTTGCTAGTACTATTCTTATCTATACAGAGGTCATAAAACAATTTCTGTCAAATGACTGTAGGCCCCTTTCACACAGAATACAGGCTTAAAAAAGCCCTTGCAGAAAAACTTCTTCTGGTGTAGTCGTTGCCGGCATTCTATTGCTTTTCTTACCACCATGTGTCACTGAAAATGAATGATATTCAAGTTATAGCTATCAGGAGGAGAGGAGAGGTGATGCCATCAGAAACCGGAGATAGGCAGGAGAAGCTTTGTGATAACCTAATAACATGATTCCAAGTTTCCATTAGGGAAAAACAGGTTTCCATTTTAGCATTTCTGTTGCCTTTGAACAACAATATTGTACCAGATACCGTCCTGATAAATCAAAGTACAAATGCGATAAAAGCAACAAGCTTTAGTCAGAACAAATTCTGTGTCACACCGCCTGCAGCTACAGAATAAGAGATGTGTTCATTGATGTTTTTTTTTTTTTTTCTTGCCAGATGTAAATCACAAAGCTGTACTTCAGAGAGAAGTCAAGCACCAAACATCAATAGAAAATGGCATTTGGTGGAGGTATCTATGATAATAACAGTTTCAACACCTGTTCAAACAGCTATACCGCAGATGAAGTAAAAAGAATTGTTTTGGGTTGCTAAGGGACATCTCAACCTATAAGGGGATTTTTTGAGGTGATAAGGACTAGAATATTCACATCTCTGCCTATCAGTAAATTTAACCTCTTGTTTTAAAAGTCTTTTAATGTACATTAGATACATTAAGAAAATGAGATTTGGAAGATTAAGGAAAGATTGGAAAACTGAGAGTCTGGTATGAGTCTTTTTGTCCAAAGTAAGGCAATCATTTTAGTAAAGCAAAGGAGGAGGTACTATAATATAGTTTGCCACTTTGAATGTTATATTTTTACAGCAATCTTTAGAACAAGTGTTTTGCCTTCCCTTTCTGCTGATAGATATTAAACATAATTACTCCAACGTGAAATCTTGTCACGGTTGTAATGCCATCGAGATTGCCGTTTTTATTGCAAGACAGCGGCTAATGATGGACTGCTGTTGCTCGTTCAGTCTCTCCTCTGCACCAGCTGCTACATACAAGAATACTGTAAAATGAATGCGGTGTGCAATACATCCTCCTGTCCCCTCAGCATTAGTGGTAACAGGACTCTGTCCAACTAAACAACAGTGACTTCTGAACTGCACTAAACATATACAGATCCAACTGATCCATTAGAGATCATCAAAGACCTGCGTGACACTAAGCTAAATCTGTCTTGTGCACTGATCTGCTACATCCACACAGCGGAGTTCAGTGCAAACAGTAGGCTTCTGGGGACTTCCTCTCTGTATTTGCTGGGGTCTTATCATCATAGAGAACCGAGGCGCCTCATCAGAACACAGATGCGCCCTGATTAGGGCCGAGCGTGACAATGACAGAACTGCATTAGTGTGATGTATGTGTTGGTAACCAGCAAGCAGGTAATTCCAAATTTAACACCTGATTCACACAATGCAGTCACACCTGAGTGCAAGCTAAGATTTACTACCCTTGTCAGACAGCTGATGGCTTTCATAAGTAATTTTTTGGAGTCTCTGATTCATTCTCTCTTAGTGTCACTGATAATGAATTATGATTATGGGTCAGGATTCATCTTTAAAGGAAAATTATAGTCATTTGGAAACTGGGTTTGCGTCAAATAGTCACTTACCTGGAGGGAAAGCCCCCTCCCCACCCCTTACCCAGGAGGTTTCTTGAAAGGCAGGAACCACTGTTTTAAGAGGAAAAAAAATCACCTTCATTTTGGTTTATGTAGAAAAAGGTTGGTTTGATATCTTACACTTAAACTTGCATGGCACAGTTTGCCACAAAAAGGAATTTTGCAGAAGGCACATTTGGAACTCAGCAACATTTCATACACTTTTATCTCTTAATCAGCATGGACAGAGCATCTGATATTGTGCTATAAGGTATCACAGAGACTTTGTCATTTAATGCTCATTTCCAATGATTCATAATGACAGTGTGTGCAGCCCTTATGATAGAAAACAACAGTGCTGTTCATGTCTTTTGTCTGCCAACAGGTTATTTGATTTTGAGCAGGTGTATTTGCTGCCTTGACCAATCTGGGTTTTTCTAACCGGCTATTTGTCCTGTTTCATAGTATTGCATTCAAACAGGCCTGTGCCGGTGTGTGTGGTTAGCGTTGTTGTTCCAGGTCAAGCTGGTCCTGTGTAATCATGGTTTTGTCAGCAGCCCGCCTGCTCATCAACGCACAAGGATACCAACAATGACATTGACCCCATCCCTGTCCCCTCGATCCCTCTCAACACACACTCATAGACAAATACTGTATGTGAGGGTTAATGGAACCCAGAGCTGTGGCTTTACTGGTGGCTCGCATGAACTGAGGTGACTTGGTTCAAGGATTGTCGAGACAGGAGCTGCCGCAAAGGAGGATCTAATAAACTTGTGTATCAGGTAGCATGTTGCAGGCTTCAACTAGAAGTATATATTTCTTTCAGCTAGTGTCAATGCTCCAGCCACAATAATGTAGTTGCTTGAAAGTAGATTTGCTATTAACCTGAAGATTCAACAGTCAGCGGAGGTGCTCTTGTTGTTGTCAGGGGAAACTTGAAAAGATTGTGGAGTAGTTCAGCTAATATAAAAAACATTAGAAATTATGATTTTATTAAAAAATACATCAGATTGTCCAAAAATGTACACAAATGATGGTGTTGTCTCCATTTTCAAAGTAAGGAATAATGCTACTCCTCACTATGATAATGATGACAGCACATTAAAACCAAAGTTGTCTGTTGATGAGAAGTTTTACCAACATTGAAGTCATTGAAACTTTACTGCTTGAATTAATTCTAGAAAAATCAAAAACACTTGTACTTTGTGTGGTTAGTTTCAATAGTTTTAAATTCATTTGTTCATTATTTGGACTTGATATTATGTTCAACATGTTTTGAGGTTCTAATAAAGTCAAAGACCCTTTCCAATAATGTCAAATAACTTTTGGTGAGGCGATATTTGTTTATTGATCAGCTATCGACTTTTACCTTTTACATGAAAGTGGCGTGCAAGCTACAAGAGAAATCAAAATGGTTTGTGACAGGAAATTTTAGTATAGCAGTTGTATTAAGTTTATTTCTAAAAATCAGTAAAACAAAAAATGTACATAAAATTTTAGAATTGTGTTCTTGCATTAGCTGAAATAACAATGATCGAACCTATAGAAATGTGTAATTTCTTGAAGGAAGAGAGAGAGAGAGTGCATCTGAGCGAAGAAGTGGGTAACATGACTAAACCTAACACTATTAAAACCAATTATTATCTCATTCTGTTCTCTCGTTTGAACATTTCTGACTGAGTTACGTCAGATTTTCATCTGTATTTTGGTTGTTTAAGATTTAAGACAAGAACCCCCACGGTCCAACTATGTGGTCTATAGTTTAATTTTGCTTTGGAGCCCTCAGGGAAAAAAACACACTCGTGTGCATCTAAAATAATGGGGGGAAAAAAACACTTAAAAGTAGTTAATAAGTGATAGAAAAGCAAAGCCAGGCGGGGTAAATGTAGGGGCATATCGGCTCATTTAATGGTGATGAAGGGTACATCAGACAAACCAATTGAACCACTAGTGGACAAGACGACACTGAGTCATTCACTTCCATTTCTCTATGTGTTTTGAGCTATTGGGTAAGATTCCTTTACTTTCACGTTATACGTGTATATTGTCTGGAGTTTACGTGGATGGGTTCCAATCGAGTCAGGTCTGGTTGAGTGTGCAGCAGCGTGTCACTTGAAAAGCACTTATGTGAAAGCACTCACAGGATTCCCTTAAACTTATATTTGGCTGTGCCTGTTTTTGGTAGCTGTGTGTGCATATAGTGAATATGTATGCATGTATGTTTGCAATAGTGGGTGTGACTGAGTTTGTATGAGGATCTGCTTGAGGACAGCAGTCATGCTCCATTAATTAGCACAGCAGCCTGCTGACTTTGAAGTGGCACTGTCAAAATTAACCCTGCTCCTCTGAAAAGTCCCCAGAAAGTGCTGTTCTTCTAGCCCTGATTGCCATTGTAATCAATTACAATTGATGCATGGATGTGGCTGCATTTCTACATGCATAATCTGTATAAGAACATGGGTGTGTATTTGTGTGTGTGCTGTGCCATCAGATACCTTCCACCGGAGATCCCCTGCTGAGTGCCTGAAAACATCTGAATAAACAGCCCAACTGACTTTCCTTTTGTTAAAAATCCCATTAGATTGCAAAATGCTATTATAATAAAGTGAAGGCTAAATTGTATTTTTTTCCTTTTCTCTTGAGAGGAGGAGGGGTGGGGGTTGCAACTGATTAAGAAGTGGATAGGAGATAAACACACTTCTGGTGCATGCAGACACAGGAGTCGTTTAAAAATTTAATATATTAACATTTCAAAATCTGCCAAGGATTAGACGGAGGGTGAGTGAGGGTTATTACTGAAATGCCTACCATTTGTTTTAGTTTTTCACAGATCTTAAGTAATCTCATGACTGAAATCATAACATAAGGGCCAGCTCTCAAACCATAGGTTTCCACAACTGTCAGTGGCTTTTTGAAGTGCCGTTCTATGTCTCCCTCTCCTCTGCCTCCCAGCGTTTGGCTGCCTCTTGTGAGACGTCACCCTGCATTATGACGTCCTCCCACACAAGCCTCTGGTACAATTATTGACAGTCAGGATGTGTACTGACCTCAGAGTGCACAGATAGACCCAGCGCCTTGCTCCTGAGCAACACACACTAATACACATACAGTGTGCATGGAGGTGTCGGGGGTTTTGGTTTTTTTTAAAGTAAAAATGCAAAGAATTTGAAAACAATGACCAGTTTTATTGTTTGAAAGACCAGAGAGTGCTTCGTCCATTTGTTGACTTTGCAACGCTTTGTGTGTGTGGGGGGGACATAAAATGTTGTGGAAAAAAATCAAGCTATTTTATTTTTGCCACAAGCTTGGCAAGTCCCTTCTTAGAAGCTAACAAAAAATGCCGTAACAAAAAATATAATAGCGATATTAGGACACTAGAACAATGTCTGGGACAATGCAGGCATCTCTTCTGTTTATAATGGCACAACCAATTTTCGTTTATTTTTACTAAACTGTACTAAATAATCTCTGACATTTACATTTTTATTGATTATGCAAGGCAGCGATTGTTAGTTAATTGTTCTCCATGCATAAGATTTTTGCAAAGACAGCAGGAGATGAGAAATGCATTCGAAGCTTTCTTAATACGCCATGTCCACGTAGCAGTATCTGAAGTTCACTTCTTTCAACTGTGCCAAGGCCAAAAAGTGTATGTATGAAGTGTATGAAGTTAGGCTAGTGTAAGTGTGCGCTTAGCATTAGTGGCTACGCTAAAACTAGCAAACATGCTGCACTGCTTAATATTTATGTAATTTTGCACATGTAAGTGCAAAATACATGAGGTTGCTGGTTTTACCTCATTTACATGTGCCTACCATCTGACATAAATTGCATTTAGCTGCACAGTCCGTAGGTTTAGAAAAGTGAGCCCACATGTTAGATAGCTTCATCTTGTCAGACATACGGATGGGGGCACAACAATGTGATGTCATACATCAGTGCCTGATGATGGCAGCTTCGTCAGTATTAGTGGATGGCTGCCAGCTTTGTTAGATTGAATTTACAGCACAATTTGTCAAGGAGCGGTACTCAGGTACTGAACTAATCACATACCGGTGCCAATTAATACCGGTTTTCAATACCCATTGCTATTTCCATACCATACCTTTAAATATCGTCTAGTTCCCTATAGTTATGATGTCTTATTTCAAATCAACTGCATAAGTTCTTCACAATATGTGCAGGGAACTTACGCGAAACTTCCAAAAGTGAAATTATGGTCACATCATAATCATATCAGTGTATCAATCAGTCAATCATATCAATCAGTCTAGTACTGTCGATAGAATTAATTAGAAAGAATATTTGTACATTAATGTGATACATATCGAATAGTGTCCAGTGTATCATGATTTGTATTGACTTTTTGGTTGACAAAAGTCGACATGGCTCAAATCTTGATCCATTCAGTTGATTTTTTTAATTAAGTTAGCAATAGGCTAAACTGGAGGCTAGCCTGCCTGGACAGTGAAGGTATGTAGTACAAATGATCTTTTTGAAAGCTTTTCAGTCAGCTTGATGGGCATGTTAGTACAAAGCTACAGAAGAGGAGCACACAAATAGGAACGTGGAGCTGGAAATGAGCATGACAGATCCCCTTGAAATGCTTCCATTCCTGCGTGCGAGACGATGTGTCTACTGGAGCGACAGCCTATCGGAAAACTTTAAGACTCGCTGTTGTTTGAAGCACAGAAAGAAGTGACAGGCGGTGGCGACATGGATGTTTTGTCTTCATAAATAACAGATTATCATTGGTGTTCAGATGAGCGGCTGTGAAACATAAAGAGTGTGCTTCTGTGTTTAGTGGAGAGGTTGAGGTCCAGGAGAGGTTGTGTTTGGCCGCTGTCTGCTGTCATCAGCCTGACTCTTCAGTGAGCCGCGCTGACAGCTGAGCTAGCCTGGACGTTGTCACATGTCCTTGTCAGGCCACTCAGAGTTAGGGGACGCACCTCGCTATTGTCAGCTTCTATTACTTTTTCACACACAAACATGCACGCTGTCCAGACTCTCCAGACCAGCCACAATACAGTTTGTGCATGCTGAACAGCAGACTTGTTACTTGCCAGTAGCACTTTCTAGCTTTGCTTCACTCACACACACTTCCAGAGGGACCTTGTGACCTTCCCTGTCTGCCCCATCCCCCCTGCCCATGTTAAGTGCCATCTCTCACGTGCTACAGCTCCCCTAGGGCTGGATCAGAACCTCTGTACTGGGCCAGCAAGAAAATCCTGCCAATGCTCCCAGCAAAATACTGCTGTGCGCTTGCGAACTTCGTCACAGAGTAGCACCACTAGCTTTAGCGTAAATCATCTCTATTTTCCACGAGATGACGACGATGCCCTTGGAGAGCAGAGACGGCGCTTGGACCTGTGATTGAAACAACCAGGGAGTGTGCCCGCCTGTCCCCTGAGCTCATTTCAAGACATTTGGCAGCCAGTGTTACCAGTACAGATCCAGCTTGCCTCTGGTGGACAATAAAATGTTGCCTTGTCTCATATTGACACTAGTGTTGTCACAAGCGGACTCTGGGGAAGTCAATACGGTTCTTCTTTGTTTCACAGGTCAAAAGATTTGAGTTTTTAAGTCCATAACTTTTGTATTTTGGCATTACTCCACATTTTCAGTTGAAAATATTTGAGATTTTATGCACCAGATTATGATTATGATTTGTAAATGTTATGGTGTCTAGCTAACTAGATTACTGTAGTACTATACGGTTCTTCTTTGTTTCACAGGTCAAAAGATTTGAGTTTTTAAGTCCATAACTTTTGTATTTTGGCATTACTCCACATTTTCAGTTGAAAATATTTGAGATTTTATGCACCAGATTATGATTATGATCTGCAAATGTTATGGTGTCTAGCTAACTAGATTACTGTAGTACTAACATTTTTAGTAAGAGTATTAAGGCTTTTTATTTGGGGTTACAAATTACAGGCCACACATCCACGTCATATTTCCCCTCTGTGTGGATGCTGCAGGATGCCACAAAATCACTTTAAGCTAACATAAACAGCTTTGTCCTGGTCTTGATTGGATTAAGAAAAAGTTTTTTGTGTTTTTAACTATCGATTGGGGTAATTCTTTACCCACGGTTTGAACTTCGAGCTCTGAGAAAAATGTGATGAGCATTTTTCACTTTTTAAAAAGAGTAAAAGGATTAATCGGTTAATCGTGAAAATAACCGTTAGTTGCAGCTCAACATGTAAAACATTGTTTAACTAGATGTACACTGAAATGGACAACATTGCCTCTTTCTTTTTCTTTTTTTTTTTCATTGATCATAAACTGATTAGGGGAATCCTGAATTTTTCCCTTTTAACCTACTAGTTCTCCTTTAATTTTTTAAAATCTAAATTTTATTGAACATTCAAAATATACCAAAGAAGAATAGAAGAATAAAAGTATAAACTAAATAAATAAATAAATGGACATCACATGGAATGCTGCAAAGTTTTCAGGGACCAGTGACTGTGTCCCTCTACATATGATACTATTAAACGTTCTCAGAAAGGGGCTATCTTGAAACAGGTCAAGTAATCTAATATTACAATATTACCAATACATTTTTGTTTGAAGCGGACGGATGGAAATTCCATTATTCTGAATAGATACTTTGGAAGCAATATTTGTGTGTAAAACATGTGTCCACTACAACCTTCCCATGGATGTCCTTCATGCTGCTGCTGCAAGTATAATCAAGCTGTCATGGCTCCGTTGCCATTAGCTGGTGAGAGAATGTTGCCTTTCTGTGTGTAATTCGCAGAAACAACATGAAATGCAGAGCATATTAGCTTCAGAATAATAATAATAACAATTTGTTATCTTTTTGTAGGTTTGTTTTGCTGGTTACTGTTATTCCCAGAGGATATGACCCCTGTTTAATTAGCTCTCATTGGCCACTTAAAAACATGGTGTAAGGAAGTCCAATTATTTGTTACACGTAGCATTCTAATCAAAGGATCAAGCAAAGATCACCAAAAGGCTGGTTGCAGGAAATATTTAAACAAAGATTTAGGCCTAATAATATCTTCTTCCCATAATATGTTGTCATTTATCAGCCATTGCTTCAATTAATCATCAGTGATTTAGCTGATAAAAGCCAGTTTAGATTATTTGATAACAAGTGATATCAGATGAAGGGAGAGAGGAATGTGTGTCGAAGAGAGATGTTAGGGGAAAAAAGGCAATAAGAAAAGAATAAGAAGACATACCCATCAGAGCGACGCTGCAATAATTAGTATAGCGGGAGAGAGAGGCACAGTGTGGGAAAGATAATCATAGTGCCTAAATGTCTGCTGAATGTTATTAATCAGCAGCATTACCCATAGTGCCCTGGCTTCTCTTCGGTTATCTCACAATACGAGGTGATGATGTTGCTCCCCACTTGATCCAGAATCATGTCAGCATCACATGTGGCCTCTTTGCTTTCTTACGTGACATTACATATTTATTTTCTCCAACGTATGTTTTTTTTGGGGGGGGGGTTTTTTCCTGTGTTCTCTAACTCACATAAACAACACACATGTAGACCCCAGAGGCTCTGAGGATCATGAAGCAGCAGACAGGCATTACTTTCTAATCTGGTTAAGTGGCCCAGTGCTGCTGCATGTGTTGATCTGTTCCCCCACAACACGTGTCTCTGGATGGGATTAATGGGCTGGTGGTTACCCGGAGGTTAGGGTTTCACAGGAGGTTTGTTTGTGACCTGAATGGGAACTAAACTGAAACAATGGCGGAGGGCTGTTTGTGTTGGTGTCTGCCTTGTTGCTTCATGTAGTATTTTCCTGCATTTTCCACAGTCCATTTCAGCAGCTTCAGTAGACTCAAATGCCATTAACAAAAGGGAAAGTGTAATAAAAATTATTTTGTTTTAAAATAAAATTAAAAAAATAAAAAAAATACTTAGACTCAAAACAGTCTGTCTTCTGGCACTGAGTTCTTGTCTAAGGAGGACTCTGTTGCTGGAAAGCTTGACATCCTTCTCCATGGTAGATTTTCCCCACTGTCATTGTTTCAGTGCTAAATGATGGAAAGTAGAACAACAGCCTTGTTTTTAGATTTCCATGACTGACACCAAAACCCTAGATTCACTGCTTTTAGGATCAGTAAAACATTCTGCGATGTCAGGCTCCATTGTGTCTGTGTTGGAAGTGTGTCAACATGATGTGATGCTTTCTCTTTGGTCAAAATGTCCACAAAGGAAGCTACAAAATATGAAACTGTCACTGTTGACATGCTTGTGGCGAAGATGTCAGGCTCCCCGTATGAATGGAACAGAGGTAGATTTTTTTGGTATGCATATTGACAGTACTGAGACTCCTCTAACCTTTTCTGCATAACGTTGACTACGCACTAGACAATTTTTAAAGGTCCAATGTGTAGAATTTAAGATTATGTATTTGCAAGTATATAACATTAACTATGTTAAAATTAGTCAAAAACTTTATCAAAAACTGTGGTATATATGCAGTCTTAAGATAATCAATTATAGTTACATGGGAAAGTGTCTCCCTTCCATTGAGAGCACCACCTTGCGCCAACATGTTTCTACAGTGGACAAAATGGCTTGAAAACACATTTTGGGTTTATTTGGGAATACAAGACAGAAAAACACGCACTCTAGTAAAGTCGACAAAGAAGGAGGAGTACAAGGAGGTTTCTTTTGTCAGCAGGCTGCTTTAAGTGAGATTTTTAACCTACATTATTCTAAATAGAGGATCATACACATATGCCCATCGTAGTTGTCCTACGTGCTTTTAGAGGGAGGGGGCAGTGGGGCAGCGCTCTGTAGGTTGCGTTCTACGACCTCACCATTAGACGCCACTAATTTGTACACGCCAGACCTATAAATCATAATGGAGTTTAAAAACATGGGAGACTGGAGACATAATGAGACCTCACACCTGCAACGCCCTCACAGTGGCGATTCCATAGACAATGCAACATCCGGTCTGCTCAATCTCATTGTCTATTGTACATTCCACTGGAGGCAGCCCGACTCAGAATCATAAAAAGCAAACATGTTTGATTTATATGATTCAACACTCGGGAGCCTCTGACTCGATTGGGAGCAGTACGAAAATAGTTTTGACACCATACATTTGAGGATTATTTGGACAAATAGTTGGATGCAACTAAGGCTGCAACACGTCAATATCACCTATTAAGGTAAATCGTTGATTTGTGTAGCGTAGGTCAACGCATCGCACTTTGAAGGTTCATCTCAAATTATGGCAGCTCCCACTCCCATCACTCCCGGGTCACGAGAAAATGAATCAATTTATCATTAAAAAAACAAAAACATCCTGGCGACCTCCAAATGCTGATACAGCAGCCTAAGTATTTATTACAGTGAGTTATGTTAGATGGTTGGCTGATATCAATGCCTGGGAGTCCTCACTGCGTATTTATCTGTTGCGTTTAAAACAAAGCGTTAACTATGGCTAGCAGGAATAAAAACAACGTGTCTACATCATGTTGCATGTGCACCCTCTTTGATAATAAACAACACAGGATCACAGGAATCACATTAAGTCATAAAAACGATATAACTGCCAACTTCAGTGAACAATAAGCTGCCATGAGTTGTCAGAGTCACTGCTGCTCCATTAATTATGTAATACTATTTTACCAGACTCTTGTGAGTACATTCACATAATAGTACATTTTGGAAACATCTACTGAGTCATCTCTATTTTGATAAAATGTTAGAAATTCGCACAAAACATTGCACAACTGTACTATTCAGTGTTCTGTCTTTTTCATTACCTGTGTCAGTGCTCATTGTTCCCTTTCATTAGCTGCCCCAAACAGGTCCTGCAGTACATCTAGACTGATCAACTTCTACACATCATTTATCACCATAAACATTGCTCATTGCTCCCATTGCAAATATGTTTGTTGTTGTCGTTCATTCATAGGCCATTTATTTAATGTGTGTTTTCTCTCTCTCTCTCTCTCTATACGTCTCCATTGTGAGGAAATCAAACATTTATTCAATGATAACAGCCTGATGTGCAAGTGAATGCAAGGAGATTGAAATAGAATGGTCGGCTGGAAAATCAGATCCCAACATCTCCAAGGTGCAAACATAATAGGAAGTGCAAAAAGAATGCCTTCGTGCCTCAGCTGTTGTGAATTCTCCTTTTGTCAGTCAGGGACCGACCATCTCTGCCATTGTTGCGCTTTAGAGAAGGAATTGGATTTTTTTTTCCTGTGGTTCTTTCCACATGTCTGCGGCTGACTTCCCTCGCTCACCAATGGGCAGACTTAATTAGGACATTTCTGAGTGATTTATTCACAAAAGGACACTGGCTGTATCTCTGACCAATTCATTTTGAATAGATGAGGACAATGCCTTCCAGAAATTACTAATGGCAATGAAAAAATAAGCAATCAAGCAGGGTTTGAAGCTGTAGATGAACTGCAACCCATTTGTTTGCATCTTATTGCTTTTCCAATATATTTTGATCACTCTAATGAAGTCTGAGGTTTGTGGGAAAATTACAAATGACTGAACCAGCAACAGGGACAAACAAAAAGGTTGCTCAGAATTTAGACACGTCCTTGTCCATCTTTAAGGTTCATATCATAAACACTGTACAGGCATGGAGACAGGTGCACTCTTTCATAAGCTTGTACTCATTCCCAGAAATGACATATTGCCCTTTACCTTACCACATTGCAAATAGTCGATCATACTAACCAAGTTAATGCGAGTTATAATGGCATTTTGCTAACACAAACGCACAGCCTTGTGCTGTGAAAAGGTCAGCATTTTAATGGCTTTGCTCCCTGTGGTAATCGCCTTTTTGGTTAGCTGTGCAAACTAAATGAGAAGATGTCGGCCCGCGTGTGAGGTTAACCTATGCCGCTCCATTTTAATAAGTGACGTGCCATTAGCCTTGGCCTCCGCTGTGAGCCCTGTGAAATCGGGTAATCCACTGACTCACTTTGCTGCCCATCAGCAAGCGCTGGGGGAGGAGATTTTGCCCTTAAACTCTCATTTCATCACTATTATCTCAACGTGACTCTCTTCCGCCATATGTTAGAAGAGCTCAGAGACATTGGAGAGGATTGAATTTGTACAACTGTGCCAAAATCACAGGGTTGACTTATTGTAAATTAGGGGTGTGCAATTTTTAAATACAAAAATGTATTTGCTATATTGGCAGTATTCTGGGTCTCACAATTAGACAAGTTTATTAGTCAATTAGTTAGACAAGAATAGTGATGTTGTGTGAGTGATGGCTTAGTTGCAAGAGATCCAACAAACCTCAGTCATAATTAAGATGCACATTACAATTGTGACAACAGAAAAACAACATAGACAACTTTTATTGTTTGTGTTTTTTGGAGCTGTAATGAAGCAAAGTTGAACCTTAAATGAAATGTAAGCCTGAGTGTCTTTATTTTAACGACATGCTTTAACTTAAAGGCCTTAAAATGTAACATTTGAAAAACAGACACTCAGATCATGATAGCAGTTTGCATCCTTCCTTCAGTGAAGAATCTTGGTGTTGCCAGACTAACAAGGCAAGATTAATTCCCCCAAATCTGCATTCAAGTCTCAGGACATGACAAAAAAAACTAATTAATAGGAGTAAATAGACTAAAATGAGTCCTCTGGATGTTGCAAAGTGCTTTATTGCTCCCCTCCTGCTGCAGCTAAAACCCTCCTGATTGGTTTAAGAATGCACGCTTGCACTGATAATCAGCATAAATCCATGTGGAGAATTTCACAACGTCCATAAGTGTTCCCTTCAGGGAGGAAAGAAGAGTAGCATAGGACTCCGTAGTCAATGTTGTTTTCACACTAGCCAGCGTGTGTCGCGTCCTAATCCTTCCCCCTGAAAGCCAGGCAGCGTTAAACTAGCTGGAATGAGTGCCATGCAGGGAGTAAATGGAGGGAGACGACCGTCCACAATGGCCCTGGAAAGTGGCTGCTCTTGTAAACGGGAGGATTAGAGGGAAAGAAATCCTCGTCTCCTTGTGAAGGCGTGCCCACAGAGACAAAGCTCAATGTTTCCACTCTTTCTCTGTACCTATATTCCTCCACACCCAACTCTACAGTGCGATCATGAGTGCAAAAGCAGGGAGGGATAGGACCTGATCTATTCATTATATCTGTTTCTTTGACCATGTATTCTAGCAACTAAACAAAATCAAACTAACTATCTTGTGATTTGGATTTGTAATGCAGGCTCACTCTACCTGGTTTCTTGGTATGCACCAAAATATCTCAACATTAGTTCAATACATCCCCCTAGACCATTGTTCTGAGGTCCAGGGTCCACAGAGAACATTCAGACAATGTTTTTGATCCCTTGATTTTCCCTCCAGTGCCATCATCAGGCAAAAACAAAATATGACCGGTCATTAGTGTTAGACAAATTAAATTGTTGTTTTGCTATATTTTTATTTAACCTACTAACTTACCAACACACTAAACTAAGATAGTGAACACTGTGTAGAAAACATCAGCACATTAACATTCTCATTGAGAGTATGTTCACTAAGGGTGTGAAGATACACTATGTTCACAAATTTGATAGAAATCACAATTTACAGGGCCCTATTTGATATACAGTATCGGGATATAGTAATACACCAAAATTCTTAATAATTAATATAGTATATTGAATGGCACTGATGTTTTACCATTACAGAAAGATATGATAGTGACCAGAATTTCACTTGTGGAAGGTTTCTTGTTGCTTCCCTCCACATATTGTAATGCACTTTTTCTGAAATCAGTCATTCTTTCTGTATTAAAGGACTAGATGATATTCAATGGTATTAGAGTATCAGGATACACTTTTTCAAACATGATCCAATTTGATTGAGACTTCACAATGTGACTATTGCAATTCACGATGTATAGTCACACCCCTAATGTTAACGTGGTCAGCTTAACAGGGCCATCAGCCCTGCCCTGCAATATTTTCATTTTTTTGGCCCTACATGTACAGTATTTTTTTTTTTTTTTTTTTAAATAATCTGTTTGTTAATGAATGAATGGCATTTACTAGCTTCTTTTTTCTCTTCTGTCTTACATCTATTATTCATACTCCCACCATTTCAAACATTTTATTTTCACTGCATCCTATACAATTTGGCGTGCAATCACCAAGCAGGTTGTGACCAATCACGTGACCAATCTCTCTCTCGCTCTCTCTCTCTCTCTCTCTCTCTCTCTCTCTCCATATTAACACTTTAAAGTGAGCTCATTAAGCAGTGGCCCTTGAGGTCTCTAAGCTGTTCAGAGGACATGCAGACATCCATTTGTATTCCACACCTGACGCCCTGATAAATGGGAAAAAGGGTCTCCAGGTAACATGGACAGGCATGACTGGAGAAAACGGAGCAGCCCATCACCTCCACTACCCATAATCCTTTCCCTCCCTCTCTTGAGCCTTCGCTTCACTGATGTTCCACTCATTTTCTGCCCTGCACTGTTGCCTTTTCTTTCCTTCCCTCTCTGCTCTTCCTCACCTCTTTTACTGCCCTCATTTGTCCAACACCAAACTCCTCTTTTTCATGTCTCTTTTTTCGGGGTCCTGTCAGTTTGATTTTCACTCAGTTTTCGTTTTTGTATATCTTTATGCTCCTTGGACACCCGATGATCCATATACCTAACGAGGACTTTATTTGCAGGCCCTGCAGAGTTTGATGACACCTAAGTAACAGTGCTTTTCGTAATGCTAAACTTCTGCTAGAGAAATTGTAGGCTCAGACCTGTGTGTGTGATTGTGACTTGTGTTGTGAATGTGTGTGCGGGAGAGAATGTGTGTTAATGCGTATCAGACAGCACACTGTGTTTGGCTGATGGAGTCATTCAGTTGCATAGATATGCCCCCCAGAAATGCTGTCTTTTATTGTCTGCGTGCTTTCCAAGATGTCTGCAGTGGGATGCCAGGTGCCCGCTTTCCTCCCTCTTTTTCACTTTCCATTATCTGCACAATAACCAGCCATAAAGCCTCATTCTCAAATTGAAAATGATACACAAGGAGCAAAATTCCAATTAGAGACATTAGCATTTTGAATGTGTCACTAAATCAGTTATGCTACCCAAACATGGACAAAGACCACCTTCCTGATGTTCAGAGAGTCACAAGTATAGTGGAGTGAAACATCAAACACATGTTCATTAATAACAAGTCTTCAGTGTAAATATGTACGCTAATCAGACAAACCTCTCTTTATGAGGTAATCAGGAGAGAGGTGTGTGTGCATTAGTTCATTTGTGTGTATTATCGGTCTCCCAGATAATTATAGCAGACAGCTGCCACGGCATCCTGGATCAGTCCCACGTCAACAAGCCACAAAAACACACTTTGTCACACCCACACATGCACACAAAAAATAGGTCCCACATCAACATGGCATCATTATTAGCGAGCTGATGGCCAGATTTATGTCATTTTATTAAGTGTCTCAGACAAGACCGGGCAAATTGTGTCTGCAATGCATCCAGAGTGTCTTGTACATAGATGAGATGCACCTGCCACGGAGCAAGGCAGAAGGAGCTGTCGAGATAACAGGAGACAATGATTTCAAAGCTCACCGTGCACAAGATGCAGATGTGGTTGTGTTAAAAACATCCCATGCTTTATGTAGAATACAGGAGATAGGGACGCCAGTTGGTCTCGCCCGGCCGACAGAGGTTGGAAGCTAGGTGTGGGGTGTGGATCTTTATCCCTGCTTCTTGCTACACCTGATCTTTTCTTTTATGCGCCCCAATCTGTCAAAACACTCCCTTGTCTTTCCACCCTGCTGTCTTTCTCTCTCTCATTTCTAGTCGGTGTTCTCCGGGCCTGGTGTGGTATCATGCCTGCATGCATCATAGACCTGGTAACAAATTACACAGAGTAGCCACTCTGCTTCCCCTCTCACTCAGCTGTCAAGTGGAGCCACTGAAGCGTTCACCTCCTCCCCTCTCCATCCATCCCTCCATTTCCTCATTCAGCCTTTCTCCGCCTCCTCACCATCATGCACATCATCCCCCACTTCCTATACCTGTTCACCCCTTGGGGCAGGGAAGTGATCTGCCTCCAAATTGTCAGCCCCCTTCATTTCTCCATCCATCCACCTATCATTCTTCTTCTTTTTCTTTTCAGCCTTCCCTGATCCAACACAGACACATTGAAGCTATTTAGGAAGGATGTACACTTCAGAGCCATTTCCATTTGTTGTCCAGTTAATTTGAAAATAAAGACCAGACCATTGCTGGATTTTAGCAATGTTACAGAGGTGAAATAAGGCCATCCTTAAAATCTGTATTACTTGTGAATTAATAGACGGCTCCTAATCAAAGATAACACCCAGCTTTCTTACAGTGGTGCTAGAGTCCAATGCAATGCCATCCAGATTAACTTTTTTGTTGGATAATAAGTCTCTAATGTTGTTAGGATCCAGTACAATTACTTCAGTTTTGTCAGAGTTTAACAATAAAAAGTTATGAGACATCCAGTTTTTATGTCCTTAATACATGCCTGGAGTTTAGCAAACTGATGGGTTTCATCTGGCTTCATTGATAATTGTAATTGTGTGTCATCTGCTAGGCAATGAAAATGTATGGATTGCTTTCTTATGATCAGAATCAGAATCAGAATACTTTATTTATCCCCCAGGGGAAATTGTTTCTTTACAGGTGCTCCTTGTAAGCATAGAAGAGATACGTTTAAAAAATATGCAAAAAACAAAATATATATAAAAGGAGTATGTACATTAATAAAAAGAGTATATACAGAGTATATACAGTAAGGTGTGAACGGTGTAAAATAAATAAATGTGCGACAAAAAATAATAGTGTATGAGAACTGCAGTATAAAAATGAATGATCTGAGGGAGTGAAAAGGTCCAAGAGCCATTCTAAATGAAGAAAGTATAGAGTGAATAGCATTGGTCCAAGCACAGAACCTTGTGGGACTCCATGTCTAACTTTCTCATATCCAGGTGATTCCTTATTAACATGAAAAAACTGATATCTCTCACATAAGTACGACTTAAACCAGCTTAAAGGGGATCTTTTAAGGTCAATTTGGCATTACAGCCTCTCTAGTAGGATATGATGATCACTAGTGTCAAAAGCCATACTAAGATCCAATAAGACTTCATCAGTTGCAGTGAGGAGGTCATTTGTAACTTTCACCAATGTCGTTTCTATGCTGTGATGCTTTTGTAAAACCTGACTGGAAATCCTCAAGTAAACTGTTATCCTGAAATCATCCGGTTGTAGCACAGTTTTAAAACATCCGGCTTTACTTCATTTGTGTCACCCAGCAGGAAATATATAATTGTATTCCTCAGTGTGTCCTCTCAGAGGACTTTTAGGATATTTTTCATTCGATTTTACCACTGGACATGTCACATCTCTGTTTACTAACTCATAAGTAAAATTATATTTGTCCTACTCCATCCATGCTAGATAGAGATGCTTTACATCAATGGGCAGGAATATGCATGTAATAAACCATTTTGTGTCTTAAGCACATCGGATACAAAAATGAACAGATGTTCCAAACAGCCACATGTTAGACATCTAGTATCTATTGTTAGCCAATAGATACTATACAATACAATCGCATAGATAACAAGGCATACTTTCAGTCTCTCGAAAGGAAGGTTAATATTGTTGCACAATCTACAAATTCTGACACATGAAAAATGTTGGACGATCTCATTTCTAGAACTGGTTGGTCAAGCATTTCTGTAGTAGTAGTCTCCTTAAAAGGGGTCAGTTTATGCAGTTTTGGAATTGGACAATGCTGGCCATTTTGCTCTGCAATTGGCCAGATGTGTGGAGGTGAGAAATGTGTGAACACCTCTCTCAATGCACATTTTCATTCCTCATGCTACTAGTTCTGTCACATTTCTATGTACAGTCAACTACGAAAGCATGAATTACTTCAAGGTGGTGCTGGTCGAATGATGGCATTCTTAATGATTGTAGGCTTTGAGTCAACTATCTTGCTAACAAAAGTATCCCCCACCACAGATATCATGATTTGAATGCACAGAACATAATCAAGATTAGGGACAACATCCTACAAATGATAGCATAGCTCAGTTCATACAGTCCTGGAATTTGTACTTTGATAGATTAGACGAGTGGGCAGTGAGTCTGAGCACTGGATATCTAACCTGACACTCACACATCTAGTTCTGCCGTTCTGCCTTCATGGCAGCGCAGGAGCAAGACACGGCTATGATTAATAGCTCAACAGTGGGGCCCTGACCTCTGAAGGTCACCAGGTTGTTTCCTATTTGACTTGCCACACACACAGCACACTCATTCATAATCATTTACAAGTACACACTCGGGAGCAGTCTAACGCACCACTGCCTCTGCGTCTAGTCCACCAAGACAATATTCTATATTTTGTGTATTTACTGGTCACTGAGGAGCTTTGAATATCTGGCTCTATCAGGTTTGATGGCGTGATAAGATGCCTTGGCTTTCATTAGTATGTTGCAGTGTCATAATACTACTGCTGTTAAATGGCAAGTGACCAAGTCAAGATAATAAATGAGTCCCAAAGTGTACTGGAGACTGGTGATCCTCTCCCTAACCACTTCCCTCATAAAGTTACCCTTATAATTATATGTATTGTCTACCTTGTGTTCCTCTCTAGGTGTTGGTGGGGATGTGGGTCATGACCCCGAAGTCTTAACCAGAGTGGAGAAGAAGCATATGTTAACTCTTTAAAATGGATACTCGAATATCTGTAAACGGTTTCACTTAAACCCAGTATTTGCTTTTGAGAGTTTGGAAATGTGAGTATCTGTATTTCATCATCATATTCGGGCCCTGAACAGAAACACCTGCAAGTGCAAAGCTGGTGTTCTGAATCGAATTCTGTATGTGTTGAAATTTCCTTTCACAGAAACCAGAAAAATAAATCAAGTTGTTGCAGTGACAATTGTTTTTGTATTTGAAAAATCTCTTTAGTTTACATTAAGAACTGCTTACACCACTTGTTATTTAATAAAATAAATTAAAACTATTTCACTTACTGCTGGTGATCTCTCCCCTGCTTAATATATTTATTTATATTTATTTAATTGTGAGGTGTGTACTTTAACAAGTATACTTGCTTATGAGCCAGTTGTGTGATCACTGCATGTGTGCCTTCAGGATGCTGCTGAGACTTACATCTGAGGGCATAATTCTTAATAACCATCTATTGTGTACAGTGTTTTTACTACTCCATGTGAGTTTGCTCTGTTAATGTCATACAATCTGGACTTTTCATAGAATGTGGGAATGTTCTTAAAACGGTAGTACAGGGATAATCGTGTTGTTCTCACACAAAACAATAATAGTTTGATTTAGTAATATATTTATAGTTTTTGTTTAGTTTCTTTAGTTAGTGGAAGAAGGCTCCATTAAAAACAAACAAAGGAAATCTCACCCCTGTTGTTTGGAAACAGGCCTGGCACAAAACTTTGTTCAACTACGAAGCTAAGAAACATGACATTTTGTCGACTTTGAACATAATAAAATTAAGTAGACAATAGTCTAATTTCTATAGTGGTCACTGTGGCCTTGTGTTACTAATAAGAAGAACTCTGTATAAATTGCAATTGCAAACAAATGCAAATTAACAAGAATGTGCGAGTGCCTGTTGTTAATGGTAAAAATAGCTTTACATGTAAATCCAATACAGTGGGGAAAAAAAAAAAAAGTAATACATTTGTGTCAGTCTGTTTTCTAACAAAATCTACAGATTCCTAAAATTGAATTAAATTTAATAAGTAATACTGTGAGATATTCTTGTTACTCTAATGAAGAATATAATTTTTTTTTTTGCTAGTTTGACACACAGATGGCTCAGATGGTAAAGCGGTCGTCTAGTGATCGGAAGGTTCCTGGTTCGATCCCAGACCCTGCAGTCAACATGTCAAAGTGTCCTTGAGCAAGACACTGAACCCCAAATTGCTCCTGATGGTGTGCCATCAGTGTATGAATGTGTGTGTGAATGGGTGAATGAAAACCTGTGGTGTAAAGTGCTTTGAGTGGTCAACAATGACTAGAAGAGCACTATATATAAATACAGGACATTTACCATTTACACTGTAAAATACAGTATGTATACAAGACACGCAACGGCCACTAGTTCTCTTGGAAGTGGTCTCATTGTTTTCCATAGTGGTCAACTGCCAGGTTAACCACAGTAATGATTAAAATGCGACGGCTAGCACTGTTGAGGGATGCTGAGAGGTGTGGATGTAAGAACTGTGACTCACGGGCGACTTGTCCACTGACACACTCCTACTGGGTGAACTGAATATGTTTGTCGCTGACAGGCCCAGAATCGTTCAAGTGGCTTGGTGCTTCCTGTTGTCCCAAGATGGCAGAGCCTGTTCTTTATGGAGCTGCAGCTGCAGGTAGTAATTACTGATTAGACTGTGGAGAGTGGGGACAAATGCACTGTATAATCAGAGAGCCTGTCGACAGTGCGAGCCCTTCACAATGGCTTGTAATTAACAAGATAATTGGTGAGAGATGGCAAAGATTTCTTGAGTTCTTCCTTATTTGCATGTCATTTTGCACTGAGTTCTTTATGACTCCTTTCTTCATCTGTGAAGGTTGAGTTGCTAATGATACTGTGCCCTACGGCGTGACGTGCTTGTGTTGTGGATTCAAACTTGGAGCGTGCAGCCGCCGGGGGAAGTGAAGTGTGCACCTGTGTACTCCGAAGATTCAATATTTGTTTTGTGGCATAATCCAGAGTCATTCTCTGTACAAGTGCTGTTCCCTCTGTCGCTCATCACATTTGCATGTAAGAATACGCTATAAGCTTTTTTAAGCATTGTTTTATCCTGTAGGAAAGCCCTACAGGGCTCTTTCTGGATTCTTCTTTTAGCCACTGAGAATATCTCTCTATATATATTCATTAGTGTTATTACTACAATGACTACAATAATGAGTGCTCGGGCGGCTTCCTTACAAATACTATTCAGTACCTCACACACTCAGATAGTCAGATGTTTATCGCTCCTTTTCCAATTATATTTCTCCAGATTAAGGTGTCGCAGTGGAACTTGTTTCCTTGACAACGCTGTCGTTATTTCGCCCTTCTTCCAAGTACCCTTAATCTGAGCGGATATGAAACCTCTTCATGTGTATTTTTTCCCCCACTTAGCCACAATACTGCTGTCCAACCTCTTACATCCACATCATGCAGTTCTTTCTTTGAGCGACTTATATGGAAAGTGTGGTTGATGCTTGACTTTTCCTCTCCCTCTCTCTTCTTTTCCTTCCTCCTTTCTTCTACCACTACCACCCAGTGTGAGTTTGAAAGGATTTCATGTGTGGCGTTGACTCTTTCTGATGTGTGCTTAAAAAGAGAATATATGACATGAAGAAACACAGTGTTTAGCAGATTCTATGGCGTCCAAAAAGGAGCGAGGAAAAAACAACCTACCTTCATAGACTGATGAAGCACGAATGGGGTTAATAATGTATAAGGTTTTCAAAAATTCAATTTCGACAATGCAAGCTGTTGGGGAAAAAAATGGCAACATAGAGAGTGTATATTTGACAGGTGACATGATTCTTTTTCATGTAATTGATTTGCTTTGCCATTTGTTTCCCTCCTTTTTTCTATCTTATGTGGTGCGCAGGAGGCAGCTAGTGTGATATATGAACCTGGAGTTCATTTTTCCCTCCATACCGCTGGGTAGCCTCCAGTGCAATGAACAGTGGGTGCTTTTCCTAGCCGGGTTGCGGCAGATATTAATGTTCCTCACTTACTAAACACATGTCTCCACTATATGTGGACTGGATTTCCAGTCGATAAGGCAATGTGAACAAGAAAATTCTCCGGTAGGATAACCTTATGACGATTTAAATCTTGTTTTATCAGTGGAATGATGTACTGTATAATTGTTTTAGTTTCTACTAAATATGTGAAGGAAAATACTAAATTTCTCTCTCATTTCCTGCCTTTCTTTATGGTATCTCCATCAGGTAAGAATTCTCTTCACCTCAGTTTGCGTTGAATGTGTGTTTGTGCTGTATACATTTCACTGCGTGTGTTTCATCATGTCTGAATCTTTCTGACACTTGATTCAGTCAGTGACTTCCCACTAACAGTTCAAAGGGCCTGTGTGCACAGTCTGCCTGACGCACGCCCCCCTGCAGTCTGAAGCACGGCTGCATGTTATCGTACATCATGTGCATCCTGGTGTGTTTATCAGCAGCTTAGAATTATACAGCCATAAAGGTTACAGTGTACGGGGGATGTGTCATTCTCTGTGAGGAGTGTATAATGCACCCTTAGCTTGTGCTTTCTGACTAAAGCATTATCCTAAAGCTTGGGCTTTTCTGATGTTGTATCAACCACTCAGTCACTTGCTGCTTGTTATTTGACGCCTCCTCTCACTTTCTGAGGAAGAAGTTTGAGCCCACTTGTATCTTCCGCAGCTGCAGCACTCTCCCACGTCTTTGAACTGATCAAGCACTTTGACAATTAAGACTGAATAGCACAATGGCAAACGTTTGCTTTATTGTAATTCTGTTTTGTCAAACTGTACGCCTGTAGGTGATAGCCTTACTGTCTTTGATATCCCCTTTTCAGTCAATGTTTTTTACTTGGCTTCATTTGCCATTTGCTCTAGAATACTCATTCAATTTTTACTGCTGTATGAGACTGTGAACAGCTTGCAAGGCGGGAGCGCAGTAATTACCACAGTTATGTCATGCGCAGCTGAGGAACGTAGCCTGGGGAGGAGAAAGGCCACTGTGCAGTGATGGCCCCCCGAAAATTAATGGAGAATTGGAAATGAATCAATAGCTAATGAAAATGTGTGTTCACTCTATTACTGCTTTTATGACGGCCGTAGCCTCAGGCGGGGCGCTTTGTCACCCGACTACCAAGGGAACGGTGGCGCCCATCTATGTGTCTCTCATGCTTTGTATTTCTCTGCACTTCTTCCTGCTTCTGCTATCTCAGGCATCATATTATTAGAGGTATGGGAAAGGTCTAATTTCATATCCACAGGGATACTTGATTAGTCCTAATGTTTGGCTTGTATTGTGAGAAGTCATGTCTATCTACAGAATTACTTTTGTGCTGCAGAGGTGATTGAATGTTTATGCCCCCCTCGTTGTTGTTTCTACCATCAGTGAAAGCAGCCCCATGTTTTGGACTTACAGTGTGGCAAATGTCTACATTCAGAGCAGCGGCCCAAGTTCATCTCATACATGGAGAGAAAAGATATAGTTACGCTATAAATCAATAAATAAACAAAGCTAGACCTGGATATTTTTGCTTGCCCAGGCCAAGTAACCTCTTGTGCTCGAGCAAGTGGACGTCATTCAGGGGTCTGATGAGACTAATGGAAAAAAAAAAAACTGTGACGTGTAATGTATCTGAAAATTAACTGTGTACTTTGTCACTGAAGCAGAGACACAGCAGTCTGTTACAGCACCAATTGTTCACCCTCAAAACTGGACATTGTAGAAGTTAATTATGGGTAGCCATGTTGCATTGTGTTGCAGCATGCAAGAGACTTGTGTCTTTTTCCTAGAAGATAAACGCAGTGCTGCTCCTGTCGAGGCTTCAAAGCTTGTAATGCCCCCATGAACTGCAGTATTAATCACATTCTTTCTGTATAATATAATTCCATAATGATATATCTGACATTAGATGTCTTCTGTAATTACTCATCAATTTTTCCATGTTGGAAACAGTTATTGTTGTTAACCAATAACTAACCGTCCATGATCTTGGGTAAAGTCTGTCAATCAATGAAAGCCTTTGTGTCTGACTTCTGGGCTGATAAGAGGCCACAGTTTTGACTGCATGGCAGCTTTAATCTCAAAGTAACCAGCAGTTTATACAATTAGTTAGTAGGTGTCAAAGTTGTAAGCTGGATATGCCTCAATGTTGAACACAAAAAAGAAGTGTAAGAACCGAAAAAAAAACCGTCCACTTGCCATGTGTTGTTTGTTGCATACATGCTGTCATGCTGAAAGACCACAGATAACAGGTCTCAAGCACAAAGACACCTTCCAGACTGGCTCGGGATGCAGAAACCAAAGGCACAAACTGGTGTTTTTATTTTTACCGGAGGGTCCATTCAGAGTAGATATTATAGTTATGGGTTTAATGCATTTGAATAATACACTATTTAAATTTTCATATTGAAAAAGAGAAATGTCTTTAAGGATAAGGACTTACAATATTTTTGGCAAATATAAACGAGTTTCGGGTTGCTTATAGTTTAGAACTGCTAATGTGACGCTGAACTCTCTATAGTTACATCCAGGACCGGCACAAATGGAAACAACATGGTGAAATCTACTAGACAGTGAATGTCCTGAAGGAGGATACTCTTAACATAATTTGCGCCTCGAGATACGCCACCTTATTGGCTATTTCCGGTGTCGGCCAATATGTACATGGAAGGCTGGTATCAGTGTATCGGCATATAAAGTGGCAGTCAAAGATACCAGTGACCAACAATAATCTGTTGCGTTCCATTGATTTTGTACTGGCTACATCTGCTTTCCTACAACTGGCTGCAGCTTTAAAAAACCCCTCTGATTATGCTTTGATCCATGCTTTTGATGTCCATGTAGTGTATGTGATGCATGGCTTAACATTATAGAGGTTCGGTTCAGTTATTTTTCATACCAAGGATTTTTTTTATTTCCTTGACCTAAAAAAAGATGTCAGTATCGGTCAGTGGCCAAATTGTTACTTTAAATATCAGTATCAGCCCACAATTTCCAGAATTTCAGTGAATGTTTTCTTGCGCCCCCAACAATATTTTATGACAGTTTAGTTCACTTTATCCATTCCCTAAGAGGAGACTAGTGAGGTCACACAGATGCTATTTTGCTTTGGGAGTGATATTTAAAAAAAAAAAACTTCATATAAAAGCAGACAAACACATTGTTTAATCCACTCTTTATACTTTTGCTCTTAATGTTTTTGACACCACTCTGATAGGTTGAGAAAACCCAAAACTTGAGAGACCTGCTGTGCCTAGTAACAGTTGCTAAGCAATGATTTGACATTTGCTGTTTTGGATCAAATGAGCAACTAACAAAGTGACTTTCAGACATAGAAAGGTTTCAGCCTTGCATTATGATAAATGAGTAGGATATTACTAGCACTGTCGTCTCTTAACTCACCAACTATTTTTAGGAGATCGCCAGCAGAAAAACAAATCACACCTCCGATTTTAGAAAAAGATACGTGAACAGAGGAGGAAACCTGTAATGTCACTTATCGAGGTTGTACAGGGGCACAGAGCTCAGTGCACATTCGTTGACTGCTGCCCCAGGATTCACAGATCATTTCTCTTCCTTGACATGGTACAAGCAGCACTGCCCTGGGGTGCCTGACAGAGCATGACATCGCCTCTGTTTGAGTGCGCCTATGTGTGCACATTGCAAAGAGGGCCCAAACCTTGAGCTATCAGTGCCTCCTGCAGACTGAAAACCCTCAGGGTCCTCCTGCCATGCTCGCTGCCTCACTTTGTTAACATGCTGTATGTACTCTAGATCCCAAACTGCATTTTTACAAGGTTGCTGTGGCTACCATTGAATGTATCAGCAGTATAAACTATCCCTTAATTTGATGTTTATAATCTGCAGCTGTGTAGTTTGTAAGTGTTAAATCAATTTTAGACAGATGGAAGATGGATTTATTTTATTGATTCTTCGTTTCAGTCAGCTCACATACTGAAGACTCTGGCACATTGATTACTTTTAGATAAATTTTAATCTATTGACAAATTGCTGGCAATCAATTTTTTTGCTTTAATGGCACTTCCATTCAGCTCACTATTGATGCTATAGGTGTTTCATTATGATCTCTGGGTTAGTTTTTATCAGCCTTAATGTCAAACCTAATGTTTAAATAACCACTTTGCTCCTTCCGTTCTCTAATTTACTATATGCAGTAGTGATTGATGTCAGCCTATTTGTGTTCCGTCGCTGTCCTATGAAGACAGACGATCTGATCCTTGGAACATGATCCATTCTAGTTTTCACCAGTAATAAAAGACTCAAGAAGTGCTTAAAACAAGTCACATCTACGTAAAGTAAGACAGGGCAAAGCCAAGAGATTTGAGATAAGGGATTAGATAGATTAGGTAAAGGATGAAAGTGGGAAATCTGCTTGAATCCGATGTCACTCCTAATGACATGGTCAAATGATGAATCTATTCTGATCTCTGATGTATATTGACATACGAACCCTAGAACCACAGCTGCAGAATGGCACCCAATTAGTGTTGTCTAAATTGTCATTTTGACCAACTCCAAGCCCAAATCAGATCTTGGCCAAATGAGAAGACCTGTGAAGACCTTAATTATGAAGCATTTGTCAAATTGTACTCAGTAAGCAACCCACGTTCTCCATATCCATATCCTGTTTGGATGTTTGATTGACAGCCTCAGCTAACACACTTGTTCCCTTAGAGTGCCTCCTATAAAAGAGGACTTAAAGAGGAGTTAAAGACCCTTGAACTCTGGGTTCAAAGGTCCCTCACATGAAGAAATCAACCATTCACAGATGTTCCTATACTGAGTGAGGGGTAAAGTCCCAATTGGAGGCACATTAGCCAGCGGACCGGTGAGCCTGTGAATACCCTTCGGTGCCTGAGCAGGTGGTCTCCCATACCGAGTGCAGCACATTAATCCATTCTGTTAACAAATAGGCAGCCCAGGTAATAGAACATTGCCAATGGCTTGTATTTCTCCAATTACAGGGAGACTTGTTTAATTTGTCTGTGCTCTGGACGCAGAGTGGGCAGAATGGAGTAAAAGGGGAAAACAAGGGCTGGGCCAGAAAGTGATATCAAATGTGGTAAGGATGACAGTGATTGAGGGGAAAAGAGAAGAGGGTGGAGGGGAACGAAGGAGAGCTGAAAGGACAAAAGTAGCTGAGAAAGTGTCCAGATTGGCAAGCAGGAACAGGACTTAAATGGCAGCGTTGTGCAGTCAGCAGTATTGCATATAGCCTGCTCTTACCTATGAATGTTTGCCTGGCCTGCTGTCGATCAAAAATAGTGTTAAGTGCACTGCACGTGATGCATTTGGAAAGAGCCCAGGAGACCTCTACTCCAAATACTACAAATTGGCCTGTATACTTTCGAACTAAGATAATCACTGTGATCAGCATGCACACAATATTAGACTTTTCCTAAAATCTGACTTGATGTAGATTAGGGAAAATGAATACTCTTTTACACTGCTATCCAGTGCTACCACTAGCATGTCAATTACTAACCTGTCATTACATGTCTTAATGAATAAAGTAAAAATTTAATGAATAGATATTGACCAAATTGGCAACATATGTCCTGGTCTCCTCCCTAAATTTTGCAATGTAGAAATACGAGCATCTGTTTTTAGTGTTAACAGACAACATTTAACCATAAAGATTAAATTGTTCTCAATTTTGACTGTTTTCTTAGAGCAGTTAAATATCTGAGTATAAATTTTAATTTAAATGCCAGTATAAATAAGTCCATAGGAATATCCTTAGTGTGCATGTTGGTAACATATTAAGACTAAATATATGAAATTCACTGACAATGGAGCACAAACAACAATGCAGTGCCATATCTGTTTCTGAACAAAAAACAGCCGTCATGTGCCATGGTGAACTGAAAGCAGCTGAGAGCAGCTAGGACTCTCTTCCAGTTCATGCAGAGCTAGATATGACCAGAGCTGTATGCAACCCTGTCATGGTCTGCTGTCGTAGTTTGGTACGACTAACATTGAGTGCTCATCATGCTAATGATGCAAACAAAAGTGGGATGACTACAGAGAGAGTAATTAATAGTAAATTGCGTTTTTATGACCCGCTACACACACTCATTTAGGTAACACTTGATCTCCCCTAAAAGGACAGACTGTCCTTCCTTCAGGAAAGATAGAAAATACTTTCAATCTTCTTTTTTGGACATCTCCTCCATCCATAGTTGTTCTATAGTCCCTTAGGCTGTACTGTATTTGATGTATAAAGATACTCAGCTCATGTGTGCAGTGACTTATTTGTGATATTCATGCTGCTGTGCCGTTCCCATGAGGATCTGGAAGAATAGTGTTTTACCTCTCTATTTCCCTTTGGTCCAGTGGCAGCTGAGTTCGCTGAACGGGCCCTCTGACTTGTGATCAGCAGTAACAATCACCTCTCCCCCTTAATTTGTCAAAATGACTGACCCACACAAGGACAAATCCATTGCTCACTGTCATCACCTTGGTGACCATCTTAAATTTCCTCTTGTGCTGGGAGTGGTAAGCTGCAAGTGTTCACCCAAACCATTTCTCCACTCATCTGGCTTCTCTCTCTTGCTCTGGCTGTTCTCTCTGACAAAACATCTGAACAAACAGTGTTTTCGTTGAAGTTCTTTTTATCCCAGGCGTTGTATTTGAAGTACCTAAAGACATTAAAAACTGACTGAATGCTGTCTGAATACGTAGAACTAAATGCACTGAAGCAAATACTCTTATTACTATTCATGCCAGAAGACTGTTTTGGCTTATGAGGGTGCAATACTCCTGTTTTAATCGCTTTAGCTCAATAGTGATATTGTTTTAATTCATTTTACATTTTCTAAAGGCAATTGAAACTAAATTGCTTAAACTAATGTTGTATTCTATTACAGTAAACCTCTTTAACAAACACTGCAACTGTATATTAATTAACACCAACTGCATTGTCTGACAAGAAGAAGAGTACAACATGACCATTATTACAAACTTTTAAAAGAAGCTCCTGGTGAAGTTTTGCATCTCAAACTAGCTTGATTTTGACACTGTTCTCAGTCCAGTGTTATTCATATTCCCCTTAGATTCAAATCCAAGGCAAGAAAATGAAAGCAATGCTCCCCTGATCTTTTCTTGGAATTTCTGTCCAAGCTATTTTAGCAATTAGATGTGGGCTTGAGCGTCCATTAGTAATTTCATTTAGGGCCAAAGCAGAGCCCCTTCTCTTCATCAAGGCTTATTTCCAATTAATGAGGTTTATTAGATTATAATTCTACCTCACACGTTTAACAAAAGATTAAATTGGCAAAACTGAAACTGAATATACTTTTGTAATACAAGTGGAATGAATGAAACGCTAAGACTGTAATAAGTCATTGGACATGCTGAACCAGGCTGGGAGGGCCAGAACACTCAAAGAGGCATCTTATGCTGTAGGGTAGCTCTTAAATGAAAGTGACATGACAGCGCTAATGAGACGGCTTCACATTTCGTGTTACTCCTGCCTGAGGGATACATTATAGCTGACTTAATGAGAGGAGATATTGTACACAGGCATTTCTATAGCTGAGCGATGGGACCGTCGGCCTTGCTGCTGAGGTACAAGCAACCACAGCAAGCAAGTGGTTTGTTAAAGTGCTTGACAGATTGAGCAACGGGGAGCACACTGGCTAAATACTTGTTCCTTTGACCGAGGCTTCAGGGCAAGAGCAGATCAGATTTTTGTTATGTTTCATCCAGAAATTAAATTTATACAAATACAATACAAAACAACGTACTTCACAAG
>KV751334.1:6239732-6348903 GCA_001698575.1 Mola mola | reverse complement strand
GTCACAAACATATATTTCTGCAATAGTGAAACATCAGCACCATTTAATACTGTATACTGCTGTTGTAAGAATTAATTAGTAAGAATTTTGGTATATTAATGTATTATGATACATATCAAATTGTGTCCTATGTGTCATGATTTGTATCAAATCATGAAAATAGTATATCTACGGTATTTGTTTTTAATTCTAATAAACTATGACTTTTATGAGTTGAAGGTAATGCATCCCATCCCATAGTAATGTCCGTGGGATATGAACACTACTACAATATTACTACAGTGCTCTTGTACATGATGAAAAAGAATTGTAAACGCATATGTGGTCCACAGACAGACAAGCAGAGGAAGAGGCTCTCTTGCATCCTGCTGATGACATTGAACAACACTTTTAATTCACATACATAATTAAAGAACAACTACATCCACGTCGCAGCCTGATCAAGGTTCAGTTGCATCAATAGTGGATGCAAATAGAAGCACAATACAGCATAAACACGTCTACAGATGAGGGACATTAAAGAGCAAAGCTCAATGGCAGCGGGTTTTCCACATTTGAAATGTCCACAGAGCACGAGGGGCATTGAGGGATCTTGAAAATCTCCCTAGGTTCCAACTTTTACAATGCTCAGCTCAAGTGAAATATAATGTTTTATTTATTAACCTTACCAGTTTTAAGTTTAGGTTTTGGTGGTTTAAACCCTCATTCTAAACTTTTAACTCATCCACTCGCAGTGGGTAGCTTAAGAGAGCATTTAGGAAGATGTCGTAGTACTTGGTTGTCAAAAAAATAGTATCTGACAACCTGGAAATTCATAGTGTTGGCAATTGCCAGTCTGGGAATGAGACTCAACAATCAACTTTGCAGCATAATATATCTTCAAAGAAAAACCAACGACTCAGCATTGTACTATGCTTAAATACTAAATATCACTCTATAATAAGCATAAATTGATAATCATCTCCAAGCAAGCCAAGCTGTCTAAATTAATTAAATTGTTTTGACTTTAACTATAGCAAGATAATTGTGAATATTAAAGACATTTTACCCTGTTTACAGCTGCTTTTTTTTAGCTTAAGTGAACACACTTAAATCCTTCTAGTCAATTTAATGTCACATCTGAGTCTTGGTGTTTCTTCTGAAGGCAACTGGACTTTTTGTTTTTTAAAGACATTTTGCCTCTCAGCCAAGAGGCTTCTTCAGTTCTACATTTCTGGTAGGGAGTCCCCAGTATTTAACCTTGTGGAAGATCCTTCTTACTCAGGGTAGTGGGCAAAGGGTACATACCCCTGCCCCCCATCTGTGTGGCCCAGATCCACCCCCCATCAGATGGGTAATCACTCCCCCGGTCATCATGTGAGTCGCTGGTTTCACATGAGCCAATGTGTGAACTTTGATTAAGTTTCCTGGGGAGGGATTTCAAAACTGCATTATATGTGGTAGACAGTTTACTCCTCTCTCAAACCATCTATCCTCCCTGTCCAGCACATGCACATTCTCATCCTCAAAGGAGTGTCCCTTCTCCTTTAAGTGTAAGTGGACTGCTGAGTCCTGGCCAAAGACGCTGGCTCTCCAGTGTTGAGCCATGCGTTTGTGGAAAGGTTGTTTGGTTTCCCTGATATAAAGTTCTGTGCACTCCTCACTGCAGTGGACTGCATAAGCAACATTGTTAAGTTTGTGTCTGGGAGTTTTGTCCTCTCCACATACACATGGCTCAACACTGGAGAGTCAGTTCCTTTGGCCAGGACTCAGCAGTCCACTTACACTTAAAGGAGAAGGGACACTCATTTGAGAATGAGAATGTGCATGTGTTGGACAGGGAGGATAGATGGTTTGAGAGAGAAGTAAAGGAGGCCATCTATGTCAAGCTGGAACAGCCACTACTTAACAGAGGAGGAGACCTCAGACATCAACTGTCTACCACATATAATGCAGTTTTGAAATCCCTCCCCAGGAAACTTAACCACAGTTCACACCTTGGCTCATGTGAAACCAGCGACTCACATGATGACCGGGGGGAGTGACAACGCAACTGATGGTGGGTCACACAGATTGGGGGCGGGGCTTTGTACCCTTTGCCCTCTACCCTGAGTAAGAAGGATCCTCCACAAGGTTAAATACTGGGGACTCCCTACCAGAAATCTAGAACTGAACAAGCCTCTTGGATGAGAGGGGAAACGTCTTCAAAAAACAAGAAGTCCAGTTGCCTTCAGAAGAATCACCTAGACTACCGTGACCTGGATGACTGAGAATCTTCACAGACATGTCACATCTGAATATTAAGCATTATAAAGCTGAGAATTGGCAATTTTCCATTTCTAAGTGAAACTTTTTGTAATTAAACCAGTTATGCATTCAGATATTCTATGGATTACCTTTTCCAACTCATTTAGTCAAAATGAATTTTGCATTATGCCTGGCTGCTCATGTCTTAATTGGCTTTATTGGATGAGTGGCTGTAAATGTATTAGCATACTTAGTAATGACACAAGAGAGGCAGCCATGTGCACTCTGTTGACACCCAGTTTGCTGTGCTCTGGTCAGGCTTTGGTGGTTGTATGGGTAATTGATAGATGTCCAGCATCTATTGACTGGAAAAAGAAGAGGAGAAGAGAATAGAGTGGGTCACTAAGAGGTGTGTGTTGCGAGAGGGGGGTATAATCATCTTTCCAACTCTTCACAAGACACAAGTCACACCTCATTAGTAGGTCGTGGAGAAGAGAATGGCAGTTATGCCCGCCATGAAAACACCATCTCACTTACACTTACATGCTTCTACCACGATTACCTCTTTTCTAACCCTTGATCTGATGAGTTGAGTTACGCAGACAGCCCCCCCACCCCCCGAGAAAATCAAAATTGAAGGAATGAAGGAAAAGAGGAGGAAGTGATGGAAGGGTGAAAGCTGAGGGAGTACAGGGATAAGAAGAACAGAGGGGGCAGAATAAGACGGAGAGGAGAAACCTCATCCCGCGACACCAGGCTGAATGAAACATACTTCCCTCTCATCTGCCAACACACTGCAAATGGATGGCCCCAAAATCTTGCCATCAGCGACTTATATTTGCAGCCCAAAAGTGGATGAAAGGGTGGTAAAAAGAAGCAGGGAAGGCAGAAAATGTTGGCGTTTCTTTTGCTGAAAAACTCACAGTAATTTGTTACAATTTCTAAAGAAAAATAAGACAGGATGAAATTACTCTGCCACCACTGAGGCAGTCATTTGCAATACCATAAAGTGCAGGTATAAATCTCCCACCCAGATCCACTTTAATCTTAGGCTCCCAGGCTCCTTTTCAGGCATATTTTTAAATGGAGAGGTCTTTTCAGTTCTTGGCAGAAAAAATAAAAAGAAGCAACATTGTATTTTTGTAACTGAACACTGAATGCACACAGGAGTGACTCATGCCAAAACAAACTTGTGATAACCTTTGGAGACATTTGATTGATGCAATCAGGGAAAACAAACCCAAAACTGCAGTGATTTCAGACATTTAGGAGAAATTTGTGGGAAGAAGTTGTTTTTTTGTGAGTGTAACTTTACCCAGACATGTTGAAAGTCACAAAAAAAGAGCAATATGAGAGATTTAACAGCTCTGAATTTTGACTTTCTTTAAAATTCCAAAAGACTTGAATATTAAAAAATAATACATCTACTATATACAGTATATTTGGTATATATTGGGCCATTGCTATGTGGATCAGGCAGCAATCACAGGTGGGGGTTTTGGCGGTCCAATTCCCGGTTGCTGAAGCTTACAGTTGAGACATAAAAGGAGTGGCCTCCCTGATCTACACACGAGCAGAGTTCACTTATTAGACCTATGTGCTAGCTTCAGTTTGCCCATCACCATAAGGGTATCCATAAGTTGATGGTCAATGATCTACTTAGTAGCACTGCTTTTGAAATCAGTAGTCGTCTGCGGTCATGTCAGGGCAGCCTATACATTTCTCATGCACTGCTGTGAGAAAAAGACAACAGTTGGAGGCATTAACAACTTCAATGAAAGGTTAATACACAACATGCATTATCAGCGCATCAGACAGTAAGTGACGAGTACAGTCACTGCTTTAATTTATGCATTGCTACTTCGTCTTGTCACTGCTGTTCTGCTCGAAGGATTTTACTTCAACCATGAGAAAGGTAGGATGGAAATAGTAAGAGAGAGTGAGAAAAAAATAACAGTGGCAAGCGTGGATTTTCTACTTCCTCTCTGACCAAATCCCACCATTTCAGGAGATTAACCTCGGCATGCGATAAATGTTCGACTTCTTCTTCTTCCCTTCCAATTTCCTTGGAGCTAGAAACTCCAGAAGCCAGTGCGGCATGTAAGATAAAAAATGATCACCTAATTCACTCAAGCACAAAATACATTTCTGGAAAGAGGAGGAAATGGGTGGAAAGAGAGAGAGAGAGAGAGAGAGAGAGGGAGGGAGTGCCCCACCAGTCCACGAGTGCACTACCTTACTCCACCATTCCGAATTCTCCTCAATCAATCATTATTAACTGAAGCACTTATTCAAATGAACATGTGTATAGCAAATAGGTTCTGGCACTGCAAATTTTCTTCTTTTTCTTTAACCCTGTGGGATTATTTGCATTGTTCAGCTTTCTCCACTACCCATAGTGCACCTCATATGGCAGCTTTGCTTAAACGCTGCTGAAGGTGCCCTCTGCAGATTGCCGCTGCCGCTAAACCATTTAAATGGAGCAGTTAATAAAATGTAGTCATGATTGCCTTCCCCTTCTTTTTCGTCTGTGGTTTGGCAGATGGTTGTCAGGGGACTAATGCAGGATTTGAGACAGCAGGCAAACTGTTACTAACATTGTGGCCACCTCTGTTTCACTTGAACCTCAGACTCACTAAAAGAGACTAAAACAGCATAAAGACGCACAAAAGTACAAAAAGATGCAAAAGGACAACAATGTCTAATAGAATATACAAAACTACATGAACAAAATGACCTGCAACAACAAAAATAACTACAAATAGATGCAAATTAGAAAAATAGATGGAAAGACCAACAAAGAGAATAGAACATTTCTGGCCATATATCTTTGAGCCACGTTGTCTCTTAATGGTTTTGTAAAGGTGTCGTAGTGTTGTGTAGAAGATGTGAGGGGTCTTTTACATATCTTTGCCCAGGGGCCCTTTGTTTCATAATTAATCCTTATGGCACTAAAACTAGATTGTAATATGACTATTTTTATTTTTACAAATTTTTGCAAAGAGTGAAGCAGTCAAATGTTTCTTCCTAGCTTTCCTTCACCAAAATACCTCCTACACAATTGAATAATCCATATGGACAATTCTTGAACTAATTAATGTCCATCGTCCTACCTCCACCATTAAATAAGCCTCCCCCTCAACACAAGTTAATGAGCCCAATGGTGATGCAGCCACGAGTGGTCCGTAACGGTGGGAGGTGAGGAATAGTGAGTGGGTGGATTATGATGGTGATAAGAACCAGATGATCAGGAAGGGCCTTGAATTGTCATCGATACCAGTGAGATATCATACTAAGGATATCGTACCAAAGCAGTGCTTCTAATACCACAGTAACAGACAAGCAAATGGTGCCAGTGGGCAAAGGTATTTAAATATTAACAGAGAGGTGGGAAATACATGAACACTCCATCTTGTTGGCAGAGCCTGTTTGTCTATCCCAGCAGAGTGTTGAGCGTATGCCATGGCTGTGTCGGCCTGCATCCTTGTGATAAAAGGAGGGAAAAATTACAGACGTTCTCTTTGGCCAGACAGTAACGTATTCATTATTGAGGAATGACTGTCTGGGCTGGTTGAAATGTCATTCAGCCAAATGTAGTGAAAAACTGGGACTAATGACCTCCATGTCTGTGTTAGGTACAGTCAGAATATTTTGGAAGTTTTGCCTTTAGCTGGTCCAGTGACCAGGAGATATTAGGTGCTGATTGGTAAACCAGTGTTAATGATCAAAAACTGCATCAGACAGTGTGATTTACTGTGTAAGTGCAAAACATTGGAAAAATTATATTCTCATGTAATAGCTGAAAAGATTTGTGGATTGACGATTAATTGTTAGTAGTAAAGATAAACGAGACAAGAAGTGGATTGCCACGTTAACAGACTTGTGAGACGTTACGGTCAGTTCCCTAACACAAATTAAGACAAGACACAAATATAATAATAAGACATAACTGAACCTTCAAATTGAAACAGGAAACATAGGTAACAAATGAGTACAATTTAAAACTAGAGGGTCCAATATCAAACGGTGATATTAAGAACAACACTAAAACCTTTTAAAGTTAAACAGGAGGTAAAGTAGAAATATTAACACAAGTAGTAAATAGGGAAAATAATTAGAAAATCCAATGATCAAACAAGAAATTATAATTTAAATAATGCCACACAAAATCATTCATAATCAGGACAAAAATACATCTTATCATTTACAGAAGGGATGAAAACCCTTATTTGACAGCACTAGGAACTTGGCAATGGAATGGAAAGGGCAATGGAAATAGCTTAAAACTAAATGACTACTGAAATGTATTCAGTAGTATGACTGTTCCGTGGAAACAGCTTTAGAAAAGTGTCCAGATTACGAAGTGTCAGAAGCTGTGTAATAACTCTAATGATCAAGTATGTGCTGCGGGTCACGACAGTTAAATGCAGTCAGGGTGGAACCAAATGCAACATAACGACAACTTGTGCTTGCTGACGCCTCTAAAGTGAGGTAAAAGCCACACAGGGTTACATGTTAATACACCAGACAAAAAAACAAAAAAAAAAACACTCCCTCACTGATTGAATGCTAAAAGCCCTTCTGAGCAGAGCCAGACGGGTCTTTTTCTCCCGTGCAGGTGACTGCCGGCTGCCACTGTCAACTCCAATCACATCGCCTTCTGTACCACGCTGTTCCTCAAACGCTCAAACCAAGCAAGGTTTTTCTCTCACCACCTCCCTCCTCCCCCTGTTGTTTTATTCATAGGGCTCAGAGTTCATTTGCCAAGTTCTCTGTTGTAGATTTAAGGAGACAAACAGCACTGCAAATCCACCAGAACAGTGTTAGACTAAATTACATTTTGCTCTGTCGCCTGGCTAATCGTAAAGAAAACAGTGGCGGATCAGCGCTTAAACCTCGTGTCTTCAGGCAGATATCATGCTCAGTATCACACAGGGATCCTTTGAAGTGTTTGTTGTCTTCCAGAGGGCTCCCGCAGGAAAACCTTCCTCTTTCTCAAACACATACAGATACATGTCTGCATGTTCTCACAGGCACACACTCTGTGAGAGCTAATGAAGGCATTAAACAACACCATCTCGTTTCACTGGTGTCATTTTGGTCGCAGTGATGGTGGGGCTCCCTCGGCCGCTTTAGCACTGATGTGCCTCAGCAACAGCATTGCCTGACAAATTCATATCAGGCAATTTTGCACACGCACATACAGAATAGTAAACGTATATTTGAAAAAAATACATGTAAAGACAAAAATAAGCACATGGGTTGTGTAGACTGCTGTACACATCTCAGATACACATATATGTTGTGTTGCTTCAGGCAAGAGGCTATATATATATATCAGAAATGAAGAGATCTTCCAGCAAGAAGGCTAACATTAAGTGAAAGAAGAAACTGTGGGATGGTCGCCTTATGTTTGGGTGAGACTCAGCTCTGCAGATTTAGAACGAGGGATCGCTCCAAGAAGTGATATTAAAAATAGGTTTTAGTCACGGTCGTGCAATTAGTTGTTATTCCTTGAGTCACATCTGAATGTCTGCCATGCGCCTACTCTTAGTTGCATATTTAGCTTTAAAGACAGCTCATGTTAAGAAAAAAGAAGTCTGAACCTACCTGTGCCAACATTGTATCAGTGCTGGCAGACATATTTTCTGCTGCCATACTTCACAATAAGCTCAACAGTAAGCAATACATTTTTTTTTTTTTTTCTTTCCCCTTTCTCAACAGTGCACTGAATTACATGTGCATTTACATGCATTCCTTTAACAACATTTTAAAGTAATTTTACTTCAGTTACACTGGATTGGTTTTACTGGGTCTTTTCTTCACCAAACTGGCAAACCCTCTCTGTGTAAGAGACAGCAGTGTTCATGTCAGCCCTGTTTCACTCTATCAGCCTCTAACTTGTTGACAGAAACAACTCTCTCTGTCTTGTCTTTGAGGCCTCCAAACTTAGCAGCGTCAACATTGTCACGCATAAAGTGTCCAATAAAGAGATGTGATGCTGCGCAGGTTGGCACTCCTGTCTGTATCCAGATGTTTGACTGACTGTGTGTATACGACAGTGTTTTCATTGGTGTTTGTCTCAGGTTTGTTTTGACAGTGACGCCGAGCACTCATATGCATTCTGTTTATGCCTCTGTCTATCCATCCAAGCAGTCATCTATCTCTCTATCCATCTATCTGTTCATTGCAGCTATTTAATGAGATGGCATCGTACATCAAGGTTCATTGGCTGCAGACAAACCCAGATTTAATTAGGCCCCACCACTGAAATGTTTTGCCGTTGCTGGCACTGGCTTCACACTATAATGACACATTTACATTTAACCATGTAACCTATTTATAATTAGTCAGTTGGGTTTTGTTTTGTTTTTTTTATGATGGTATAAAGTTCAGCAAAATGACAAACAGATGTATTGCCAATTATCATGCATTCTCAACAGCTCATTATTCTCACATTTGTTTAAACCACCATCTATCTGATTTTTGGCTCTCTAATTTGTATAAGTGAGCTTGTGTAACCGAACTGAGAGTCGGAGCTGGCAGGACCTGAATGATCCTCCTTGTGTCTTGACTGGCTCAGCAGTTGCACCTCCAGCCATTTGAAATCAATGGGGGCAGTGGGCAACTGTGGCTCTGTGTGGAGCAGATGGCAGAAGAATGGCCCTTCCTCCTAGTGTGGCACACTCAGCAACATACAAATGGGTCAGCTCTCATCACTGCTCACATAATACCATGGAGCCAGAGCTCTGGTAGAGTGGGGTTGTGTGACAAGGGAAATGGGGTCCCCTCAAACATATTTTCCTCACATCCAGAGTGGGACAACTAATCATCTGATAAATACTGTAAGTGCAAACATTGGCAGCCGGTGTCCATGTCAGTACTGCATGAAAGAGGTTGTAATAGCCAACAAGAGCACCAAAAATAAAGAGGACTCGTGTCAAGAATAACACACTGACTGAAGCAGCGGTTAAATTAGTTGAAATGCTTCCAGTGGCAAATTTGGCTCTGGTTTGAGCTTTTCTACTTTAGATAGATCGAGATAGATAGAGATGACTTTATTAATCCCCGTGGGAAATTAATTCATCCAAGCAGTACTTTAGGCCTTCATGTTAAGATGAACCAAAAATGGTAAACACAGATACAGGAAACAGTTGATCCAGCGGACTGGGTTGCAGAACTGTTCGCTGGAACAGTTTAATGCACAGACTTAAGAGTTGTAGCAACTATTTTCTTTAATTATTGGTAAGACAGCTAATACATATATTTCCCATGCCACACTGTTATGTGAGAACATGAAACTGCAATTGCTTCAACAGATATACAGTAGGTATTACATAAAAGATATGGACAAGAGGCTGAATTTAAAGTTTGATCACTTGAATTCATTCAAGACCAACAAATGACTTATTGATAGTTTGTTCAGTAAGACGGTCAATCGTAAAGTAAATTAATATTATTAATATTCATCTGTACATTAAAATTAGAGCAGCCTAAGTTTAGACATTCCGAGAATTGTTAAATGGGACTTTTTCCAAAACTGATATTTCTGATTAAACTCACATCAATATTTACAAGTACATTATAAAGTGTTTCATAGTCCTGCTGATGATTTATGGCTTTTCTACCACTGGTTGGGTCTTAATTGCTTGACACTCGTATTAGTGTCAGCCTCACTGCGGTGGATGGATGGCTGCAAGCACGACTCTGCCACACATTCACACTTTGTCTGCTTTTGCTCAGTTTGGATGTATTCTGTGTTACTTTGTGTTCACTTTGACTCCGAGTTTCTCTGGCTTCAGTCGTCTCACTGTCCTTGTGTTTGCCTGTGTGTTTTTTTTTTTTTTTTTTTTTAGCTTCTCCCAGTGCTGTTCCTTCCTCATCACATCTCTTACTTTCCACTTTCTTCCCCTTGTCTGCAGCCGATTGTCTGGTGGAGCAACATGTGGCAGGTGGTGAGAGGGAAAAAAGCAAGAGTGACGTGGGGGAAAAAAAAATCACACTGACAAAAGCTGCTTCCCCTGAGCTTACTTGATCCAGCAAAAAAAAAAACATCAATTACCTTGTGACTGAATGATGTTAGCACGACTCTCAGCCTGTTGCCTCTGTTGAGATGAATGGCGCAGCTTTGCACAGCGTACATTTCTGTGTTAACTGTTTGGTTTTGTCTTTTTTTTTTTTCTGCCCATACAGTCCCACCATCAATAATTATAGTACCGTGTCGCTGTCTGGCTCAGCCTGCCAATCAAATCATGAGAGTTGTGCACTACCACACCGCAGCATCTGTGTAAAAATGGTCTACGTATCCAATTCTGAACAATGACTCCAGGAGTTTCAAATTTACTGCAGAAATGAACTGGTAAATGGCAAGTTTGTCATCACAATGAGGACAATAACATTAAATGTTATTTCTCTGTTATTGTTCTTGACAATGTGCAGATGGTACAAATTTGGTCACTGAAAGCTAGTAATGATATTTTGTGGAAGAAAATTAATACATTTGTTTTTGATTTCGATGCTTAAAAAGTCATTTGCTATTTATGTTAATCCTTGAACGTTTTTAATGTTAACTGCTGCTTTTAAACTATGACTCATACTGCGACATACAAAGAACAAAGCTACAGTATAATAAAACAGCAAATATTTACCATAAAATAAATTAATAACTACAAATAGGGAGAATCAGTGTTCGTTCCATGTATGTTTCCATGTATGTTATTTTATAAATAGAATGTTACTATTTATTTATTATTATATTGACAAACAAAACAGATGATAACACAGTGTAGAAATACAAAGAATACAAATTTAATAGACGAAGTAGACCATACAAGACAAGACAGACAAGCAGGGTGCCGGCTGTTGAGAAACAGGTTGTGTGTGTGTGTGTGTGCGTTTGATGTGTGCATAACATAAAAGGAAATAACTACAAGATTACTATCGATTAGGGTGGACAAAAAGGGCAGGCACAGAAACGGGGGAGAGAAGAAAGGAGATAAAGAGAAAGAAGAAGAGAATAAACAAACAGATATATTCTGTGCTGCAGAATATATGCACTTTAACCACTAGAAATAACCCCTTGTAACAACTGATCTTTAATATACTGTATAGTGAATGCAGTGCATTGTGAAGTTTGGTGGACGGCAAGAGGAAAAGAAAACCTAATTTGTTGACCCATCTTTCATACTGCAGTGTATCATTTTTGCACCTTGCACTGTCTCTGAATACATACAGCATCCAACACCATATGTTGGGACAGACCTAATCCACATCTGGCTAAAGATGGGTTATCTGTGTGAAAGACAGTAGAGAGGTCTGTCAGTAAGGCAAAGCTTTACAACAAACGCCTCAGCCAAGAAACCTGCTTAATCTCCCTATGTCTTGTGGCATGTTCTTGCCTTCTCGCGCTTTGTCTCTCCTTCTGCCTCATCTTTTTATCTCCATTTCTCTCCAATCTCTATTTGCATATCTGTAGGTATGCATACTTGGATCATCTCAAGGGTCTGCTATCTTTTTATCCATTTGTCTCTTTACTCATGGTGCCTGCATACCTTACTTGGTAAGGTTAAATGATATGTAGCTCTCTTTGCCAAGAGGATAATGGCTTTGCATGATGTCATTTGGAGGAAAAAGTTCATGCTGGGTTAACAGTGTGGAATGCACTGACTGCAATCTCTATTTAATGAAATTGCCTCAAATTACTCTCTGATGACAAGTGTGGACATTGGTGGAAGTACAGATTTTTCTTTTACAGATTTTTTTTTAAATCATATATGCTGTAAAACAAAGAGTTTGCGTCCCTTAAGGCAGTACGTATAGCAGTTAATGGTTGTTTCTGGTTGCAGTTTATGAGGATAAAAAAGGGTATCAAACTTTTCAGGTAGAAAAAGACATTTAATTTCTATCATATGTCATTGCTGCTTGCATCACGGCTCCTTACAAAATGTTGTTGACTTATCCTGATATTTACCTTAAGTCCTTGACCAGAAATTGGCAAAGTACGACCATCTTGAACATCCTCAAGGAAATATTCTACCACAAATAGTAGGCAGCATTGTGTTTATGACTTTAGAGGGGAATAACTAATGAAATTCCAACAAAAAGCTTAGTTTACACTTAGTTTGAACCTCAAGCCTCGAGCCTCAAGACGACTCCTGTTTATTTAAAGGACATGTTGCAGCATGTTAGCAGTTGTGATGGCACGGACACAAGTAAGGATGAATGCTTCTAAATAGTTGCTTTTGAAAAGTTGATTCTGAATATTACCTTTGAACAAAGGCAAGACTCATAGGCATCTGAAAGTTTTGCCACAAGTGTTATTTCAAAATCAGTTTGTTTTACATGTCAATATATGGCAGTGTTCAACTAACACAACATGATAAGACATTTTTTTGCCAAGCATGCTAACTACTAATATGTCACATTTTTTCACAGTTTGAAAAAGAAAAACCCTTGCAACAGTGACTATGGCCCAGATCACAAAGTTAAGGTCAAAAACGGCCCAGTATGTGATCATACCCCTGCTCCAGACATTTGGCAGGTACGGTAATGTTTACAAGAGGCAAATTGATGAAATTGCCTCCAAATTATCTTTACCCAAGTGAGACTAAAAATATGTTTCCAAAAGATAAAGCTGATTATTTCAAAGACAGCTGCATTGTTTGCCACTGATATATAGACCTGCCTTTAGCTAGAGAATGACATTTTGCGGTTCTTTGGTGTTATCAATGTGCTAAACGTTGATAAGGAAAACATGCATTAGGATGCCGACACACAAGGTAATGATAACCTATGCCAATCCTAATAGACTGTCAGAAATCTTGATTGAAATCTCTGGGTTTTCTCGCTCCAAAAAGCCAATCAGCATGTCCGAGTTTTCCTAACGTCCTCCCTCCCTTAACCCGTTCCTAATGCTTGCTTTTCAGGGTATGAATATTGTTTTGGAATATGTGTGGCAGGTTTGCTACTATATGTTTTTTACCATAATGGATGACGGGTGGCGTGTAGGTTGTGTCCTTTGTAGATGGCAGGAATCTTGTCTTAGGTCTTGTGTTCAGGCTACATTGATAGATATTGTTAATGAACCCTTTCACACATTATCGATGATATAAATTGATTATTAGGATGCATTAGTACATTTATCATTTGTTTTTGTTGTTTGATGTTGTTTTGAGGCAAGTAAATATACAACAGCGTGATTGGAAAGTTATCATTGCCATATTTGTTTGGGGAGTTACTAAAATTACTTCTCTTGCTAATTGTGTTAATGCATAGACGACTACAGCCATCAAAAAATTTGGTGTGGAACTCATTTAACAAAATAAATTAAACTGGGGTGCAGTGAAAACTCTGCTAGGCAAGGCTAACATATCAGATATCGACAATAACCATGCAAAGACGCTGGCAGAAAGTGGGTCGTCACCCACAACTCAGCTGTCCACGACTACCTGTGTCACCAGAAAAAAGTTCAGGAGGCGGCAATTTTTATGTCCTACACAAGCCCAAAGGAGCATGTGCAAGAAACGTGTAAAGCAGGGAGAAATGTAGAACGTAAGGTTGAAAAGTAAGGCACAAGATACAACATCAAACTAGCAAAAAGATAAGTGAGCGCACAAATTTAAATGCACAAGAGAAGGTAAGTGAACATAATCAGGTTGAAAAATATCAAAACCAGTTTGAAAACAACAAAGGCAGGAAGTGTAAAGCAAGACATGCAGATAGAATGTTCAAACTTATACAGGAAATAATAAACTCAACTTGTTTGGCCAAGTTTTACACTTAACAGCCACAAAAGGGGTATCAATCTAAAGCTTGACAAGAGTGCAAAAAATACTTAAAGCAATTGTGTTATGTGTCTGCAGCTTTAGGCAACACTTATCAAAACATGTTAATTGAGTTGTATGTAGATGGACATAATTATAACAACGTTCATACAAACTACATGAGTGGAGCGTAAAAAATGTTTTTGTTATGTTCATATTAAACAGTGTATCTGTTCTATTGTCATATAATCTATTGCAATACTTCCTTTTTCATTCTGCCTTTCACATCAGCTTCTTTTGTTTCTCTTCTCTCTCACTCTCTTTGCTGTTGCTGACTCGGTAAAGCAGGTAAAAATGTTATTATCTCTCCCCTTTTAGCTTGTGTCCTTTTTTACAATATGTGTGTGTGTGTGTGTTTGTCAGAGGTAGGTTTAGCTGAGATGAGTAAAGCTGGGCCACATGCCATCTCTGGTGCTGCTGATATTGCTCCAGCTGTGGGGGGGTTACAGAGGGCACAGCTGAAAGTGAAAGAATTATGACACTCGTTCTTCACAAAGGCAAACACAGGCCCGCACACAAAAAAAAAGACACATATCCAATAACATGCTGTGGCCAGCACACTTTACACCATCTATAGATGGTGTAAAGTGTGTGTTAGCCTTGCCAAAGTATTTGTAGCTGTCCTGAACATTGGCTATGTTGCCTTCTGGTAGTTCAACCCCTTCAGTTGTGATCATCTTGCCTCTCTTCTATATCATACTGCTGCACTTGTCCAGCCCGAATGACATTCTGATGTAATTGCTGTAGATCCTGGTGATGTGGATCAGTGAGTCGATTTCTCGCTAACTCTTTGCATACAGCTTGATGTCACAGGCCTTTGGTAGAGGACCCAAGCTTGAAGGACACACAAGACCACCCACAGAGGGCAAATGGGGAATTTTTTACTCATTTATTTTCTAATTTTTAAGAATGAGCGCTTTAAAGTATATGTGAAAGGCAGGATCAGTGTTATTATGTCAGCAGGCTTTGCAATTTTAAAGGGGAACATTTCCTCACATTTTTTTCCAATCCTTACACACGTTTTATAAATTATTTTATGTAGCCTTTAATCTGCAATTAAAATGTTTTTCCTAATGTAAAATGTCTAATATAAATTCTTCTTTTACCTCTTACTCATTTGTGACCAACTCCCAGATGATCTTAGTCTCGTCTAGTCTACTATAGTATACTACAGTCTAGTCTATAGTAGATGGTGTACAGCCCTGTTTCCAAAAACACTGAGATGCTGTGTAAGAATGTGTGCTTTTCATTGTCTACAGCAAATGATATCATTTAAAAAAATCTGAAGAAATTTCGGTTCCTAAGGGACAATGCTGAAAACCAATCTTGGCTAGTCATGATCCTTGGAAAACAAACACTGAAAACAGACACAACTGTGTAGTGGACATCAGTGCTGGGGCGTGAGAACCCTTCCAAAAACCATCGTCTGTTATCACAGTTTGGCCGCTGCATTCACAAATGCAAGTTAAAAGTCTTCTATACAACGAGAGCTAGAAACACAGCGACCTTCTGCCGGCTCAAGCTCATCTGAGATGGACTGAAAGTCAAAATCTTACATAAATCTTAAAATCTTACATAAATCCAGAATGCAAAAACATTCCACTTTAAAAATCATGTCAGTTGGTTTCTTGAGTTCCTAAATGCTTCTAGATTGTTGTTAAAATAAGAGGTAATGCAAGCGAGTGGTGAACAGGACCCTGTCCTAACTTTTTTGATACATTTCCAATTCAAGAAAATGATTTTCAAAAACAATGCTATTTCTCAGTTTCAGAATTTGATATGTTGCCTTTGTGCTATTTTCAGTGGGGTTGCAAATCATCATATTCGGTTGTGTGTGAGCCGGCATTATGTAAATGACGTGCAAAAAAATCAAATGAAGAAATACATGATTAGGATGTTTTCCCACTAAAACAAATTGCCAGCAATATTCTTTCCACATAAAGAGGAGAAAGGAAAACAAGCATGAGAGCTGTGAATATGCGATATGATTCTCGTCTGTGTTGGAGCTGTCGAATTTCGATTTAAAAACTGGTGCTGTGAATTGTAGCATTATTCCGAGCCATAATAGAAAAGGCAACCTGAGGTTACAATCAAATTTCAAATGCAGGCAATGGCATGAACGGTTTTCAACGAGTGGCTGTTATTTCCTAAATGATATAAAGGAAAAAGCATTTCTTTCCTATTTTTTTCTTCTCCTTTTGTTTCATCTGAAGGTTGCACATTGGGAAGGACCTTAATTAAGATTTTTGTGCCTGGGGCTCTGTTTGCAAGCTGTAGTACATTAGGAATGAGCGAGAGCCAGATACAGATCATTGGCTACACAGGTCAAGTCATGTGATTAGGAGAAAATATTACCATTTTCACCACGGCGACCCTTCTGACTTAGCAATCAAATCTGCCCCAACTCTCCCCCTTTTCAAGTCAGATGTAGACAAGTAACATCATTCAAAAACGTTTTAATGTTTTTAGGTGAAAGTGACCTTTAATTTGAGGAATGTGAAGAGGTTTCATTGTAGCTTTCAGTGACGTGAACGTGCTGCTGGTTTTGTAGAAAAGGCACACACTGTGGGTGAGGGTGAGTTTGCACAGAAAAATAATACCGCTCGCAGATTTATTGATTGACAACTACTTGTTGTTGGAATGTTTTGTTCTTAATGTGATCAGAACTTGACCACAGCAGAAGAACACATTTTGCTTGCATTCACTTCTATGACTGTTTTGCGGCTCTTGCCGATGCTTCCAGGGCGGGTAAACAGATAAAACATTTATACCCTCCATCCGCAGGTTAATATAGCCAGTGATTGACAGCTGGATTTAAAGTATTGATTAAACCTACAGTCTCAGCTTTGCAGCATTGGTGTCTCCCTCTCTTACTCGCTCCCCTTCCTGTTTGTTTGGTTTAGTTTTGAAATTCAGGGTAGTTATTACATAGAGAGGAGGGAAGGTTATTGCCTGGTGTGAAGGGGGCAGTGACTTATAGTGGAAACCTACAGAGCAGCTCATGTGTCTTTCTCAGCTTCCTGCGTTCTGATTCGGGTGTTAGTAGACTGGTTATCCCCCCTCACATGCATGGGGTTTGTTTTAATTCAGATTCTGCAGTGGAAAACATCCGCTGATGGTAATGAACACAACATTTACATTCCCTGCAGAGAGGAGTGACTGGATTAGTGTGTTTAACAGCTACAAAGTAGCTCATGAAACCTTCAAAATGTGTGTTTCTCAAAACAATTGTTACACTTGTTTTTGTCTTCTTCCACTTCCTTTGACAGAGTAGAGCAGAAAACATATCCACAATACATTTGAACGATGCTGTTAGATTCAATAAGCCAAAAGCAGTTGGGGAATTAGCCTTTAACTCATCACCATACTGCCTTCTTCAGTATATGATGCAATTTAATCCAGTAAGATATTTACTCCAGTTTTTTTTTCCCCTTGCTATTGTCTAAAGCGTCTGCAAACACAGGCATAATGGAATAAGAGGTTAGAGGTAAAAAAAAAAAAGAAAAATTTGAGTATATGGAAGGAGGTGGGCTAGCATGAACCTCAAAGAGGCTGCTATTAACTGTTAATTCTGAAACAAATTATGCAATTAGCTCTGGCATCGGGATGTAGGCCATGAGAGAGGACAGCGTAACCTTCATTTGATCTGCTGTACGGTGAGCAGAGAGAGAGAGAGACCCATTTAATAGGAGAATTTCTTTTAGCCAAGTAAAACACTAACAGTATCCACAAGTGCAACTTTAGCTTCCCTTTGAGTGCTTTCTTTATCTTACTTAAGGAGGGATTTTCATAATGTGTGAGTGTATGTTTGGTTTTTTTTCTTCCCATGTTGAGAAATACTCATGTCCTTAAAACAAAGAGGTAATTTGTCTGTGCATATGAGATAATATTGTCTGGGGAGTGCTGCAATTTGCTGCCCCTGCGTGACTGTGAACAGGGGGAAGGTGTTGATTTCAACGTGCGTCCGTGTGTGTTTACCTATTCTAGAGTGCCCCCCTCTGCGTGTGCATGTGTTAGCTGTGTGTGGGGAACCATCAATAAAGGTGTGACACAGTGGTGGAACCAATCGTAGCGCTACCCAAATGTTGGCCTACTTCTCAATGAGGATTGGTCGTTAGCTTGACACAGTCAAATTTGTCCAGAGTGAGGAAGCCATTAAGTCTAAGTGGACTATTCATTTAACGCTGTTAGGAGGCAGAAAGGCAAGTCTCTTGGCATTAGCAGCAGGTGTAAGAAACAACCACTAGATCACACTTCACAACGGGACTGCATTGAAAAAAAACGAAACAAAAAAAGCAACGACTCGGATTTGTAAGAACATTTCATCTTCTGACAATAGACTATAAACTATGCAGAGATGTATTCTCATTATACTAGTATATACCGCCATGGTTACCAAAGGTGTAAATTTGTTGGACATTCTTCTTCCCCTGGACTATCATCAGATGCATTAATTAGTGGTTTCACTCTAGTATTTATGCCTAAATGACTTTTATATTACATAAATTGCAGTTGGTCTGTTTTCTTTTAGTACAAATTTGGACCTTATTGTGATCTGTTTGGCAGTGTGCTTACACCCCTTTAAAAGGGTGTTCAGTCCAAACTGGAGTCACATATGCCCAGACAAACCAAACTCAAAGGTACCCATGATAAAGAAACAAATGCATCATTGAAATAACAGTATTTGATTTGAAAATTGTTCAGTTTAAAAATATGGTACTTGGCATTGCGGAACCTTAATTTTTTTTTCTGGTGATCGAACAAAACCTGCTTTTTTCTGAGCCAGATGTGTTAAAGAAATCGCGCTCCGTTAGTTTTCTCTCTTAAACACAGGGACCGTGCCAATTCATTGTGGCTGTGTTGTAAAAGCTCAATGAGAAAAAGGTTTGTGGTAATGATTTGGGATGTTATCAGTGCAGTGCAGGAAAGTAAACAGCGGCACTGTCTCCAAAAGGTTAGCCATTTGTTAAATCCGAGGCAGGGGATGGGAGGGAGAACAGCTGCTTCCCTCACTGCTATCTGACAACATACCAACATACACACAAGATATACTCACACTCCTGCACGTTCACACTCAATGCTCATTGACTATTGCATGTGTGTATGTTAAACCAAATGAAACATGTCTTTAGAACAATTACACATTCTGATGTAATTTCAGGCTTTCATAACAGTATGCATACATGTGGGCGAGACATCTGGAGAGCCAAACAGACCAGTGATCAAAATCAAGACAATGTGTAAACAAAACACGGCGATGTAACTGTCGCAAATTAGTCTCACTAACAATTTCTCTTTATTTATTTGTTAGATATGAGGAAACATACTACCAACACTTTATTTTATTTTATTATTTTTTTTTTTTAAATTTGCAGGGGCCTTAGCTGAACAATGCACCCCAGAAAGCAAATTTTTTTTTTAGAGTTTCAGATATCTTTTTGGATACAGTCTGTGCGCAACAGGAATATTTTTCTGCCCCAATCTCACAGATTATGCACAAAATGAATGACATGCATAATTACTGTGATGCTGCATTTGTGTATAATCATGGTGTTATCATGGCATTGTCTTTCATGTCCAATGTTTTCACAGATGATTATCTAATTGGCATACAATTTCACACATTGGAAAGCTCAGACGCTGCCTATTGTGCACCAGGGCTTAATTAAAGTCACTTTTGTCACTCATGAAATCCTGTCACCAAACCTTTTTCACAATTGCGACATGCCATTCTCTCACACATAATTTTATTACGATCTGCATTACATTGTCCCGCTTTAATTCACCGCCTACAGCTCACAAATTTGAAACAAAGACTCAAGCATATGTGGGATTTACTGGTTCCTCAGACGGTCTTTTTGACAGCACACACTCAGTTATTATTTCGTCGATAGGCTGGAGCTCATCTCATCATCTTGTATAACAATATGGAACAAGTGAGGCCTTTAACTCCACATCTAATCTCAGTATTTTGTCACACATCAAATACTGCTTTTTCACTGAATCACATTTCTGTAATATCACACTGAATCCAACACTGAAACTACGTTTTTAGTGTGCTTAATATACGAGCAGGGCCGCCTAATGGGTGGGAGACGCTTTGCCAACGCCCTGCTGCTGAGCGGGCAGAGGGAAGCATTAGTAATCATGTCCATCCTAATCCAATCAAATTAAACCACATTTTATTTATAGCTATTTTAATAAAATCTAGCTTTTAATAATTTCCTGAAAATGCTATAAATCACTTATTACTGGCAAATCTCAAAACAAGCTGCAGCCAGATGCGACCTGAGAAATTTCCACGCTAATGTTGAAGTTAATTTTCATTTATACTAGAATCTGCACATAAGCCAAGATACCAGAAATGAAAGCAGAAGAAGAAGAAGGAGCTGACAATAAATAATGTATGTAATTACTAAATTTTGTCAGTCAGCTTGATAAGCTGCTCCCAGACGAGGTGAAGATGAAAATCACAGCTTGGAGGCAAACAGGACAAGCTAATAGGTAGCTAGCACCTGTGATGCAGCCAACACCAGGCAACTGTGTGAGCGAGGATGATCCTCATAGCAATGACAGTCTGCACATTCACTTGAGGGTTCAGGGGCCCAATTTTTTTTAATGGGTGTGCCTGGATATGAATAAACATACAGTACCTTTGATTGGTTAAAAAAAACTGTGGCAGATTAAAGTTTTTTGTGAAACTCTCAAGCTTAGGCTGTTTCAAAGTAAGTAGAATCAATAATTGAGTTTGACTTCATTTAAATCTTACTGAATGTAACTCTGAGGCAGTATTCTTGCAGATTATGTAAAAGTCTTATCAATAGAGGATCAGTTTGAGCCCTTTAATTGTAAGATGACACATCTGAAACTGCAGTACAGGATTGTGGTAAACACCAGTCAACCTTAACATTAACAGCACTGCCGGGTTAAAGTGAACAACACTGTTCACTTTGCTACAGTAAAATTCTGCTGTGAAACCCTTGATCCCATCATTATTTGGATGCCACTTGACAAGAACCACCTGCCTTAAACACCCTTATCGACCAAATATACCCTCCATGGCATCTGCACACACTGATAACAGTGGGTCCTCCTACGGGCCAATGCATGCCGTGACACCTCAAAACTGCCAAAGGAACGGGACGAAGAGGATAAAGTGTCAACCTGGCCTCAAAATTCCACAGATCCCAATCTGATTTAGCATCCATGGTACGTGTGTGGAAAAATAATGACCCATTACCCCATTGTGTAACAGACTCTGTGTTTGCCTGTCAACACAGTCTCATGATCTCTGAAGTTTGTACTTGTGGTCTTGGTGGTCACAAGGTGTGCACAAGGGTTTTGCAGCAGAACTTAATGTTATTCCCTTCAACTGTCAGTGGTGTTAATATTATGGCTGATCAGTGCATAGTATTTCCCAAAGTGTCCCTCCAGAAACAGGTTCCACCTTTGCCAATTAAAAGACCTTGTGTTCAGCAGTGTGTCAAACAGCAGATAATGTAGCAGCTTTGCCTGTGTGTGCCTGCTCCATCACAACTGCCAACACCATCCACCAAAAAGCACGCATCTGGCACCTCCACACTCACCACTTAGCTAAATTACATTACTTCTAGCCTAGCGCCTCTAACAAGGTGCTCCGAGTATTCTGCGAGCTGGGGAAATAGGAGGAGAACACGGCATGAAACAAAGAAGTGGAATAGCTAACATGGTGTTAACAATTGTTCAGTGAGTTGCTCTGCTTCCCATTACACACACTTTGCACCTTTTAACCTTGTTAGTGGGGCCGCGGCAGCGCGCGCCCCACAATGGTTGTTCTGTAATTAAGGGTGGCTCAGGCGCTAGATTTATGGAGATTTTCAGGCCTGTTATTAAAATTGAAATTTAATTCTGGTAAGCTGGTGGAGGTGGAGGTTAGGGAAAAAGAATATTGGATGTGAAAGGGGAGGGAAGGACGGTTTTTGTGGTTGGCTAGCCACGTATCAGTGGGAGATACTTCACACAGGCTGTTCAAACATGGACTTAAAACAGGCTTATCTTCCAAAAGGTTAATGAGGAGCGGCTGGCTGTGCCTGTTACAAATGCACAACAGAGGTCTCATCTTCTACTGTACGGCAGTGTGTCAGTCATAGAAATACACACACACACACACACACACACACACTCTTGCTGGATAAGCTTTAGGCATCACAAGCCTTCAGCCTCACTGATAGAATTCTCGTTTCCAATAACATCCTCAGACGACTTAATTACTTTTCCTTTTGATGCGACTCACAAGAATAATCGGACTCTAGATGGAATCTCTCTTTTCTCCATCTCTGTCTCTCCCTCTCTGTTTCTCCTTTCTTGCTGATAGCTAATAATTTAGTTGTGGCATTTTAGATGGCTGGGCGTAACTCCAAAGTCTATTTCCCTGAGTTGTCATACAGTAGATGGTTCACTGTGAAGACTTGGTGGTGGCTGCGAATGTATGAAATTGCTCAAGCTGTGCAGAGGCAACTTTAAGTAGATGTGTGGTGGGGGACTCTGATCAAAAAGCTGTTGGAGCCATGCCATTAGTGTCAAGAACACCATGAAAGAAATAAGACATGACAAAGACAACAGTAAGTTCAAGTATTATGTGCATGTGCCACTAGATGATAGAGAAATGTTCTGTTATCTCGACGTTTCCTATTTGCCATTTCAAAATGACCCATTAATTACACCCTGTGCATATGCGCTTCAATGTTGTTGCCTCTAAATGAACAGAGGGTCAGTCCAGCATCATGAGTGTCCTGGACGAGCACAAGCAGCAGAAGTGAGTTGATGCCACAGAGGTGCATTGTAAATACAGCAGATTGAGCAAATGGCATTGTCCACCTTGCGTTTAAACTGCAGGCAAGCGGGAAGTTCATGTCTTTACACCACAGTGCAGTGTCAGTGTGATGGGCGTGTGTGTTCAGAGTCTGAGTTTCCTTAATACGTAGTTCCATACAGTGCTGTAGTTCTACTATTTAACATTTTGGCCTCGATCTTCCGTACAGATTTGATGCGAACCCAGATGAGGCAAAGATGTAAAATAACAACCAAGAGATTTAAAGACCACAAAGAGGTTTTTTCATGAAGAAAAAATAATAAATATGTTATAGTCGGGCTCTTTCCTATACATATATATATATAACAAAACAGAAACAAGTTTCTAAGTCTTACATCAATGACTGGACTTCAAAGGTCAATTTCACAATTTAATGAAATACTCCTATTTACTTTTTGGTGGAGAGTTAGATAAGAGAACATAAATCAGTTCCACAACTTTCACTAGATATGGACCCGTGGCTTGTTAGCTTATTATGGCTTTAACACAAAAATAGTCTGGCTCTTTCCTAAGAAATAGTACAGTATATAGTGCACTAATTACTGTACTGTTCCTGGAGCACCTGCTTATTGCCTGATAACCGCTACATTACGTGACCAGAGGAGGTTTTGTTCACACTTGAAGATGTGTGTTAATAAACAAAGACACTTCTCCTTAAGCTCATGAAAGCTTTTTCTAGTCTTTGTGCTTAAGCTAACCTACTGCATTAGTACCCTTAAAGTGACCCTTCACAACAAACGTACACGGATTTATGCCTAGAATCTTTTCCTAAGAGCTGAGTATGCACTTGTTGGTGACTAAGTAATCAACACGTGTAGCCCACCATTAAACAAGGCTAAAGACGTCCCCACTCTGGACAGAGGTTTCTACTAGGAATGTTTCAACATGACTATAGTATTGTAGCACTATTACCACACACGTTTACTGTATTAAAGCCCGTTGCTTGCTACCTATATTAAATATGACAGGCCCAGTTATTTTGGTCATATTTGACATATGACCAAATTTACACATCAGAACGAGACAGATTAGCAGATAACCAGGAAGTATTGGATATTCTAGTAAAGATTTGCCCATAGATATTTCTGCCCCGCACATCACATGACAACTGCTACTTCATTCCTGAAACAAATAAGTCACCTTATCCAATGTGCAAAAGAGAGAAGTAGAGCTAATGTAAGGAATTCGAATTAGGCCTTAGGGTACAGATGGGAGAGGTATCAATCTCCAGCAGCCTTTAAAACTGCTAAAAATATGTGTGAGATCAACCCATTTTCTGATGTTAGCTGTGTTTCTGCCCCTCATGTGACAATTGACATTCGCACATGCATCTGTGAAGGAGAGTTTTATGATTGTGTTTGTGGCAGCTGCATCGGCAGCAGCAATGGTGGTGCCGGCAGCACGGTGTCTCTCTGGCCAGGCTTGTGTCAGCTACAGAGATGAATAGCCCTCTGCTCTCGGCCCACTAAGTAATCTGGCTAATGATAAATCGCTGCTCTCACTGACACCCAAATGGGAATCACGGGTTCCGGGAGCCAAAGTGGGGGTGGGGGGGACATCAACAACAACAACAAAAAAACCAAAAACAACAGGGCCTCTGGCAGTAGCGTCTAGTCATCTGTTAGTGTGTTTCTTACTGGGGGCCTCAAAAGCCCTCTCCCACACTTAGACCTCTTATAAATGGAAACAGTCTTTCAGGGAGGTGTCATTGTGATATACCTCTCCATCAAAATAGTATTATAATGATAATCTCCATATTGACGGAATGTAATCAGGGGTCCATATTTAAAATGAAATGTCAGTTTTCAGGTTTTGGAGTCTACACTCAGTTAGCCCACTTTCTGTGACTTTGGCATTACTCTGTTGGCGCCGCATGTAAAACAAATCCCCTAACAGAGGGAATGACTTAATGACCCTAATGAGGTTTTCTAATTACAGAGTGAAGTTAGCATGTCAAATGGGCCTTTTCTGCCTTCCTTGACAAGGATTAGCAAGCGACTATTAAATCCGGCACTGCGTTTCAGCCAAGGAGACACTGAAACACAATAAGTCATATCTGTTGTAATTCCGGCCTACATTTGCACACACATTGTGTAATTTAGGGAAGATGAAGCTTGCTTTTTTTAAAGTAGACTGAATGAGCCTCAGGCATGAGCTGAACCTCTACTTGAAATCTTCTCGGGGATGGCGATGGGGGGGAATAAAAACAGGAACAGAAATACTTTAGTGTCTGAACCAGAAAGTGACATTTGGATTTTACTTTTTGGCATTTATTCATTCACACGTCCTCTTTTCTCCTTTCTTTTTCACTCACTGATTTTCTCCTCTTTTTTCATTTGATTTCTCTCGCTTCCCTGTCTCTCTAACTCCTCTGTGGAAGGGGAAGATGATTTACTTTGTCATCATTAACACATCAAAAGAGCCATGGGTGTATTTCAAAGTCATCTGATAACTGATACTCTTTAATGGTGCATTGGAACAGTAATTAATTTCAAAAAATCCCATTTATTTGTTCTGGAAGTGAATGCTCCCACCAAAGCGGCATAAATCCTGTCTGCCGCCGCAGCTCAAATTAATTTACGTGTTGCGTCTTCCCGCATCCTTTGAGAATTTAATTATCTTGGCAAACAGGCTCTGGGTGTGTTGAATATACTGTATATTCAATCATTAGAGTTGTGCTGGAGCCAAAATAGTACAGCAACATGCAGCTTTCGATTGCCTCAAACATGAGGACAGTACTGATAAAGAGGAGATGAAGTGGAGATAGTAAACCTGAGTGCTGAATAACACAGTGCAGCAGCAGCCTTGGAATGCCACCCAGTGGGTTCATCTTTCCCTCAGCTATTCCTCTTTTGGTTTTCCTGTTAGTACATTTGATCCGAGTCAATCTGCTCTGGATTTCTGAGAACAGATTTTTGTGAACAGGGCCAGGTGTGATAAATGACAGACGGATACAGAAACAAGGTCATGTCAGTCCGGCCGAGGTGGAGTGAGGACTTTCCTTGACCTGTCATGGTCAGGCATGTTCAAAACAGAATGCTGTTAAGTTTTGACAATATTTTTGTCTATGCAGATCAGGTAAAGGCATCATGAATTGTCTGTGACCTGACCTCAGGTCGTCTCCTACAGAGCTGTTCAGAGCAGAAGCTGTTATCCTCCAGAACGAAAAGGAATTTTTTCATTTTGTGTACACAGGATGACCGAAACACTGAAGAAAAGAATGAGAAATTTAAAAAAATAACAGGCCAGTGTACCGTGCACATGCCACTCAAGTATTCCAATCGGTAAATCAATTACAATCCGATTTACAATACAATACAATTCAGGCAGAAATGTTAACAGACCAAATCATCGGATACCCCCCTGACCCCCATCACCCTGAAACACCCTGAAACTCTCTCCCTCCAAACATTTGCTCCGCTCATTAAAGTTAAGTCCAAAGCCAGCTTTTCAAAAACAGATTCCCACTACATTCATCTATCTATCACTTATAAGCCTTATCTCTTATTATTATTCCTTCTTTAATGCTATAGCAACAAGAGATCAAATGAAACACACTTTCACAAATGATAGATGTCTGTCGACAGGTAATAATGGGTCTAGTCATTTTAACAGATTTTATTATGAAATAAATATTTAAAATTTAAGTGCTAAATCTCAGCAAATGGTTAAATGTTTAGGGGACTGAAACTTCTCCTTTGTGAATGAAGCACGAGTTTTAATAAACATCCATTTAATTTGCAAATGAAAATGCAAATTCATGTGCGTTGTCATCTGCTGATGTTGTGTGAGTATTAGGAGATGCAAGCGGTTAAATGTCATTAAAACAATGAAGGGAGGAAACATTGTCACTTGATTAGTGGAAAACCTTGTGACTATGATATAAAAATCCTGTTTGTTTAATATATTAGTTTGAGGAAAGTTGCTGTCTCGTCGCTCGACACAGATGTGATGTGAAGCACAAGTTTCGTAAGTGTTTAATCAATTTTTGTTTTAATACACCAACTTCTTTTTTTTTTTTTTTTTTTAACCTCAACTACATGTAAAACATTTTTCCATATTCTGAGTTGTAGCTGTGTCCCATCTGTTTTTTCCATGCCATATCAAGGAGGCACATGACAATAGACATGGAGACATGGTAGTTTTAGTCTGGATTTGTGTGATCTTGTAAATTGATTGAATAATAAAATATAAACATACACACATTTTGGGCGGTTTCTCACAACAAGTTTTAACTCTGAAATCAGGCAATCTTTTCAAATAGAGTTGAATTAGTAGTAGTTTAGGCTTTTACTTATTTTTCTTTGCTTGATGATTTAAGCTATGTTGTGAATGGAAGGACCTGGACAAATTTCTTTCCTTTATGTTGTTTGTGCAATTCAAATTTTAAATCAGGCTTGAGTGATGTACTGGAGATACAATATGACAATAAAAGAGTTACAGCTCCCTATCATCTTTGTTTTGACAAATGGTCCTGGCACAGCACACACATGCACGTGCAAACACTCGTATATAAAGTCAGTGTGAGTCGTTGGGGATTTTCTCACAAATCGGACCCCTAAAGGAAAAGAGGCCGGCATAAATCAGCTGGTGTCAGGACTACAGACACCCGCGGCTCCTTATCACCACATGCAGGCGGACACGCTCACAGATTGATAGGTAGATATTCGGGCTGACAGGCAGGGCGACAGGCAGCCAGGTAGAGAGGCTTGCACACATGGACGAAGCAGACTGAGGCAGGGAGAGGCGATAGACAGGAAGAGAGAGCAACACAAAGAAATGCCAGATGATTACAAGGACACTGGTCACAAGTTATTACGTGTGTTTGTCCTCATTTAAATCAATTGTGTAGTTACCTAAATTGTTTTTCTTTTATTTTTAAGATCGAAACAATAGTCAATAACCTAAATTTCATTACATAATTTACATTTGGTATGTTAAAAGTCTATAACTATGCTTGTTGCTTTGTTCGGGTGGTAAATTCTGACTGTGTGCATGCCATATTGGGAAATGAAATTGACTGTCTCGCACCACCATGAGATGTTTACACAGACAGGTGTGGAAGATTAACTACTACAAATCCATTGTACTTTTACATTGAGTTCTTGATTTCAGATAGTGGTTGACAAATTGTGCCGTCACTCCATGAAGCGCTCCATCCTCCTCGGTGGCCTGCAATCATGCCTTGGCATAACTGGCTGTGCACTTTCCTGCACTTTAGGTCCTACCTTTCGGACAGATTTCACACCATTCCCATCAATATCTACAAATCCTACAGACACATGGTGTCCCCCCCCAAGGCTCTGTGCTCGGTTCCGCCTTGTGCTAGCTACCACTTGGTTACATCAAATGCCACCACAGACTACAGTTTTATCGCTGCACCAACAATACCCAGCTGTATTTCTCCACAAAAACCATTACTCCTGCCATTCTCTCCACCCTCACAACCTGCCTCCTTGATATGAAAACTTGAATAAACAGCAACTTCCTCAAACCCATCCGCAATAAATATGGTATCATTATCATTCAAAATCCTCAAAATTAAGTCAAAACCAACCTTTTAAACAAAACCTACACTACCAGACTCCAACTGCTTCTACCAATCTCAAGTCATAACCTAAATTTATCATCTTGTTGTCTGTATTTTGTAATTGTATTTACATTTAATGTAAAGCATCTTTGAGTACCTAGAAAAGTGATATGTAAATCATACAACTTCTTATTTTTATTACATGAAGTGTTTTATGTACTAGCATTTTTCTGAAATTACACTATTCTGCTGATTTGCTGATTTTGTCACCAAACCCTACTTTAAGGTATTACTATGATACTATGCTACTTTAAGAAACTGAGATAAGATACAGAGTATCAAAAGAAAAACAGTTTTGGCTCAATCATGTAAGATATGCTTTTGCTGCTGGCATGTAAACAAAAGGACTGATTGGTCAGCTGCTGGAGAGGAAGGGTCAGCAGGACTGCAAAAACAAGTTTTATTATTTTGGATGCAGACAAAACTTGCAACATCCTGCGCAAAAAAATAAAAAAACTGAAAGCAATGGGACTCACAACACATATAGTACAGACTGTACGAATGTACTCTCCTCCATCCAGTCTGTATCAATGTATGGATCTAAACAGACAAAGGCTTGTATTACTGTCACTGAACATTTAGGACACACTGTATCATGCATAGCTGTGTTGCGTAGCAATGCCAAACTACATTTGTTTCCACCCATCAGAGTCTACTAGAGCAATACTAAGCTGGTGTTCCATTTCACGGGCTTGTCTGTTTTGGGTCATGCACCAGAAGCAAAATGCTTTGCCTACACAGACAGCGGATAACATCTCTGATCCCATTATTTACTCAGTGGAAGACTTATACATTCCCTGTGCCGTGCGTTTTAAATCTGTTTTCACCTGGTTACTCTAGGGAGGGTATGGCACTGTTCGGAATTCATAAACAAGCAAAACATTGACATGACTAAATATAAATACAGCTATTTGCTTGCGAACAAAACAAAACCGTAGAGTGATTTACACATTTCAGAGAGGAGACAAACAGTGCTGCTGAATGAAGCTGCTGATCTCTGAAAATAGAGAAGTCGGTGCTAGCTACAACATCTGAGTGGCTAATGTTGTCCGTTTTTAATTTAAGACTCCTGTGTTGAGAACAATTGTCTATTTTTTAAAATGGTAACAGTGGTTATCATCACTCGTACAACATATCGGTTTCATTCATCTGAACATGTTTTGACTTAGTGAAATATTGAAAGATAAACTACACATTCTCACCCAGACACACAGAAGAACTTTGGATTTTACTGCAGCTTTCCAGCATTAATAGAAGTATTATAGAGGCCCTTCTCAAAATAGGCAAGCCAGCTTTAGCGTCAAGAAGACGTAGCGGAAATGAGCATAAACTCGGGTCTTCCCAGTAAGAGTCAGGTGTGCTGCATACTTCAGTCAAAATGAGTCCTGAATGCGGCACAAATGAAGGCTCCAGTGTGCCAATTTAAACTTCCACATCTCGATAATGACCTCGCTCTCCTACACGATTACTCATCATTCATTCAGCCACTGGTGCGGTGGGAAGGTAGTGTGGGCTGATGGATTCAAGGCTTGCAAAAGGTGATACTGGGGATGCGATGTATGCATGAATGAAAGAGATTGGGAGGAGTTTGAAGACTTGATGTCCCCTCAGAATAACAGTCAGTTTTACTCCTGTGACGTTTGCCTCACTACGTTTGGCATCATTACCTCTTTTTTCATCTTCAGTTTAAATGTGGTGTGATTGCTTCTTAGGACTCTAAGACGTTTACTTCATGCTGCCACTTTCACTCCTTTATGTCAGCCTGAAAGGGTGATACATTCTATTCATTGAAATTTGGGTGTGTTCACCCATCATATCATCCCTGCATGATACTCATTTATATAGATTGTTTGAATATCCCATCTGACATTTTCTCTAAAAAAATCTGACATACTTTTTTCACTAACAGGTTCAAGTTAAAATTTGTACTTTTATTGCACAGATGAGTCTCCATCTTCACTGTCAAATCCATTTAGTTTGCACAGAAGAGTTCACGTTTCTACATCGCTAACGTAAGTTGGACAACCGTGACTGGCTTTTTTCAATATTATAAAATCCTTAAGGAACATCCCGTGTTAATTCGAAAATTACGATGAAATTTAAGGTACAAGGATCATAAGTGAATATACAAAAACATCTGTGCTGTTGCCCTGAAATCACTGTCGGAGAAGGTGGAATTTCTATTTTAGAGAGAGAATTGATGTCAATCAAGAAAGTTGTAGTAGTGACAGGCATAATATTTTTTAATTATCATTATTAATTTTGTTGTATCAATAGTGTTCGTGTAATATGTAATAATGTAATAAAATAAGATGCATATTTAAGAATAAGAGAATTCAAAGGTAGTTGATGAGTTGCTCTGCAAATCAAACCATGGCATTTGTTTCTGGTCAATATAATATGATGGCCACTCAGAGAGAACATGGAGATGGAAAAAATATGAGCTTCAGTAAACAGTAAACATTAAAGATCGTGATTCATGATGACACAACACTTACATTTATCTCTATGGCACCAGATCAAAAAATACACCAAAAACCTTTTACTGTGTCAGTGGGCCGACATTCTGCTGCTCCATTATTTAACACATTTCTGACACTTTAAGGACAAAGTATAGGCTAGCTTCTCCCTCCTTGTTTTAAATTTAACTTTCCTTGAAGTTTCTGATTCTTTTCTTTTAGACCAGCTGTGCATTAAACAGGCTGTATAGCGATGTGCTCTCAAATCCAACACACAAGTGGAGACATGTAAGGAAGCACACGTTTCTCAGTGGAGACCCTAAATGCACAGTACTTCAGTGGCTGAAGTGTGTTTGTAGGGTTTATTTCTCCTTAAGGGTGAATTTTGATTTTTAGAAAATTTTGAATGTGAATAATCCTGTAAGTGTCCTCCATGTTCAGAGAACATGTCTCTCCTATTTATAAAGAGCCCCCATTTCAGACGTTACATATACACCAGTGAATTAAAGGTAATATTTTTTTCTGCTCTACCCTTTTATCTAATTTTCAACTTTTTCTACAATAAATTCAGAATATTTGGGAAATGTTTTTAAGTTACTTAGGAAAGGTAATTCCGATTGGGCTAAAGCAAACCCTATAAGACAAATGCACACCCTTTCCCATTTTCAGTTTAAGTAAATATAAAAGTGATATTTCTAGGATATTTAGAGCCTTGGAAATTTCCAAGTCCATTTGCAGCAAGTATTACCAGAGTGTCACCCTCCTCTGCAACATTAATGTCATTCTTGAGTAGCTTGTCGTCAGATAAAAGTGTTTTTTCCTCCCTGAAAAATAGATTGCTGTGCAAGCAGCGATCCATTTACATTTTACTCAAGAACTCTGCTTTATCAGTTCCTCTCCCAGTCTTTTTTTTTTTTCTCAAACTGTACTTTTGCCAAAAGAAAATCATAAAAAATGTGCATCTCATCTTGTTTACATTATAACTATACATATCCCCATAGCTACATGGCTTTTATTAAAATGTTGGCATAAAAATGAGCATTAAGACCAACTCTGTCAACTAACAACCAGACTGTTCCAAGCCTCAGTGCAGGAACTATTTACCTTTGAATCACACCAAGTGTAGGTATAGAAAGTAGGGTTGAGTTGTCAGATTTCATTCACCATGCTCTTTTTCTTTTATTCTACTCTGGGAGTGTATGGAAAATTGATGCTTGAAGAATTAGGCTGTTAAACTGGTGAGGGAAGTGAGGAAATGATCCAGATACTCCCACCAGTACTCTTTCATTATGTGTGAGTCAGCAGCTGCAACAAGACATGTCAGGCTTGTTAATGTGCAGCAGTCACTTACTATCTCAAGGTCAAGAAGAATATTGCAACTTTGTAGGTTAGGGTTAAGTTAAAAAAAAAAAAAAAAAAAAAACAAAAAATTCCAAAGTACTTTAAGAAAATGTCCAGAGCCCTTTATAATGTCAATGGACTTTACATTATTGACTTGACTGGACGTATGTATGGACATACTGTATGTCCATCCATAACCTCTTTAAGTTTGTGTTATAAATAAAAAAGAAAAACATTGATAATATAATTATAGACAGCTTTTTGATCGCCTTAAAGAGCTTTTCAGAGTTATAAGATGCTTAAATAGCATTGAAAAGTTACTTTGTCAGCTTCAAGTTTAAACTTACCTCAATTTTCATTTTAAACTGCATGTGTGCCACGAGGAAATGTACATCTTGACCAGCATGGCAACAGTTAGGGGTTTGGTTCAGTTAACACAATGTTTTGTTGGTTGACTTGAGAAGGGTTTAGGCATGACGAGTAAGTGTAAATGTAAGAATTAGTTTAGGCCAACTTTAAGCGGAGAGGGGCCAATCAGAGTGCTGGAACGCACTATGATTCGTAATGAAAATAGATAATAACCTTAATTAAAGTCAACATGAAAGAGGAAAGAAGAGAGCTATTTTCTTCTGCATTTCATCTGACTATCTGTTATCTTGACAGATTTGGCTCTTAGCTGTCCGAACTCAGCTAGTGGTTATCCGAGCTGTCTTACAGCAGCTAAAACAAAAGTTATCTGTCCCTCAAAAGACTCACGGTTTCCTCATCAAAGGGAAACAGTGGTAGGTTTCCTCATCGACAGATTCTAGATTCACTGTGATCAAACTGGCTCCTGAGCGCTGTACTGTTAGTATCATTTAGACGTTACGTCAGTGACAAGAAAAGCCATTTGTATATCATAAAAAGTTCAGACGGAGCAGCTGCAGGACATCAAAGGGGAAATATTTATTGGTCCTGTTCCAATACCCGCACTGCGCCTTAAAGGCTCCGCAAATCAAATCAAATCAAATTGTATTTGTATAGCCCAAAATCACAATTTATACATTTTTTTCACTGGGCTTTGACAAACTGTACAGATGTGACACCCTCTGCCCTTAGACCCTCGAACCGGGTGAGGTTAAACTTAAAAAAAAACCTTAAACAGGGAAAATAAGAAACCTCAGGAAGAACCGCATCGGAGGGATCCTTCTTCCTAGGACGGACAGACGTGCAATAGATGTCACTTGTACAGAACACAACAACATGATAATAACAGTTCTTAGAATATGTAAAACATCCATGAGTCCCAGAGTCTATGGAATCTATAAATCCAGGTGTATGGGAAGTCTAGTGATCCAGATGCAGGTGTATTCTGTTGGTCCAGGAGTCATTATAGTCCATGTAGCAAGATCTGAGTGTTGCTGATGTAGTCACTGAGTCCAAGAGTATATGGAATCTATAAATCCAGGGATATGTGAAGTCTAGCGATCCAGAAGCAAGTGTAGTCTATTGGTCCAGAAGTCGTTGTAATCTGTGGATCCTGATTTGCACTTCAGCCTAGGATCCAATTCACAGGATGTCTTGTCCTAATGTGGGCAGTAGGCATCAAGCAGGACCACAGCAGCAGCTCCCACTGCACCCTAGAAAGACCTGCAGGATGATAAAGCACAAAGACTCCGGAGAAAAAGTACAGTTAGTGTAAGGATATGGATATTTAGAGGAGCAGAGATATGGAGTCTGAGTCAGAGGGGGCAGAGAAGAGAGCTCAGTGCATCATGGAGTGTTCCCCCAGCAACCTAAGCCTATAGCAGCATAACTAAGGGCTAGATAGGTCAGCCCTAATTGTAAGGTTTATCAAAAAGGAAAGTTTTAAGCCTACTTTTAAAATCAGAGAGTGTGTCTGCCTCCCGTACCAAGACTGGAAGATAGTTCCACAGGAGAGGAGCTTGATAGCTGAAAGCTCTGCTTCCCATTCTACTTTTGGAGATTCTTCGGATCACAAATAACTCTGCATCCTGGGATGGTAAGGTTCTGGATGGTCGATGGGATACTATGAGCTCTTTAACATAAGATGGTGCCTGACCATGAATAGCTTTGTAGGTGAGGACAGGGCTTTTAAATTCTATTCTGAATTTAACTGGGATCCAGTGCAGAGAAGCCAGTACAGGGGAAATATGGTCCCTGATATTAGTTATAGTCAGTTCACGCTCTGCTGTGTTTTGGATTAACTGAGGAGTTTTTAAAATTTTATTAGGGCAACCTGAAAATAAAGAATACAGTAATCCAGCCTGGAAGTAACAAATGCGTGAACTAGTTTTTCTTCATCTTGTTGAGACAGGATGTGCCGGATTTTAGCAATGTTACGGCGGTGAAAGAAGGCGGTCCTTGAAATCTGTTTAACATGTGATTTAAAAGACAGCTCCTGGTCAAAGATAACACCCAGGTATCTGACAGTGGTGCTGGAGGCCAAGGCAATGCCATCCAGATTAACTATGTTGCTGGATAATGAGTCTCTAATGTGTTTGGGGCCCAGCACAATGACTTCAGTTTTGTCAGAGTTTAACATTAAAAAGTTATGAAACATCCAGTTTTTAATGTCCTTAAGACATGACTGTAGATTAGCTAACTGATGGGTTTCATCTGGCTTCATTGATAAGTATAGTTGTGTGTCATCTGCATAACAATGAAACAATGTATGGAATGCTTTTTAATAATATTACCTAAAGGAAACATGTATAGAGTGAATAGTATTGGTCCAAGCACAGAACCTTGTGGGACTCCATGAGTAACCTTGTCATTTCTTGATGATTCGTCATTAACATGACATCAGATAGGTAGGACTTAAACCATCTTAAAGCAGATCCTTTAATGCCAATTTGGTGTTCGGTCCTCAGTAGTAAAATGCGATGATCAATAGTGTAAAAAGCTGCGCTAAGATCTAAAAAGACTAGTATAGAGATAAGTCCCTCATCAGATGCAGTGAAGAGGTCATTTGTAACTTTTACCAATGCTGTTTCTGTACTGTGATGCTTTTGAAACTCTTCACATAGACTATTATACTGAAGAAAGCCACATAGTTGTTTCGCTACTGCTTTCTCTAGAATCTTTGAAAGAAAGGGGAGGTTGGATATTGGTCTATAGTTGGCTAAAACTTCTGGGTCTAGGGTAGGTTTTTTTAGGAGCGGTTTAATTACAGTTACTTTAAAAGACTGGGGCACATAACCTGTTAAAATGGATAGATTTATAATATTTAGTAGAGGATTGCTAACTAAGGGTCAAACCTGTTTGAGCAGGCCAGTAGGTATGGGCTCTAGTATACAGGTTGACGATTTAGATGAAGATAATGTTGTCCTTAGTTCATGAAGATCAATTGTATGGAAGCTTTCCAAACACATATCAGGACTAATAACGGCCTCTATAATTGTTGTTGCTGAACTGGAATCAGTTAAGTGTAGGATATTTTCTCTGTTAAGTATAATTTTATGATTGTAAAAGTGAATAAAATCATTACAGGTGAGAGTTCTAGATAGAATGATGGCTCTCAGTCAGCCTGGCTACAGTGCTGAAAAGGATCCCGGGCTTATTCTTGTTTTCATCTATTAACGCTGAATAGTAGACTTTTCTTGCATGGTGAAGGGCCTTCCTGTATACTTTAAGGCTATCCTGTCAGGCCATGCGTGACTCTTCTAGTTTAGTGCAACACCATTTCTTTTCAAGTTTATGAGTTTTCTGTTTTAACTTGCGATTACTAAGATTATACCATGGAGCCAGTCTCTTGAGGTTTTTTTACCTGGGGTAATTAGAATCAAGTGAAGCACATAGAGAGCCTGCAGTGAAATTAGCCAAGTGATCAAGCTGGGAGGGGCTAAAATTAAGATATGATTGAAATTATTGCAGAGGGAATAATGTCTTTAAATTTTCAACAGTGTCCTCAGATATGCATCTGCTATAACAACTAGTGACTCTTGGTTTATAGTTGATGAGCAGAAATTCAAATGTTAGAAGATAATGATCTGATAAAAGCAGATTTTGCACAGACTTTTAAGTGCTCAATGTCAATGCCATATATCAAAACCAGAACAAGGGTGTGATTAAAACTGTGAGTTGATTCTTGTACACACTGACAGAAGCCGAATTAATCTAACAGTGACAGTGCCGTACCAAGACTGTCGTTTTCAACGTCTACATGGATATTAAAGTCACTTACAATAATAACTTTATCTGTTTTAAAGACCAGGGCTGAGAGAAACTCTGAGAATTCAGATAAAAATTCAGTGTAGGGTCCAGGTGCTCGATACAGTATAACAAACATAATTGGAGTTTTCATGGTTGGATCAGAAATGCTAAGAATGAGATTTTCAAATGAACTAAATTTTTGTTTGGGCTTAGGGTTTATTAATAGGGCAGAATTGAAAATGGCTGCAACTCCACCACCTCTGCCAGTGTCTCTGGGAATGTGTGTGTTAATGTGATTGGGAGGAGTGGATTCATTAAGACTTACATATTCGTCTTGGCACAGCCAAGTTTCATTAAGGCAAAATAAATCAATATTGTTATCTGATATAAGCTAATTTATTAATACACCTTTAGATGATAGGGATCTGATATTCAAGAGTCCACATTTACGTCTCTTTACTTTGTAAACTGCCTCATTAGTGGTGTTGATTTTTATTTAGTTCCTATGTGAACTTTTTTTATTTGATTTAAAGAATTAATGTGGACGGGGGACAGACAGTCTCTATGGGGTTGTAGGTGGATGACTCTAAAGGAAGCGCGGAGAAGCATGTAAGACTGCAACTCTGCTTCCTGGCTTCAACTCTAAATTGTCAATTTGGCTGACTAATAAATCTGACCATGTTTCTAGAAATGAGAGCAGCTCCTTCCCAAGTAGGATGGATGCCGTCTCTTCTAATTAGACCAGGTCTTCCCCAGAAAGTTTGCCAATTATCAATGAAGCTCGCAAGGCTTTAAAACCTGATTGAAATATGTAAGCTGATGCCTGACCAAAAGGTAAAGGTATTTCAGTTGACCGGGTAGTACGGCTAATGTGTGTCTCTAGTAATACCCGTAACATTGCATAATCTTTTATGATCTTTGCTCACAATTTTACTCTTTATTTATTTATTCTTTATTGCTTTCTCATTGGTTAGCTGCTGAAAATGTCACAACACTAAAGGGATTATAGTTAATACCCATAAGCGAAGTGAGGTCTGATTTGCAGTTATGAAAAGGGTGCACGAGGGACGTACGAGGATAGTACTACTGTGGAACTGATGAAAAAGATATTTTTTTATTCAAGCTTGACACTAAAAACTTTGAATTTTTTCAAAATTTTTAATAACTGCATTACACGTTTGCCCTTTTCTTGCATATTGGGGGTTACATAGGTAAATATCCAGACTTCCCCCACTGTATCTGTTTTTCTCTCCTCTTCTGCCTCCTTTCTCTCAACTTCCTCCTCTTCTATTTTTCCACTGTCAGATGGCTCATGTGAGTGAGTCCCAAGGGGCCAGCCAGCCAGGCTGCTTGAAACTTCTGACTAACCATGTTCTTCAAACATCATGCTGCAACCAAATTATGGCAGGATGACAGATAGTCCCTTCAATGTATAGTGACAAACAAATTAGTGCAAAGATGCTTCTCGCTGCCTACCAGATGTGTTGGGCTCTGTGGTACGGAACAGCCGATGAAAAACTGTCCACGTCCCATCTGTGCTTCGACGCGACCATCGGTGCAGTAATTTGTGCTGAACAAAGTAGTGCAAACAGTCAGGTTGATTACATGTGTCAGAGTGTGAGGCATAAAGCACTGCTAGCTCTAGATCACACAGAAGCTTGAAGGTTTATTAGACGGGAGCAAGGAATTGAGGAGAAAAGGACAGGATGTAGGTTGATAGGCAATAGCTTAGCAAGCCCTTAAAATTGAATGACAATTGGTAAAAAAAGAAGCAAATGTTTTTTTATGAAATTTGACCAAAAACAGTCACACTTCTTCCAGCTATTTCCTCTCTCACACCTTCCCTCTCCTTGGAACATTGCTTTCCAGGTCTGTCCACCACCCAATCATGAGCTGGTGCCTGCAGGTCGCTGACATGAACAGACCCATTTGTATCTAACCTCACACCTACCTGACAACCCCTACACACACTGAGATTGGAGACTACATGTGAGGGTCACGTCACCACCTGAGTGCCATGTCAACGCAGCTGTGCACTTAGTGCAGAGACTGGGGATAAGCAACACAGTATTTCATCCATTCTGAGTGCACCAGGCGCACAAATGTGATGAAAGTTGAGTGAGCAGTAAAAAGGCTTCACAAGCTGAACTAGAAAATGGAAACATTTCGTATTCATACTTTGCATAGCCAAGAATTGACGGTGCCGTGCATCGTTTGGCTGCATGAGGAAGTGCAGCTCTCTGTCAGGAAGAGGAATAACCGCAGGAGCGGATGAGCAACGACACACTGGGAGGCACACACATTCCTGACCTGCTTAGTGTCATTACAGAGCAAACTTACGTCACTCACGCTGCCTTGTAAATATGCTTGAGTGCTTGTTTTCGGACGAGCGGGGCGACAAACTTCATCCAGGTTTCAGTCCGCAGCTTCGTCTGCATGCTTATAAAAGAGTCATTCTCATGGATGACACAATGCATTAAAATTCTGTTAAGGAGGGAAGCGACCGCGCATCAAATCCGCCACTTATCAGGTAGTGATAATGATCTGTGTATACCTTTGGAGAAAAAACAAACAAACACACAAAAAAACATGCCTGTTTGCTCTTTATTGCCAAAAGTTATTCATGTGAAGGATGGCAACAGAATATGGTGTTTATTGGATTATTTCCATCCCAACTCCATCTCCAGGCTGCAATGGCATCATAACGGAGGCTAAGTTCATTTTTTGGATGACGTGTTGTTCATGTATCTCCTTTTCAGCACTCTAAGGTTGTTCAGGCGCTGCTATTTCAGCTCTAAAAGCTTTTGCAGTCAAATGAGAAAATCCTCCAAAGGCAATAAACTTTTTATAAAAGGCACATGATGAACAAAAAAGCATGCAGTGAAAAATGTATACTTTTTGTTTCATGAAAAAAACATAGCTTTTGTACAGTTGAGGCATGACATGTGACATTAAAAAGCTTTTATCATGACAGCATTCTCAAGTTTAATCCCTGCATTGAAAATAAGCGCAGCTCTCAGGGGCGAGTGCCACTGTACCGTCCCATCGTCTGCTGGGCCTCTGTGACAGTTTTCACACACTCTGGGCAGGTTGCTCAGAGACACTCAACCATGGCAAGTTGCCTATCACGAGCATAAGATTCTACTCTCTGTCTCGCTGTTAGAATGGAATAGCAAAAAAAGAAGAGGCAGGAGAGAAAATAGCTTCAAATTTTCCCTCGTGCCATGATATGGTTAAGAAGTTCAGTGTCCATTGGAGTTCTGTTTATACACTCAGCATTGGAACACACTGTTGTATTCTGCAGCCGCCTCAGTTTCACTCTGAGTGAAGTAACCCTTACGGGTAGCTCTGCCTATGAATTTGAAAGAGCTCTGCTAAATCTTATCTTTCATTGTAATATAGTGCAGCACAGCAGGGCCCAGTCGTAGCATTTGCAGCAATAGATAGTAATAGAATACAGAACGCAATAGAGCAAAAATAATAGAGAATTGTGATAGGTCAGATACAGAACAAATGTTTGGTTTGAATATACAGTACATATTTTGGTTAGTATTGGGAGCTGTATATATATATACATACTTTAGTTTAGGAAATTCTGGTATCCAGAAACAGCATCAATCACGGTTTCCGTACTTCTACATGCAAGCAACACAGCAGACATAATCATCAGTAGGTTAGAAAAGAAATGGAAAATTGAAGAATACTATGGTGCCAGAGTAGATATTTTGTTCAGTAAATGGGGTGGAGTAATGATAAGACCAGGTAAAAAGATATAAATAGAAAAAGTGAGTAAATGACTCATGAATGAATGACCGAAGACCATGAATCTGACTATATAATGCAAATGACAGCTGTACAGTTATGTGCAATAATAAGATATACACTGTGCAGAGAGTGTAAGAGTCTATTGGATGAAGTGTCCATAAAGTGCAGTAGTGCACTTACCTAGCCACATATCTAGGGAGGAAAACCCTGAAGGTAAAACCCATTTTTTTTTTTTTTTCTTCCACGTCTACCATGTCGATAAAGCCTGCAGTTGGCTCTCTTATATTAGTATCAAGAACGTAAACACCCACTGTCAGCTCCTTCAAAGCTCACTTTTTTAATATAGGTAGGCTTATTGTTGAGGCTGTAAAAAATTGAAAGACAACAGGTTTCTTGTATAAAACCAGTGTCTTAGTGCCAGAACTTAGTGCCTCTCTTTCCCCCTGTGCTGTAGATGGATCATATTAGTATGAAAGTTGTATCAATCAATCAATTCTCATCTAATGCTCTAAAATGTCATATTCCAAAAATTTTTTGCTTTGTAGGTGTCTTAATGTTTTAAAGTGCTCATGGTTATGGCGAAGCTAAAATGTCCAGACTAAGAGCTGCCCTGTAAACATAATTTAAGGTGTTTTGGAGGAGATCTAAAATATAAATTATGTCACAGGCCAGAGTTTTTAACAAAGAAGTGTTATTAATAGCATACAGAGCAGGGCACTCAGCAGAAATCATACTGTACCTCCACCTAACAAGGGTAAAAGAAGTGTACAAGAAGGGCCTGACCCGGCTCTACTTCCTCAGGAGGCTCACGTCCTTCAATTGGAGCCGGATGTTCCTGATGTTTTATAAGTCTGTTGTGGCGAGCGACATCTTTTTTTGCTGTGGTGTGCTGGGGCACAGGCATCAAGGCAAAGGACGCCAACAGACTGAATAAACTGATCAGGAAAGCAGATTCTGTTGTCGGCTCTCGGTTGGCCACTTTTGGAGGAGGTGGTGTAGCAGAGGATGCCGACCAAACTGCTGGCCGTCATGGACAAAACCTCCCACCCCCTCCATGAAACTGTCAACATTCTGAGGAGCAGCTTTAGCAACAGAATGATCCAACCCCGATGCTACAAGGAACGATACAGGATGTCATTCCTCCCTACTGCAATCAGACTTTTCAACACCTCTGTTACTAGACACTAGACACTTAACCTGTTAAAATCATTCAGCTCCTCCTGCCTGCACTAAATTCTGCACTCTACACAACATCTGTACATACTGTTAGAATTCTACAACTGCCTATACTGTGTATATTTTTGTACTTTTATTTTTATTTGATTTCATACTTCTATACCTTTATAGTGTTATATGTCCACTGGTCCTGTACCAGAACAATCTTGCTGCTTTGACAAATTATATAATTAATAAAGTCATCTCTCTCTCTATCTCTATCTAAGCCTAATTAAAATTCATTTTCCTGGATCCAAATTTTATTCCAATTCATCTAGTAGTTTCTGCTAACAAACCCATAAACATATATGATACATAACCTCACTGGTGGAGTGGACCACCTTCTCTTCTCTGTCGCTCTGAATCTCACATACAGTATTCAGCAGTAGTTGTGAATAATTATTCCACCTCTCCACCCTCCACCTTAACAGAAACACGTGTAGTGTAGCTACATTTTTAGTGGCATGCACAACCTCAAATAGGCCTGAGCTGACAGCCATTGTATAGAATGTGTTTCGCTATATAAAATGCAGACATGCAACATATACTGCAGGGTGAATATTCCACCTACATCAGTTTAAGAGTTTTGCTTTAGCTTTTATTTATTTATTGTTCTTTGGGTTTTTTTATGTTTCTCTCACATAATTATTTTTTGTATCTTACCTGTTGTTATTTCTATTATAGAAACGAAATAAAGATATGATGTGCAAACAAATATTTTAGATTACCAGAAAAAAGGATCTCTGTTGATGTCAGCGAGCCTTAACAGTCACACACACAGCTTCTAACACAATTTTTTTTTTAAAAATGCAGCATCTGCCAGCTTCAGTCGATTATTGCAGTAAGAAAGTGAAAAGTTTGCCTAAAGGCATCAGAATTTTGAAGCGTTCACATGATCTGAACGATGTGTGTGCTGTCTGAACTGCATTATACTGTTATTTTATGAAAAGCAATACAAGCTCAAGGTGATAAGGTGATCTTATGACAAGTGGTTACATAGCTGCAGTCTGTCTGTTAGTATAACACTAACCAGTAGGGATGTGATGATTCACAAAATGTTCAATTTGATTAAATTCACCGTTCATTGTTCACGATTATGTTTTGATTTTTTTTTTTTTTTTTTTTCAAAAAACTGTAAATGGAAAAAATGTCGTACTGTTTCTCAGACATAAATGACAAAATAATGTAATTTACATTACCTGTACCGTGCCCAAGTAACTTTGACTCACAGAGTCCGGATTGTTCGATTGATTTGAGCGCTCCGTACTATGCTCTGGCATGGCACGCTTCCTTGGCCGCAGCACGGTTGAAGGAGATGTGCTTCAGTGTAGTGAGTACAAGCACAGATACGCATCATAGACATGATAATATAAATTAATGTCTCCCTTGTCTCCTGCTGTTTACGCACATATCAGTCGCCTCATTGCATGATCAATCCACGAATGTGAGCATGCTGTATCTTAAAAAAAAAAAAGAGACTCCAAATAAGCCACAGAATCGGTAAAGTTTCAGACATGTTCCCTTAACCTGATGATGTATGTACAAAGTAGTAACCATGGGGAGCAGGGTGAGTGCAGGCCAGAGGGACACTGGGGGACAAATCGTGCTTCGGCAAGGTATGAAACAAGTGTAGCTGTGTCCCCTGCTGTCTCCGAAACAACGAGGAATTCGAAATCCTTTATACATATGAGACTGGTTCAATGAACGAATGCTGCACATTTGTTTGTGAAGCTGAAATATTTTTAGGTGTAACTTAAATAACAAAACCAAAGCAAAATTTTTAAAACAAATCCATAGCTTTTGCACTCGGTTTTGCGAGTGGGCCTGCAAATCTGCTCGTCAATGTGGTTCACACGGAGTTCACCAAAGCGTGTCACTGTGGTTCCGCGTAAGGTGCTGCGTCATGCTTTTTTAGCTATTCATGTAGGCCATTTCCTTTTTGCAATTTTTGCACACAATTTTTGTCTTGGTTGTACTTTAACCTCTTTCAATTTCAGTTGTACAACCCCAAAAAAGCCAAAATGCTGCCACGCTTCCGAATATTGATGGGGCATCCTCAGGTTGTACATTTTCATCAGCTGTCACCGTGTTGCTACAATTGTTTACAACTGGCTTGCTGCTACATGTACTGTATGTAAAACGAGGAAACAGTATATAGCATCAGTGCCCTTTTATTAATGAGTCGAATGGACAAGTGACATTATTGTCCTGAATTTTATTTGAATCACAGTGAATTGTTACATAACTACTGACCAATAGAAACTGTAGTCAAGAGCAATGTTCAGGTAATTAAACACATTCCCACACATACTTTAAGATACCTGAAGCCATATTAAGTTAGTAATTATTTTCAAAATTACTCATTGACAAGGGAGTTTTTTATAACAGTGATAAATACTGAATGTCTTGAGGTGGGCAGGTGTATGGGTGGGAACTTGATGCTGAGGCTCCACTGCCCAATCACTGCTATGCAGATTCTGGCTCCATATGACATATGAGCGCATAATGACAGCTCTCATATCCAGGATATTCTGGCTTTATTTTTGTCCACCGGGAAGAAGTGAAGATTTTTCAGCCATCTTCATGTCAAATGTCATTAGCACTTTATAGTAATTTGAAGTGCTAATTTGAGGGAAAAAAAGAAAAAAAAAACCAAGATTAAACACAAAAATGTATTTGCTTCATTGTACTACAGCTTTGTTATTGAAAATGCCTTGGCAACAGAAAAAAAATGTAGCATTTTATGACATTTAATGTTAGCCCTGGAGACAAACTGTCTATTTTTTAAATGTTTTTTGCTGGGATAAGATTTAAGAAGTGACAGGAATTTTTGCTTGATGGTGCCTTGGAGAAACAATGAGGCCTCTCACTTAGTGGCTTTCAATCAGTGTCTTGCAGGATGACACTGAAAGAAAGATAGACGAGAGAGCGAGAGAGAGGCAGGTGGTAGACAGAGAGAGAGACAGAGTCAGTGATTTCCCCAAGCGCCTGTTTCAATAGTGTCTCCCGTCGCTCATCTGACCCATTCGTTATGTTAAGCCATGGGGAAATCTGATTGGACTCATTACCCTCTTCTTAGAACTGATACAAGAAGTGCAAGGAGAGCGAGGGAGGGAGAGAGAGCCTTGTCTCTAGCTCATTGTGAAAGGGCACCATCACCATCGTCACTATCAGAAGTGGGTGGCCATCTGCCGAGGCTCTCCCATTTTACCTGGCTCTCTTCTGTCTCCCTGCTTTTGTGTGGTGGGAACACATGAACATTGTTTCCCCTAACCGTGTCCCAATGCAGTCATGGTCGAAGAAAACGGAGATTATTGGCATCCATTATCTCACCCACTCGGCGGGGTGGAGAGTGAGATTGGATGGATGACAGATTCTGTGAAGGGCATTTAAGGTAATCTAAGGTAATCCAAATTGGTAGTAAGTCATTTTAGGTATATTTGATGAACTTTGCGCCAGGCAGGGTTTTTCTTCTCAGCTATAAAATGAGGCTTTAACAAGAAAAACAATTTGTTGAAGTCTGGTGGCTATGTGGACCTCCTCAGCAGCATCACAGTTTCTCTGTGTACAGCTGAGCGTTTTTGGAGAAAAAAACTACACTAAAGTAATGCAGTTTGACAAATATATCAAATTACCCACATGTATACACAATACACTAGCAGCACTTCCTAAAAGTGCATATAATCAGTTTAAATGTTTGTAGTTTATTTGTGGTGTCTTTAGGTTAAAATTACAAAAAATCTTTGAAAATAGTGTAATTCAAGTGACCTGGAAAAAAAAATAGACTTCTGCCCCTCTTCTAGGATTTGTATTCAGACTTTATTAAAATCTACCCTCTGATGGTACTTTTCTGCCAATCACAGGTCATTTCAGAGAGGGAGGGTTCCTCTTGGCTGTTCTACAAAGGTGGATGAATGTGCATGTCCCCACAGGTGGTGAAAGAAATCCCAGCAGGAAAAGCATTATCAAATACTTGATACACAGCATGGGGGTCTCATGCTTGATTCCAAGAAGTTAAAAACCCTATCTTTAATATGTGGGATTTATTGTACTTAATGCAACACTCCATTCTAATTAAATGTGCAAAACGTATTATTTTCTGCCCGTGTTCAGCTCAAGTCGTGTTATTGATGTATTTTACAATTTGTATTGATTTGATTACTGTTGCCTTTAAGGGATTCTGCATTTTAGTTGTAATTATGGGCAAACTAGCAATCACCTGGTTCATTACCACTTTATTAATTATGATCAACTCCTAGTACGAGACTTTTTTTGCCAGTCAAACATGGAAAATTAACACAACATACAGTTCAAGCAAATACCATATTATCATTAATCCAGTAGCTTGGGTGTTAATAAGGATGTATTTTGAAATAAATGTCTATTTTACCAGTCATATAAAATTATCTCATTTAACTTAAGTCCTCACATTTTAGTAGGTCCCTGGCGTCATTTAGAACAGCTGATATGCACACCGGTGTAGAACTACATTAATGTTTAGATGTAGGATACAAATATCAGAAGTAGCTTTCTCTGTAAGTTCTGCACTAACAATACACCAAACCTTGTGTCCTGAGCTCTGTTTTTAATGTACATTGTTCTGATCAAATCAATCAGTCTAAATAGTCTAAAACAGGAACAGAAACTGGTTGTGACATTGGACACATAGCTTGCTCAGAAACCCGAGTGAAGTATGTATTCCCCAGCATTTTCTGAACCTATAAAGAAAAAAAGACGGCAAGAGGTGGCATTTCAAGGATGACCTCTAAACTGCATTACTTACCACTGCGCAGTTGATTCAGCATCAGTGTTATTGAAAACATGATATTTTCCTCTCAATAGCTACTTCCTGAGACATTTGAAATGAACTGTGGTCCATTGAAAGTGAAAAGAATTGTTTTTGAGGGTTATTTGGAAACTATACTGACCTGAAGAGCTCTACACAGAAAGACTATTCTGACTGTGAACTTTGGCACAAAAATAAAAATCCTCTGAGTGCAGAATAAAAGGGTCTGTTCAGGTTTTTATGCAGGCTGACACAGCAGCAAGCATAAAATTAGTTTCCTTTTTGCTAGGACTTTAATAAGAGAATGTTTCTCTAAAGCAAATTTTGTAAAAAAAAAAAAAAGTGATAATAAAGTTAACAACAATTACATACCGATGGAACAACATCGCTCTGGCACCAAACCAGCAATTAATTCCATTCTCATAGATGGACTTTTGCAACCAATACATGCAACTGAATATAAACATATAAACATAAGCACTTTCTTTAGTTTGGCCCTAAAACAACAACTGGTCAATCAGCAGTGGTGGAGTTAGACATTTTATGATGTGGTCAAAAACATGTCATAATTTGTTATATCTGTAATTTTATTTTTTCTTTTTAATGATATTACATAATCAATTTAATGCTGTTTAGTTTTTTAATTCAATCCCAGTAACATTTTAATGCAACACTTGTTCATTGTACATCTTTCTTCATATAAGCTCCCCTTTTTCTGTAGGGATGCATGTTACTAGTGTCAGGTTATCCTCCAAGGAGAATAAAATTGCTTACGCTGTGACAACGTCTGGTTTTAAAGCTCATGGCCTGTTGTATGTACTGTCTTCATGTGTTTGTAACAATCATTGCCTGACCAGAAGGCCCTTTGACTTGGCAGTAGCTACCAAGTGGGTGGTTCAGACCCCTGGGAAAAACAGGATGATCAAATATAAATAGGACATTTCAGGTCAGGTTGTGTAAATCCATGTACAAATGCGAGAATGAGCTAAGATATGCTGCAACAACCTTAAACACCTGTAATGTTTCCATTTTTGTAAATGCACCAGACAGTCGTGTTTCTTCTCTGTAGATAGGGCTCAAGGGGCTTTAAAAACAATATAGACTGAATTAAAAACGGGCTGGATAATGACCCTGTTGGCCAAAGGAGTCATTTAGGGCCAAATTGCTGCTTAGGTCAGATTGTAAATGCTTGTATAGTGATGTCGGCCAACGAGGACCAGCGCAGCTCCAGTCTCAACGTTTAGAGTGTATCCATGTGTGTCTGAGTGACTCCTGGAGCCCCTCAAGTGCTGTTGAGCTGCAAGTAGAGAGAGCTTGTGGGACTAAGCTCATTCACAGCCTTGCATTCTTATCACAATATTTTTATTGCATTTTTATGTGGTGGCCCGTTTATTCAGCGTTTAACTCTCAGAGTTTGTTGCTGTTTCGGTCCTGAATACTGATCGAAGTCTCTGACAGGCTGACCTGAGGTCTGTAACCTTCCACACACCAGCATTATCTCATTCTACCTCATTTTCTTTCTCTGGCTTTTTCTTACTTCGTCATCTCCCCCTTCATCTGTCCACCGTGTGTACCTCTCTCTTGTTGCCTCTCCCTTACTTTTGTCTTTATTGATCATTAGCTTTTGTTGGGAAGAGGCAGCGTGTAAATAAGGAGCCAGACTGGTCCATCAATTCTGCTCAGCACTGCATGAAGTGCACCAGACCAAGCGATGGCCCTAATAGGGCCTCATACTGTAACAACACGCTCACCTGGACAGCAGTAAACCCCAGGGAGAAACAAGAGAAAGTTAGCAGTGATAAAGAAAGTTTATCACTGATTATTTAGGGTTTTCCTTTGTATACACTGTATGAATTTACTGTTTAATTTGAACGACTAGCTGAATGTTATATGATTTTCACATGAATTTTCCATTAAAAGAATGAATCTTAATCAAAATTTGGATGGAGCTAAGCAGTGTCAACATGAACTGTCCTTCTTCCCTTCCATTATGACGCAGTGAAATCATACAATAAAAGTGGAACAACACTGGGTAGAGAGGTTGTCCTTTGACCAGAGGATTTTTCAATATCTTGGACGAGATACTGAACTCCAATTTTCCCCTGAAAGCATAGCCATCAGTGTCTGAATGGTTACAGCTCCTAACAAGCCGGTAGCACCTGAGATGGTCTGCAGTGTAGAAATATGTGTGGGCGGGTCAATGTGACAAGTGTAAACACTTAGATATAAAGTCCATATGCCAATTACAAATAATTTAAGAAACTATGCAGTATTTGTGGATTTTCTCACCTTCAAAGTTTTAAAGTTTCTCCCAAGTACAAGCAAAGTCACACTTAATATAGCGAAGACTACACTAAACCGTAAAATAAATGTTCTGTTACCATGTCATTGTCATCATTGCATTTTAGTTAACTAATATGATTCCATGTGGTATTGTTTTATTTGTGTATTTCACTGTAGCTTCTTGTGCAGAAGATTGCACCAGTTGTTACAGAACTGCCTCAGCTGCCTCATCCAGCAATGTAGCTATCAGTGTCCTTGCTCTTTAACAGTCACATGACCGTTTATGGTAGGGTCAGTGTCATTCCCTGTGAGCGCTGTCATGACAACTATTTAACAAATGTATGGTAATGTTTTTTGAAATATTCAAAAGGATTGAACTTTGTGTGGCAGTTTCAGGGGTGTTGATTATCACCTTGAGTAGGTGATAATCCCTCGTGCTGAAACGAGCAGTTCATGACATGTCATAAGGGAATTGTGAATCTGATTCGGACTCAAAGGCAGAAAGAAAAGATTATCAGGAAGAAGACAAAAATGTCTTTACATGAGCCTCGGCATATTCCAGTTCATTTAGTTGTTTTTTTTAAGTGTTTGTTTGTTGCCTTATGTCATGATCCACAGCAGGGTGACGGAGAAACAGGCCGGTGTGCGTGCTCCAGCTCACTTATGCTTTGTATTTGTCCACGTGTCGGGCCAACACTGATCTGAGGACCTAATCAATAAAACTATGAAAACATCACTGCCGGTGCCCTCTTGTTGACTCTGCGTGTCTCTTGTCTCTCCTCTAGAGAAAGTCGGTATGCTGTCAGCATTGATCGCTCCTTTCAAGTACATAAGCCCTGGGACCAGCAGCACAGAGGACGAAGACAGTTTAAGTAAGCTGCTATCTCTTTTCCTTTTCCCTAACTCTGTCAGTGGTAGACCTAATATGGAAGTCATCTCTCTGTCACCCACATAATTAATTAATTGTGATATGGGCTATTTGGTTACACAAGGATGTCAGCTTGTCTGATAAAATCTGGGCTATCTTTCATAAGTGAGCTACTGTGATAAATAAATTATGTCATGCCAGCACTTGATCCCACCGTCCCACTCCACCATTAACATTTTTTGTGGCAAGATCTTAGCACCCTATTTTTGTTCATTTCCCATCAGAAATGCAATCCGCTCTCCCGTAACTAGGTTTGAAGAGCGCAACGCAACTGTTCAGACATTGCTCTCGCACAGAAGAGAAGTGTGAAATAAAGTGAGCTACAGACATTTGAGCCTTTCTTGGAATGTCTGCCTCTCGATGCTATCCCCACCCCCATAACAAATAGGATTGATGCACAGCATTGGCCACAGGGACCAATGTTTCCCCCATGCGACGCAGATTCAGAAGCAATTTGGAAGCAGATTACAGAATGACGCAACGGATAACATTGCCATGTTTTATGGGATTTGGATTTGGATTTTAAAACACTTAAATACGATCGAGCCCTGTGGTATGAAGTAGCTCATTTCAGGGAAATGATAGTAGATCTGATCACTGATTCATCAAGTAACTCATCCTGAGTGAACAAAGGAAATTCTCACAAGGCAGATTAAGCGTCACTCTAATGACCACTTTTGCTTCTGTCATGAAAGTATTTCATCATTTTGAGCTGCATGTTTTCTGTTTTGCTGTTTTTATCGCAGGTACCAGCAGTGCCGAGGTGAAAGAAAACCGTAATATTGGTAACTTAGAAGATTGCCCTGTCAGCTCTGCAGAGTGCCAGTCGCTTTTCTGCTCAGACCCTGCACGAGGTGGAACCTCTGGTGTGAAAAGGAAACGGCCACTGGAGGAAGACAACAATGGACACATGTGTCAGCTCCGTCTGATCTATAAGAAACTGTCATTGTCTGAGGCGCCAAAGAATGCATTGGTGCAGCTCAATGAGCTCCGGCCGGGCCTGCAGTACCGAGTGGTGTCTCAGACGGGCCCGGTTCACGCCCCTGTGTTTTCTATCGCTGTGGAGGTGAACGGGCTGACCTTCGAGGGCACAGGCCCCACCAAGAAGAAGGCTAAAATGAGAGCTGCCGAGCTAGCGCTTAAGTCCTTCATTCAGTTTCCCGATGCTCCTCAGGCACACCTTGCCATGGGAAATATCTCAAACCCCTCGGCTGACTTCACTTCAGATCAAGCAGACTTCCCTGACACCCTTTTCAAGCAGTTTGAGTCTTCATCATGCTCTGATGGTCTCTCGCTCTGCAGCTCAGCAGCAGAGAGCGAGCTACTCTCAAGTGAGCTACTGAGACATGGACGGCTGCTTTGCCATACCTTGGACTTGATGGTGCAGGCTCAGCAAAGGCTGGGTGGGATCGTTCCAGAGCCCGAGGCCCCAAAGAGCCCTGTGGCATTGCTCAATGAGCTCCGGCCAGGACTCCGCTACGCCTGCCTCTCAGAGCGTGCTGAAGGCCGACGGCTGCGTAGCTTTGTGATGGCGGTGCGCGTGGACGGGCAAATTTTTGAGGGCTGCGGTCGCAGCAAGAAGCTGGCCAAGAACCAAGCAGCCCAGTGTGCTCTTCAAGCCCTCTTCAACATCAGGACAGCTCCTGAAGGGAGGACCGGCTTTAAAGCCAGCAGGAAGAACTGTCCTCATTTACCCCAGGTGAGTATAGACACATCCTCAGTGCCTGACTTTTATTAAGCTTCCTTGGCAGCTACTCCACTTCCCACAGGGGCCTGTAATGACCAAAACAGTGGGCATGCGGCGCAAAGCCGAACACCTTCCAGTAAATAATTAAGGATATATGGAGATATACGCAGGAACCAAAAACATCGTGATGGAAGGAAACATGGTGGCTGATAAAGATTTTTGTAAGCAAGCTGACATTTTCTGTGCGTCAAAAATAGTGCATGTAGTGAAAATACATATCAAAGTTTTGTGTGCATGTAGATGCATTTTTGTGTGTTTTACAAAACTTGGGTCTTGAGTGATAAATACATTTGTTTGTTGGGCTATTTAAAAAGAAAAAAACAGGCTAATTATTGTCCTCTTGCCTCTCACACAAGATAAATCTGCATTACGACCTTGTGTGTCTTACGTGTTTGCAGAGCTATAATTGGGAGGGTTTTGTAATTTTGCAGGATCTCCTGTTTTCTCATGTGTGGCATCACATTTTCTACAAAATTAATTCAATCTGCTGCCCAAAGGAGATATAACAGCTAAGAGCAAATCGACAAACAAACCACTGAGCCCAATCCCATGCTCATTTACCCAAAAGTGTAAATGGCAATCGGAGCACGGAAACTAGTTTTTAGAAACTTTAGGAAATTGGAAAGCCCAAAGACATAGTGGCATGGATAGGCTGGTGTTTGTTGACAGCATTGAAAAGTTTACTTCCTGCAGTAGAATATTATTTTAAAGCTAAACTGGCCTGACATAGTGACCCAGATTTTAGTTTATTAACTTAGTTTTAGTCTTCTTTAACTTTAGTTTTAGTTTATTAGTTTATTATTATTTTTGAAAAACCAATCAATGTTTTAGACTTCATAGTGAAACCTGTTTGCAGCCGAAAGCACAAACGAGAATTTTGTCTTTACTGTTCTAATGCAGGACAAAAAATGTGCACAGCACCAGACCCCTAAAATCTCGAATCTTGAAAAAATGAAGCTGCACACACCCAGTAAGTCCTTCCCTGAAGCCTTCTGTCAACACACATGCCACCATATTGGGGCATGTATTATCTAAATATCCCATAGGGTATGTGTCATATTATAATTCCTTTTCCAGCCTTACAGAAATAAACAGAGTGTCCTTCCCAAGAGCACGACATCAACCTAGCAAACCTGCATGTTTGCCTGGAAGAAACTTTTTTTCTGTCCCTGCTGCCACGGTGTCTAAAAGGATTTTAAGAGGATTTGCCACACCCATTTAGTTCCAGAAAGCACTCGCTTATGGAATTTCTTGAAAGTCAGCCGTGCTGTCTGACAAGGATTTTTTTCATTGGGGAAAATATGTTTGCATTCATATGCAAATAAACATTCCAACCAGGGATCCATTTGTGCATATGATGTGCTTCATATCTATTACATATTGTCAAGTCCAAACCCTCTAGCTCAGATGCTCTCCATGCTTTCGTGTGAGTTCATGTTCTTGCCAAGTGCTGATTGCCTGGGCGATGGTTGACTCCACTGCAGATGCGGTGGGGGTGGTTGCCAGTCGTAGCCTGGGGGTAATGCAAACGTCATGGTAGTATGCCAAAGAGTTTGCACCATCTCAGTTAATTCTCTTTTCCCGGGATTCCATCTGGCTGTACCTGTTGCAGGATCCTGCCCAATTTGCTTTCCTCATTTTTTTGCCAAGTGCCAGATAAGAAGATCAATACCTCTCTCATGTCAGTTTAATATCAAACTACAAGCAACCATTATTCTGTAAGGTTAGCTTTAAGAGAGCAAAACAGGCAAACAGACAGCTTTGTCCAAGCTTAAAATAATCCCTTTCCTTTGGCTAACCCCTCATTTGAACTGGGTTTTATTTATACATTTTGGTTTTGCATTAAACAAACAAAATATAGCATGCAACATAATACGTTTTACTCCGTTACATGTATGGGATGACTTTACATACTAGTTACTATAGACCTTTCTGGTCATGATCACACCATGAACGTATGTTTTCCATATTGCTCTCTTGTTGAGGAAATCCAGCATTATTGAGATGGTGAAGTTTGTCTATGAAGAAACAGGAGTCAGTACAGGTAGTAGCAGAGTGATCATAGGAGAACATTTTAACAAAAGAGCTGGGTGAAATAAACCTTTCCTGCACATTTTCCATCCCCTAGCCAAGCAGAGCATGTAAACTATATGAGTCATGTTGCTTCAGCTATGGGGATGAGACCCTTGGGGAAAACATCTGTAGAGGTTTGGGAGGGCCAGTGGGTCCAAGTGATCAGTCAGGCATGTGAGTCGGGGGAGAGGGACTGTCACTGTCAGGGGATGCTTGGTTGTTTGTTTTTTTTCATTTCGTTAGGATATAAAACATCTCATAGCTAATGAAAAATCAGCAGCCAAGATGCCCATCATCAACTTAGGGAGTCTGAAGCATGAAACACATATTGGTAGACAAGAAGCAGCAGCTAAAAAATTGCTAAATAAATAATTGTGCTGTAGGTGTAAACAGTAAATATCTATAATAAATTACAGCTTTTCTGCAGATACAGTTATGTTCACCGTTCCCTGTTGTGCATCTCTCCTTTACAGATATTCAAACTTTGTAAAAAATTATTAAAATGAATACTGGTTGTCTCCAACAGGTACTGAGCTTGTCAGAATAAAATCGGAAGGTAAACAGACAAAACCTGATTTCCTGTTAATTTGGTTAACATCTAATGCTCATTTCAGTTGTGGTAAACAGGGTTACTAATAGCACTTTTCAACAAAAAGTCAAAGAACAATGAAACTATAGGAACAGCTTGAGTTGCCAGCTACAACTGTATATTGATACAGTTGTAGCTGGCACCTGTTGGAATGTCCTTTCATTCCTCTTCGGTAACACTTTATAATAAGGGTAAATTAATTAACATTACTTTATTCAGAAATACGCTTTAAGTAAGTCAAATAATCATCTACAAACAATCTTCAGGTTGACTAAGATACAAATTCATACACTGATTTCTACTTTAAAACCATACTATTACGTGTCTCTTAAGGGATATATGTTTTCAACTTTATAATAAGAGTCACAAAGAGTATTAATAGATGGTTAATTCAGGTTATTAAATGCTTTATTGGGGTTAGGATAAGGTGGCAACCTGTGTCGAAATGCTGTTCATTGTATTATTTAACTGTTATTTAATCTTCAATACTGCATTTACTATTTTTAATCGTAAGGTTAGAAACTATTGAACAAGTACCTTAGTTAACATGAGAACTGTTAATTAAAATGTCATGCAATTACTTACTAACTGCTTCTTAAATGTGATTATTTTCTGCTTTTGTTCCTCATTTATGGTCATGATTAAGGAGTCTTAGATTTTAGTTTAAGATTGTTGGGACGACAACAACAATTTGAAGTTTGACCTAGTGATGAAAACTTTTACTATTAAGGTCACTTTTTTGTGTCATTTCAGAGTGATTCATTGTCACGTTGAATTAATCAATAATGAAAGTAAAAATCATTTCAGCCTTTGTTTTCCCTGTAGACTAAACATTAGGCACAAGAATAGTAAACATTAAAACACCAAAGTGAAATAACATTGTTTTGTTTTTTTTTTTAATCCAATGATTTTTAAGTGGCACTAAGGAATGAAAAAAAAAAAAACACCTGCATAGGTGGAAGCCGTGAAGTCCTGGGGCCACCTAAAGTCACTTACACATGGAAAGCAGCTGAACTTACTTGCAGGTTCCTCTAAATCAGGTTTTGTTCGTCAAAGGGTTCTTGGTACCTGATGTGGAAAAGAGACATTCAGTCATTTACATCGGCAAAAGTATCATACCAGTCACTAAGCTAGATCCGATAAGATCGATATCATGCAGTTAAATTACATATTGATTCTTTTTATGTGTGCTGATTTAAGGGTGTGTCCATCTAGCGTGTGTGGAAGAACAGTCCACATCTCCATGCTTGAAGGTCATTTAAAGGCCAGATACCCAGACCTGTCCTCTGCTGTCCTCCCTCCTCCTCCTCTTCCCCTCACTCTTGCCTGAGAGCCAGAGATAAACCTCAGCCACGCTGGACCAATAGCTGTGATTTATCGGCGGCCATTTGGTACCTGAACACCTATGAAATTGTAATGAACTTGATTACGCGTTTTAATGAATTGTGAGAGGTTCCTCAGAAATGATTACAGCCATGCTCCAGCTCACAACTGGAAGCTGCGGCAAGGAAAGGAGGAGGGAGACTGACTGAACGGAGGACTTTCACAAACAGTGAAGGTTTTGTAAGATATTGAAGGGCCAGGAGAAGAAAAGACGGGAACACCATGCTTCTTTGGAATAGAATATAGGGGCGTTTCACTGTATGTGCAAGGTGACTTAAACCAACCACCTCCTTTCAATCCCTCCCTGCAAAGGGATTTTCCCTCCAAGCTGCATGCTAACACGGTACATTAGATTCAACAGCCTGCACCTTCAGAGGTCACATTTTGCATACATATTACACAGATGAGGAGGATCCTAACCTTTCCATGCACAGGGTGCTTTGATTCAGACAGCCCAAATTTACTGTTGGGTAATTTCACACATGCAAATCTGCCATCTCACATGCTTTTTTTCCCTAAATACCACATGATGAGGCAAGTGACTGTGTAAAGGCCAGACTGAAAAAACAGTTCTTCATATTCATATTGTCTGCTAGTGATAGTTTGTAGTAAGATATTGTACTTTACCATTGCACACAAGGAATTTCATTCTCACTGCCATTTCAGGTTTAGTGTGAAACTACCTTGCCATGTTTTTTAGTTATGATCAGGGCAGGAATTTCACAGGAAACCACAACAGCCAAGCCAGGGTGACTGACATTAAAACTTGCTTTAAAAATGTAATGTAGAAGTGATCCATTCGTGGGGCTGCAGTCCTTAATAGCCTACTAAATTGTAACATTAATAATATCGTATTTTCATGTCCTGACTGAGGCCTCAGTGATTGTATTATGCTACATTATCATTCGCTGTTCTACAAAGCCTGCCCAAATGTGTTTTGTTTTTTTTAATTGCTTAATGTCTGATAATCCAGTAAACATGATCTTCACTCTTTTTACCACCATCACTCTCTCCTGATTGGTCAGTGTTGTGCTTTGTAAACTGTGCTACCAATGGCTCCTTGAATGAAAATTTGACTTTTATTCAGATTATTTCCTGAGCCTGTGAGGAAATAGTAGCTTTTAGGGATGTACCAATTCACTCAAATTGCAATGTGCCATATTTCATGATACTGCTTTCACAATTCACATATTTCTCCCGATTTTTGAATAAAATTAAATTTAAGACAAATTATTTGGAAAAAATTTCCTTTTATTATTTCTCAGAAAATAATAAATGAGAAATTAAAATAAAAAAACATTTTCTATCAGGATTTGCCTATAATTTTAAATGGCAATAAAATATTTTTTGTAAGGAATATCAGCAAAATACTTTTTAAAGCAGAAAATGAGACACTCACAATGGCCCTTCTGTCTCAGAAAAAAAGTACAAATTTAAGAATCGTTTATACTTTTATACAAACTATCTTGTATTTAGTTTTCCTGTTAGGTGCTGGCACGATTGTCTGGCTAAAGTGCAGGTATGATGGGATGGAGCATTTGGGCTGTGAACCTTCGTATCAGCTAGTCATATGGTTTGCCTTTTGAATTGTGTTTTTTGTTCGCTCAGAGTTTCTTGCTGCGGTGCTGTTTCAAATGCTGCATCATGTTTGTTTTGCTGTGTAGGTCAATGCCTTCTCACAATATTTGCACAGAGTTTTTATCTTGTTATCATCGCTAGCCTTCAAGTTAGATTACCAAGTTACTTGCCTGTTCTACATATGTAAAGCAAGGCCACAGTATATAGAGTCAGCGCCTCCTGTTGTGTATCATGATTCATTCAACATCTCAACTGACCTAAACTGTCACGTTATTTTATTGGTTTTCATGCTTGCTTACTTAAGCTCACGATACAGTGGTACATCCTTGATAGCTTTATATATACCGTATATACGGTGTATATATATATACAATTTTAAAAAATCTGTTGCATGAGTAAACTGTATGAGCGCACAACTCCTGCAGGTGTTTTACACTATTTTGATGGTATTTATGCTGCCATTGTTTTCTCCTCTAAATGGGCTAGTCTACTCTGGTTTGTTTAAAATCTCAAATTCAGATCAAATCATATTATGTACCAGCTTGCTTATTCATCTCATGAGTTTAACTTAAAATCAGGGATAGTACAGAATCATTATTGCTGATGCTGTCACCGCAGACCCTTCATGTCTGTTACCTGAAACCGTGGGAGGTTGAACGTTATATATACTTTTGGCAGAAATTTGAAATAAAGTACAGATTTATCAAGACATCAGGTTCTGGAACCTGATGTGTCTCTTGCTGTGTTGTCGTCTTTGCCACAGCTGCCATTTCATGGATTTGTGAATGTATACCAAGTGGTCATGTGTGGACAGAGTTCATTGTTTCATTGTTGATTAAAAAAAAAAAAAAAAAAAAAAATTGACTGAAATAACAAAAATATGACAGTAACTACCAGCCAAGAAAGGTTTTGTTTTACAGTGACTTATATAATAACATTGAACCCCAAATAAGATAAGATTATATTGAATTAATATAAAATTAAATGTGTTTTTTACTTTTTCTATATTAAGTACAGCCTTCGTGGAGAAACACTCAATGGCAAGAGGCATTTTGTTTGACCGCGTCCGAGACACTGATGAGTGCAGATGTTTTATCAGTCTATTTGCACTGCACTTATGGTGATAATCACAGTTGATCCTTCGAGAGCAGTCTGCTGCTGTAGCTGTCACTGTGCATGTATCTGTCCACATGCTGAAGCTGTAACACTATCTACAAGGTCCCTGAAGCTGTTCAATCAACTCCTCTCTAATGTGTTGTACACACCTTCTCTCTCTCTCACTGGCTCTCTCTTACTTGGTGGACAGGGTGCTTGGCCGTGCGATCGCTGTTGCTAATTTTTTGTGGCAATATTAATTAATGATCAGCCTGTCACAGCTGTTTATACTGAGACAGATTAGAAGTGGGAGAGATTAGACAAAGAAAACAATCTGCGAGTGGCTCAGCGGCTGACAGGGGTCACCTTCATGTGTCTGAAATCATATTCAATTTGCTGTGGCAGAGGCAGAGAAATTACTCCACTTAACCAGTCTGTATCCTCTATTTGAGACGCTTCAAATGTAGAGATTGTTAAATCAAATTATTTTGAAGCACAATAAACTAAAGGACAATATACAGTTTCGTAATCTCAGTTGATGTGATAAAAAATTTAAATGTAGTAGCGACAAATATGCTGGACTTTTCATCTGTCGCATTTTCCTGCTTTTTGTCCTCAACACCTCCTCTATCAAAACTGATTTTTATTCTGCTTGGCCACAAAGCCCATTTCCCTATTCAAATGGAACTTAATCCAAGGTGACAGAGTGCAGTGTCCTGACCACTGACCTCTGTACAGCCCTTGGATGTCTACCTGCTGACTCTGTGCCTTCACACAAGCAACATGAGTTGGCAATATTGCCATGCATTGTGAAGGCGAAGGGAGATTAAGTGGCCATCAGTGTGGTAATCATTCCACTTGGTGAAATGGGTGTCAGGATTACCATAGTATTTTCTCACCTCACTGTGCAGGCTCTAATAGGGCAAAGACATTTCGCTTAACTAGAGTGCTGTGAGTTGGATTGAAGAACAGCTTCCCATTGACTGATTAGGAGTAAAAACTGAAGCATAGGAAGCAAATGTTACTTGAAGTTAGGGGTTGTACTTAACGTATTAGGGGAAGGAGGGGAATCAGCTGTAGGGAGAGTAAATTTTACTTTTGATGTGGGAAGAAAAGCTTAATTTAAGTCATTTATTTTTCTTGAACCATGGTCTGGCTGGATAATTGATTCTGATTGGATGGATTAATTCTTGATAATGGACTTCTAAAAAGTAGTTCCAATCAGTCTGTCTGTACATTGTTCCAAGTCTCTGTGCTTGCTGCAGACACCTCAACTTTACAGAATCATTAGAATATCACAAGCAAGTGTAATCCTTTAGTTCTGGATCCCCACCACAGGCTGGTGACTGTAAATAGCTGCAACAGTCTACACTGCCCCTCTGTACTCACTTTGTAGACCACCAAGGAAACAATCATCCAAACTTGTATCCCATTGACTAGTACTTACTATTTGAAGCAGTGAATGAAAGTGTACTTATTGTTTGTTTGACGAAAGTCTGGATTTTGATTTGGGGAAAAGGATTTGGCTGGACATCAAAATAAATTAAATAATAATAATAAATAAATTGTGTTTATTGTTTCTCAACAAAATGTGATGTTGTTAATTTAAATGTACGTTGCATCATATTGGCTCAGGCCTGAGGCAAAGGTTTAAATGACCTGAGTGAACCAGTACTACCTCCCATCGTCAAGTTGTATCTAAGGTCTTTCCCATTTATTGGAGTAGTGACCATGTCAATTGCATAGGTTTTGGGTTTTTTTTCAAACCTTTAGGCGTTACTACAGAAGCTGATTGATGCAGATTATCGCCCTTTAGGTGTCCACAGTCACAGATATAGGAGCACCCATCCATCCATTTTCTAGCACTTATCCTATGCAGTGCTGTTTGGGCTGGAGCCTATCCCAGGATCATCACATGAAGGCAGGATACACCCTGGACAAGTCGCCAGTTCATCACAGGGCTGACATATAATGACAGATTCGTACCTAAAAGCAATTTAGAGTAACCAATTAAACTAACCAATCCTTGTGGTAGGATGGAATACCCAGAGGTAGCCCACGCAGACAAGGGGAACATGCAAACGCCACACGGAAAGGCCCTAAGAATCGAACCCAGGACTTTCTTGCTGTGAGGAGACAGTGCTAACCATAGGTAATTTACCCAAATATACTATATCCATAATACAACATAGTTATGGGCCGGACGGTACTATTTTTCCTCAACAGCTCTTCATCAAAGTTATGACAAAATCAGCATTTATCAATACAAAATTGCAAATTTTTAATCAGAAAACTCAATATTGATAATGCAACAGCAGTATAGGGATGACTGTTCGTATGCTGACAAAATATTTTTTGTACTAGATTTTTCATAAGTAAACATCCATAATGAGGATATAATCACTGAATTGCATGAAGGCAAACGTTAGAAGAGGTAGATAAATTCAGATTATAATTTCAGAATTATAAATTAAGATATAAATTTAAAAATTTACTGTAATATTGTCTTTAACACCAGGACAAGACTTTATCGAAAATTTCAAACCATATATTTTTTATGTCATAACATGGTACCAAAGTTTATTATATATTATCTTCAATGTTAATAACATCCATATCATTATTGAAGTATGGTATACTTACATTTAGGCACTAACCATTACTAATCTGGAAATCAGACAGTTTTGTGAATATCTCAGAATGCATTGTCATTTCTATTTTTTTGAAGAAGTTCAGGTTTTTACTTGAATTTATTTGACGTAAACATTGGACTGATGTCCGATGTTTATGTTTATGAATGAGCAAAATATGGGGAAAGATTGCACAGGACAGAGTCTACTGAATGTTTGGATATGTGCAAGTATGCTTGTTTTGTCAGTCTTGCTGTATTATACTTTGGTATGTATGTGAAGACAGCAACATGCAGTTCTGGTTGGTTCAAATATTTCACCAGCGGGGCTTAATTCTTGACCTACCAGCTTTCCAGCTTGAGAGAGCAATGGCGCTCCTCATGCAATATCCTGCATGTCACTGTCTTTCACCCCCTACTTATTTTAATAGTCCCATATTTTCAAGTGTTGGATCCTTTCTTCCTCTCTGTGTCCCCACTTTGTTTTATAAGAAGGAAGCGTCACTCTTCTTCTAACTCTGTGCTTTACTGCTGACCCCGTGTTAGACACTCTTTGTTAATCGAGCAGTTGTGTGTGAAAGGTCTTTACCGCCGGGAATGCTTAGGATAAGGCACTTTACCAAAATATTTGACTGCTCAAAAATATGAAGACTGAAATATTTAGGGATGTTGTACACAGTACAAAGTACACATCTTTGTATTATTGTACTGCTAATTATCCCCACTGTATCCACATTGCAGCATCCTGAAAACCCCCGAAAATATCAAATATGAGCATAATTAGTTGAACACTGGGAAAAAATATAACGAAAGTCGAACTTTCCTCTGTCTAAATTATCCCATTGATGAAAAAAAGAAAACATCTGTCACGTCTGTGTTGTGCTGGGACTGCACCATGCCTCCCTTGGGGGGTACAAAATGGAAGAGACTGGAATAAGGTGTATGTATCAGAGAATGTGTGTGTGTGTGTGTGTGTGTGTGTTGGAGAAGAGGTGAAGCTGGCAGGGGGAGGGATGGGAGGCAGGCTGTGTGGCTGGAGTGAGGGAGGTGAGGATGGATGGAGTGTAATGGGGGGAAAGAGGAAAACCTCAGCGGAACAAAAGACCTTCAGGATTAATTAGGCGTCAGATTGGTTGCAGGGCACAGCAGAGGGAGGAGAGTGAGAGGGGGTGAGAGATATAGAGGGGGAGAGAGAGAGTTTGGCATTCTAGGAAGACCTCATGTTTCTCAGCCCTCATATTTCAGCTTGCCAGCACAAGTACACAACAGCCAGCTATTTAAGGCATACAGTGTGCCTGGAACCACTGTCCACTGGGTTATGGATGGATTCCCCTCTCAGTCTTCATGTATTTTTATGTTATCCCAGTGGGCAATAAGAAGAAACACAGAGGTCATATATGTACTGCATAATGTTTACATGATGAGTTTCGCACCCCGTGTCAGGGTTCTCCGCATATACTGTATATTGTAAAGGTGATAAGGTGTGTGCGTGTGTGTGTGAGTTCACTTGTACCTGCTATAAAAAAGGATATTTTTATAAAGTTCGTCAGTGTGACTTAAGACTAGGTTTGCTTATGTTACAGTTATGATTATGGGTAGGCATTTAGTTGTGATGGCTTCAATTAGAAACTAGGATATGTATTTGGTCAATGACAGTTCTCACAATGATGGAACTATGTGGGTGCATATCTCTGTGCACAGATTCCCCTTCATGATACTCAAATCCGCCTAATTAAAGGAGTGTGAATGCACAACATAAATGCCCCTGAACTCTTACTGAACTTTCATCTGTTCTTATTAGATTATCCTTTCTTCTAACAGTTTCTTCCAGAACAGCTGAATTGCTGATTCGGGTCACAGGCATCACCTCTAAATTTAAGAGGCGGACGCAAAGCTGCCTGTTAATACCATTTCCGCTGTCATTGTCACACAGGGAATTTTGTAGAGTGACCTTTGATGGCATTTTTTTCCCCTCCAATACAGGAAATGCTGAACTCTGCGTACAGGTGACAGGCAGGGTTGCTGTGAGTCATAATATCTTCCCCAAACGCCATCTCCTAGCAAATCAAATAAGAGCTGATCTGGAGGCTAGGGCAAATCATGCCCTTAGAACATTTGTACCAATCATTCAAACCATTATTACAGAGGTGGCTCCTGCGTACAGATTCAAGATATCCCAGCAGCATGAACTTCAGAACAAAGTCTTTTCAGGAGATGGGCTGATTAGCCATTCGAATGGCTTCACAGAACATTGATAAAGCTTTGACAGATTGTGTTGTATAAAAAAATAAAATAAAATCCTCAGTTCTCAGCATGAATAGTTATCATGCGCTTTAGTCACAGGCTGAAAGAAAAAGTTTTCAGTCCGCGTCTTTTAAGCTTCACCCAGCTCTCTGCATTTATCCATTACATTTGGTAAAATGATGAATTACTAATGGCACTGGCAGGGTTGTCCTCACAAACATAACTTTAACTGCCAGTGCTGAATGCACACGTCCAACTCTTAATACATTTCTTCTGTTGTACTTCAGCAGGTAAAACAAATACATTTCCTGTTACCCAGTTTCCTCCCTCTGCACAGGATGATGAGTTGATACCTTTCCAGCTGTTGGAAGAAAAAAAAAGAAAAAACACCACAGTTGCACACCGTTTAGGTGGAAAAGTAGGGATTTATGCACCAACGACACAAACAAATCTCAAGTGGGCTTAAAACATCCCAATACTGTGTGAAGTTTCAGGTTTTCAGTGTTGCTTCTCATTGTTTCAAGCTATCAAACCATATAGGGAGTGACAATGATAATGACAGCTGCAAACAAACCATTCAGATTCAAAACTAGTGAATGAAGGGGCAGGAAAGTGAAACTGAATAAATAACAGCAGGTTATTAGTCGGGTGTTGGTTTTATATCACCATAATTTAAAAACTATGGTAATGACTTTTCAATTAAAAAATAAAGCATTCATCTGCTCCTGCTTGTTGGGGTTAGGGTTTATCCCACTGTCTTAATTAAAACTGATCTGCTGATAAAACATACATAGTTGTCCTTGGGACTATTTCACGGTAGAAACCACATTGTGTTTTGCAATTTGAATGCTGTTAATGTAAAATGACAGAAATATCAATGTAGTGATCGCATTAGCATTGACTTAATACAGATGTGATTTAAAAGGTGAAATCAATGACATAGAATTACAAACAGTAATGTTAATCTCTTATGAGGGGGTGACAATATTCCAGCAAATTAATAGAAGACTCCACCACCAAAAATTTAAAATAAACTAAAACGAGGTGGTTACTAGGGATGAGAGAGTAAACCATTTTTTTTGTTCTATAAGTGTACACATTTTTACAGATAGTTGCACGCATATTCATCTCTATTAGATACTTTTCTCAGCCATGTACTTGCTCAGCCCTAATCACTAATCAGATACAGTAAATAGCTCTCACAGAAAAGAATTCTGATCTTTAATTGCATGAAACTATAAAAGTTATTGGAATTTCCTGAAAATTCTTTGAAAAGGCACAAGGCTGAAGACATGATTTTGACATTTTACAGATGCATGATATTTCCTCTATATAATACCCAAGTAATTAAAAACGTAGTCATTTGTAAGGGGTCTGTTTGTTTGTTTTTGGTAATAACGGTGTGAAATATCAGCATTGACAGCACTGTGACTTTGCATGCTTTATTTACCTAATTTCACTCGTTTCAATATCACACTTTTACACACTTACACTGTATACAGACTGTGCTGTCATCCAGTTGTGTGCATACAGTATGTACACACAACACACTCTACCCCTCCTCCCTTTCGTCTTTCTGTCTAATTCCGCCACCAACTGCCCCTTTCTATCACCTTTCTACCGCACTAATGTCTCGCACCACCCACCGCAAAAAATCCCAACTGTACAGAAACACCTCCTTCATAGCTGACCATCTTTCCTTAACTAGCATCAAATTGTGGGGGTGGAGACATGATGATCTCCCTGTCCAACAAGGTTAACCATTGATTTTTTTGTGTGTGTTTGTTTCTTCCTCTGACCAATCATCACCTCGCACTCATATAGACATAGCAGCAGTGAGCATTATGAGGAAATCACAGGAAACATTTAAAGGGATAAAGAAAAGATAGTTAAATACCTCAACCATGCTTTGAAGCTTGACATGAGCTCATTAGAGAAGCTGCCTGACAACACTAAGCAGTTTTGTGTAATTTTGAAAAGGAGGCACAGGCTCAATAATAGAACACACATAGAGAATGGGTATAGACTTTTCATGTTCCTTGGTTTTATCCTCTCCACAGTTCAATATTGACTCTGCTTTCAGCCTATTGTCATGCCTCCTCTGCTCTTGCTGCTGCCCTGCTGCAGGAGCTTATGAGGTACGTGTATGCACTTGAAAGGTTTGGCAGAATAGGAAAAAAAGGTGACAAAAGAGAGCACGAGCATTTGTTACAGTCTATCTGCCATCCTGCTTACTCTGCAAACGCCACATGATGGATTTTTAGTAAATGTTAAAAGAGCAGGGGACACAGACTGGCTCCTGTGGCACGCTCTCAACGCTTTTTCAACACAGTTATTTGCATTCATTTCATTCCGGGGGGCTGTGAAGTGCATATTTTATTATGTTAAGCTAGCTGTGTGAGCACAGGGGTTGTTGATGAGAGGGATCGCACTCTGTTTAAGCCTCTTCTGTCCAGGGACATTTGTTAGAAGCCACATAATTCTGTGCAGGAAAGGGCAAAGGGCAGGTGTAAACTCATAGTCTGCAGGATAAACAGATCTCTGCTGCTGAGAAAAAAACTCACATCTACAACTGAAGAGCTCGCGTCGGAGTTTGACAGGAATTCACTTCATCCAGGAGGATTTTAGGGGTTGTCATGAGCCCCCAAAGGTTAACTTTCTTACCCCCACGGAGGCATCCGTCAGTTGCAGCTGAAATGTGGCAGTTGGTGAAATTTGAAGGTATGGGAGCTCAGACAGCATTAGTCGTTCAGCCTCAACAATACCTGTTTAAGGTGTCAGGATCTGAGGGAGGGACTGTTGGGATATTAACAGATCTGAGCATATAGATTTTCGGGACGCATCCATCACCTTTTCAACTTGTTTTCAAACTGAGTCACAAGCAGTGCAGGATGAAGAGAAACTTCTGATGGTCATCTGCCCAACTCGAACTGAGGTTGGACTGTCCAAAGTGCATGCCCAATCATCTATCTTCCCATTATACAACATCCTTTGAGTTTTTTTGAAGAAACATTTTACCCCACAATGAAATTTACACAATCACTAGTTACCTGTAGGAAAATTATCCATTTAGATTGTTTTTGTTTTGATTAAAGAGATATCTATCTTTGATATAGATAGCCCTGTGCTTTCGGTGCTCAAGATTCCAAAACGTATTTGGAATAATTTGAAAAATTCAACAGCAATGTTTCACTCTAAAAATTATGACCTCTTACTCCACATAGTTTATTGTTGTGTGTAATTTCATATAGGAAGTATATAGAACACCCTTAAATAGCTAATTTAGTGTAGTTTGAAAGAAAAATATTCTTAGTTCTTATAGTTAAAAAACAATTTAACTATACGTGTCATTTATATAAAAGCTTCTCACAACCATAGTAACAAATAGACAGCAATGAATACCAAAAGTTGAAAAAAAAAATACTTTTCTCCTCTCTGCTTACCTAGTTGTACTAGGAGTTTGAGGTAAGACTGACTGAAACCAAATGTGCAAAACAAAATTTAACTCTGGATTAAAATGGATCCAAGGTTAAATTTCCACCTCCAGGAACACAAACACAGTCACACACCACAGGGACATTAGATTGAAAAGTTAGCTACCTGTCCCGACTGCCTCCATTATTTCTACCAGTCCCTCATGTCACCGAGGCGCCCCAAACCAACACAGCATTGACATTTCCCACTGACCCCTTGTTGACTGTTAGGGATTCTGAAATAGCACCCAGAGGGATGAATCAAATGTCAGCCATGGTGCTGTTGTGGAACCGTATCAATATCTGATGATGTATGGCTGGCTGTAGGGCCTTTTGGCCGCAGCAGCACCCACACACGTGACACAGAGCTCGGTCAACACTAAGTCACCAGCAGAAGGAGAGCCACTGAATTAATGACTCCATCAGAAGTAAATGGACTCACCACACTGCAAATCTGTATGAGCCAAAAAATTTTATTCTAAAAATTCAAGTATGTTTACTGTTAACCTCTTTAGCCTGCCATCAAGTTGAACCACTTTGGGGATGATTTGGCTAAACGTGCGTTCGTACAGAATAGAATAGTCACTGAGCTGGCCGTGATGTTTTATTTCTGAAGAATTTATTATGTTAATTATGTTGCTGCGCTGGTATTAGCAGCTCATCGCACCCTTGATGATGGAAAAGCATCTGAAAGCACTATAGTTTCCCCTCCTCTGCATCTCTAATCTCTGCACCAAGGGGAAAGCGGTGCTTGGCAACAGACGCTTACGAATATTGCACAAAGGGTGGCGCTGGGGGTTTGAAGTCTGGCTGATTGCCAGGGTCGAGCCCACCAAAAGAGTGACGGTGGTATCTTCAAGAGCAGCAGAGATGAGGCGCGGCCCGCCACGTTTGGGCAGGGGCCGGCACAATCGCCCACACTTTGGAAGGAGCCATCGCTGCGCTTCAGAGGAGCCATTTGAATGGCTCAGCTCTTTCAAGACATAAAAGGCAAAGCTAGCTCCTGCAGTCCTCCCAAATGTTTCAAAACGTCTCATGTCTAAAAAAACAAACTGTTTGGTTCGTTATTATTTCTGTTGTTCAGCTCTGCATGGCATGAAATATAACAGATTGCAGACAAATTCTATGGTGGGAGAGTGTTTCAAATTGATAAACCTAAAAATACTTATGAAGTCCATCTCAGCTAGTGAATATCATTTCTGTGTGATTATTGTTCATTCTGTTTTAGAAAATTCACTATTATAGTATGGGGTGTTTTACTTCCTTAAACTTGCATCACCCTGCTTTAAGTAGCAGCTAAAGAAGTTCAAAAAACATCTTGATGAGGTTCCTGTCATGGTTTATGTTTTTCCTTGCTGTTTTGTTTTGCCTTTCCTGTTGCTCTCTGTGCTCCTGCTTCCCCTGCCCCTCCTCCTTGTGTTTTGCCCAGTGGGCGTTTCTGCTCTCCTCCTCCCGTGGCTGACGAGGCACACCTGCCCTGCATTTACCGGCAATCAACCCACTATATATACCCTCCTTGGACTTTTCCTTCAGTGTCAGAGTATCTTACCTGTTTGGTGATCTCTCGCGTTCATTCCTGTTATTTTCTAGTCTCTCGTGACCATTTTTTCCGTGTTTTTTGATCGTGTCTTTTCTCTGTTTTTGTTCAGGTTATGCAGTGTGCCTCAGTCAGCCCTGCTTCTGCCTCGCCCTTGGTTCTTGTGATTTTTGATTCAGGCTTGTTTTGTTCTGCCTCGCTTTTTGTTCTCTCCTTCTGTTGTTACTTGTTAGTGTTTTAGAAATGTCGAGCTCAGTCTCCGTTTCCTCTTTTGGTTGTACTTTGCGTAATGTTACCGGTATCTTCACGGTCTATTTCTGTGGGACTTTGTTTTCGGTAAATAAAGACTTGGTTTAACCTGATCTGTTTCTGCATTAGGGTCCCATTTTTGTGACTCATGACAGTTCCATTTAGTCTCTAAGGTCAAAGCATATCAAATGGACATTTAAGTTTCAGACAACGTTTGATATTTAAAAAGCATTTCCTGTAAACCAGCCTCTTCCTGGAAGTAATCGGTGATTGATTTTAAAATACAGGCTTGAGGAGTTTCTCAGAATGTTCATTTGAGTCATCATTTGAAAGCCTACAGCAAAGAGCAATTTTTTTTTTGTTTCAGAAAATGTTATTTCCTCAAATGAATGAGAAAAAGATTTAATGAATAAAGACCTAGCAAAATAACAACCCCATTAACTAAAGCTCGGATCCTTTAACCAGGCTTTTCTGTCTTTCACCTTGTTTTTCTGTATTAAAAGGCTTCTGTAAGTCAACAAAGCTGTATATTTTAGCAGGAAATCTTATGAAATAATGTACTTCTCAGCCAGTTCCTTTTTGACATATGTTTACAATAGTGTTGACAAAATACAAGTTTTTAAATTTTTTTTTGGGGGGGGCAGGATGAAACACATACATGTGTAGTGCTTGAATGAAGAAATAGATGACAAATGGTTCAAGGAACCACAGCTCCTTTATTACTGTTTAACATACGTATACCATCTCAGCTTAATTTAACAAATGCTAAGATAGATTCAGTGAATTTGTTGAGTATAAAAGTCACATGTAGTGCTTAACATTGCCCACAACATCCATTTGGAAAACAGAATTAGTTACAGTTAGCCTTTTCAGTATCATACAGTTCATCATTTCTTGCAATAATAGTTGGCCTTGAAGCGCCTGGTCCTCAAGTGTGTTGCTACACCTGCAGACTTGAACCCCACTCAATGCGAGCACCTTTAATAATATCGGCAAAAAAAAAAAGATGGTACTTCAAACTTGAGTTTCCGCGGAAATACTTAATCATTGCAACATGTGCACACAACACTTTTGTCTGGAAGCTTTTAAAATGACACTTGCCATACAGAATAGTGCACAGTTTCTCTTCAGGTTTGGGTAGTTCAGCCAGGTAACCATCCTGCTGTTAGTTGGATCAAATTATGTAATTTTATTAATTTCTCTTAAATAACATGTTAGATAGATAATGAGCTTTAATGTGTTTATGTTGACAGGTTCCATTAGTTAAATTCAAACTAGTTGTAATCTATATAGTAATGCTTTTCTATTTTTAAAAAAAAGATTTAGGGATGCCTTTTTTGGACATGTTGCCTGAGATTCACAGAACTAAAGGCTAAAAATGAAATCTACCAGGCAGTGTCATGATATCTGGAAATTCTGGAACTACTTTCAAAATTTATAGAACACCAAACCCTGGGCAGCACAGTGGTGTATTGGTTAGCGCTGTCGCCTCACAGCAAGAAGGTCCTGGGTTCGATTCCCAGGTCAGGGCCTTTCTGTGTGGAGTTTGCAAGTTCTCCCTGTGTCTGCGTGGGTTCTCTCCGGGTACTCTGACTTCCTCCCACAGTCCAAAAACATACAAACTAGGGGTTAGGTTAATTGATCACTCTAAATTGCCCGTAGGTGTGCATGTGACTGTGCATGGTTGTTTGTCTCTATATGTCAGCCCTGCGATGAACTGGGAACTTGTCCATGGTGACCCCGCCTTCGCCCAAAGATGCTGAGATAGACTCCAGCCTATCAGGATAAGTGGTAGAAAATGGATGGATGGATGGATAGATTAATAATCTGTATCTGTGGGAACATTTCAGATTATGTTGGGTAACCAACTCAAATATTCATTTCTTTAAAAATATTATTCCAGTGCTAAAAGGCAGGTATAATGACTATAAATTTGCCTGGTTTTAGCAATAAATCATTGAAAGTAAGTCACTAGGAAAACAATTACTCAGGAAATTCATAAGTGTTGACATTTTAGCGCAGATTAGTTGCAGCTGATAAGCACTTAACGGAGAGCTTGTCCCTTCAAACAGATAATAAATCTAACAGTCGGTCGTTCTATTGAATTCATGACAGGTCTCAAATTATTACATATGTGCAACATTTTCATGCTGCGGGACAGTATGTGGTATCTGAAGATCTCCAGTTTGTCTGCTGGACGACACAGCAGAGCTTAGAGGTGGCTCTCCTCTCTCTGCCTCGCTGCTGAATCATGTGCAGATTAATGGGATTTGTGTGAACAGCCCTCAGGGGCCTTTGGAGTGGCTGCTTCCTCCACCATCCTCCCTTCGTCAACTACATACTGGGGATGAAAGACTCTTGTTAAATCCTCATTGCTGACCCTCTCATTTCCTCCTCTATCTCTTTCCAGCCTCTCTGAGTGCTTGCCGGCCTGTCTCCCCTCTCTCCCCCTCCCTCCTCTCCCTCTCTCTCAGGGGTAGGTCATGTTATCTTTTCGCAGGAGTCCCTCTGCTGGCCTTTGGTGCATAATGTATAAAGCTGCTGGTGTGTGTTTTACATTGGGCCTGACATTATTAAGTCATCTCTGGCATATCACTGCTTTTATCTCCACTGTGGAGGTTAATCAGAGGGGATTTATACCAAAACGACTTAGACGTGCTTCAGCCGTCTTCACCCTGAACCTTTGTATTCCAACCTCACTGCATGACATTTTCCCTGCCCTGTGCATGTTTTAAGGACATGTTCAGAAACAGGATGTTGCTGTGAAGCAGAAATGAATACAAAGATTTACTTAAAAAAAAGTGGCTTTTACATTCTATCCTAATGACAAAATGCAACATTTCTGTTCTATTTTTATTTCTATCTAAAAGGTAACATACTCTCAAATAAGTTTTACATTTGTCTATGTTCTGTTCATCTAAATTTTTGTTATTGGAAAAATAAACCAACTAAAGTTTTTTAAACAGATGTAGTTAGTTTCTCATTTTTGCAGCATTGCCTCTAAATATGTCTCATAACACCTAAAAATTAACAGTGACTGTTTCTAAAAATGCAGCAGAATCAGTGATGGCTGAGTGAAATAAACATTTTATAGATACTGTCACCTTTCAGAGGCCGAAGGGGGGGAGTGGATGTTATTTGAGAACCTGACAAGCCCGGTTTCCAGGTTACAACCACATCAAACATGGTGCCACACATGGGCCAAGCCCTGATAGTGTCAATGTTGTCATAACTGTTTGATCAGATGAGGAGAATTTAGATTGATAATGAGTTTTAGAGTCAGTCGTGCTTAACATCTGCGCTCTGTGGTTATGACTCAGTGGCTTCAGTTTGTTTTGACTTCAATGTTTCATTTCCCAAGTTAATGTTTGGATTTAAGCTTAAGAGCATTAGAGGCTTTAAGCAGATGTAACCAATCAGGGAACAGAGGACATACAGTTAGCTGCAACCAAACTTTGGGTTACATAATTTCATTTTAGTTTTATGTTTTGTAATCTGCACACAAAATCATGTCTGTAGTTGAGTCATTTATTTTGTGCAGATCCTGAGCAATAAACTGACAAAATGCTTCAAACTTGAATTAAGAGTCTGTAATATGATCTTCTGTATCATTCCTAGTTTCCAGCTGATACAGTGGACTTGTGCAGAGCCCACACTGTGTAAATAGCAAATATACTTGTGTGCTTGGTCTTGAATGAGGCATGGTCAGTGAAGTGTTGACACATTTTGCTATCTTGAAGAAGGAGAAAACAATTGCACCATTGACCATCAAAAACCTGCCCTAATGTCAATAATACCGTATTTTTACTATTATCTTGGTTAAATTATTGTTGTTAAATACTGATGCACCGATTGAAAAGTGTGAAGATGCTGCTTGGAGTAAGTTTGAACGTTTCAATAGATACATGCATGTGATATCCCTGCAGAAATATCACAGGAAACTTAAGCAGCAAAACTAAGTTACAAACTTGGCAAGACAAAGAAAACTCTATGGAGGAAATAGAATTAAGCTTTACTCCAAACAATTGTATTGAACTGGACTGTGCGGGTGACTTTTGGGATGTATAGAAGAACACAGCAGTAAGTAATACTAGATCCAAACCCGTCCTGTCGACTTGTCAGCAGATTTAAATCATTAATAAAGTGTGTAAATGTGTACAAGTCTCATCATGTGACGCATATTGTCTCCTCTTCTGTGGAATCACTGCAGACAATGTAATTAATATTTTCCTCATAAATGGAGTATTACTTCAACCAACTGCATCCAATCTGCTGTTAATCAGAATGAAAATGTTTATAACCCTATCTACACACTGCAGTATACTTTATAACCCACCAGTTGCATTTGTTCATGTGCACTCTAATGAAAATGTTGGTGGGTCAGAATATTTAGCTTCAGAGGGAGTAGAAGGTCCACTGGCCAAAGACCAGTACCTGCCCTTGAGTGAGCAGAATGCTGCTTTTTGAATTACAATCCACCTGGCGCAGACACATCAGACTTTTAAAGGAAATGGGATTGACACTCCTATTGGTTTAATTGTTGTTATGCCTCAAACGCATCTATGAATAATTCAGGGCCCCAATACAACCCATTTGTGCTGTGCACCCACATTGTACTCAGATTGTGTATTTAATTAGTAAAAAGGAGATGGAAACATCCTAAAAGTGCCACAGACTTGAGACCCTAACCAGATCATTTAAATAGGAACCAGGGTTTGTATGTGTACATGTTGGTTTGAAGTTCAGAGAACAGAATAGAATAGAATAGAATTGAAAATACCTTGTCTAACTTTTGCATGCAAAAAGGGAGAAATGTGTCTTTGCCTGCCTGCACAAAAGGACAAACGAAATAAAAACACAATAACAAAAGTGCACTGATTACTTTACAATAGGAATGAGTGAAAAAAAAAAAAAAGATATATTGTAAATTGCTGGCTCCAAAAATTGGCTTTTGTAACAGCATTTTAGCATGCTGACAAATTGCACTAAACACAATTTAGATCTGAGTCTGGTTGAAAATAAAAAAGCCTGACCATAGATTCATCCTCTGAGGACCATGGGTGGCATGCCAAGTAATTACTGTTGAGATCAGGGCCAAAGTGTTGACTGACTCTTCCACACTGCCTGCCTGGCTCATAATCTTATATGTTCCAAGGTTTCATTGGCCTGTGTTGTGTGCGTAGCTTCACTGATTGGATGGTTCCTTACAAAAGAACTGAGTCGCTGAGATTGATAGCAACCCCAAGTGGAGAACAGGAGAGGAATAATGATCCACTTCTATGTTTAGCACCACCATGAGGAAGTAGTGTCCTTGATTTTTGGGTGAGGCTATCATTCTTGTGGCAGCTCATTCCTGACTCTGATCCTTACCAGGCTCTTGGAATCCACCTTTTTCAGGCCTAATGAGGAATCTCTGCTGGAGCTCTGCTTTGCTGTTGGAAACCTGCGGCGCAGAATCCCATCTCCCCCCTTCTTACGCCGATAGGGGAAAAAAGACCGGACGAGTTGTGGCAAAGACAGATCAATTGCACAGCCTCTGTCAATTTCTCTCTCTGGTGCTCCTTCATTTGCCTCCGTTTCCACTCGCCAACATCAGACTTGTGGTTTGAAAGGGAAAAACATCTTCTCATGATGACGACTCCCGCGTGGTGCAGCCCGGCCCTGTGATCCGATTGGCGAGAGCCCGCTGTTCAGGCGAAAAGTTTGACACACAAGCACACGCGCACACATTCGGAGGAAATGTGTCCTGTGGGCCACAGGGCCATCTGGCCATCACACAAGAAAAGGTTGGATGTAGTTAGAGGCGAGGTTCTGGAGAGTTACACACTCTCCAAATTTGTACACAGTTGAACTGCTCTTGGTTGCACCTTGTTGTCATCATTATACACACTGGCCTCTTTTACTGTCAATAAAAGAGCGAGACAGCTGAGGAGCCACTGAATAAAGATCTGAAGAACAAAAACTGAAGAGTTTTGTCTTCTCCCTTCATGTGATACAGATCTGGACGACCGAGTGGAAGGAGCAAAAGATTTAGGAGTGAGGACGATGCTACTGTATGTGACACAAGGAGAACAAACAAGAGGAAAATCTGTCTTGCTGTGAGGAGTCTGGCTTTTTGAGATTTTAAAAAGCCCCCACAAGCAACGTTTACACCAAATGAATAGATATCCACTTTCAAAAGGCTCATGCTTGGCGGCAGGCGAGGCACAGGGCGAGGGAAGGGTGGGCTAGGGGTAGTGTAGCGGGGGAGATATCTAGGCAGAGGGCAGACACTATTAAAACTCGGGAGAATGAATTTTTAGATATTTCTTTAAAGAAATATAAGACATGGCACAGTTTTTTGTGCTGCCTGGGCCGCTCTGCAGGCAGATGATAAGGTGTCGAGGGCAGTGGGTTGAAGGGTGCACAAATGTGTGTTTTCCTTAGGGTGGGGTAAAATCAGGTCCACATCCACCTACCCTGAATACACACACAGACACACGCAATCAACATGGCTGCCTCAGGTTTATTAACTTAACTAATGCATGGATCCTTATCGAAAGCCTGAAACTGTCACACTGACCAATCTGCAGTCGCCGCGCCCCTTTGGGGTCCCTCATGTTAAACAATAAATTATACAGCTGTGCATAATTTCCTCCTCAGAGCGCACAGACACACACACTCACACATCCTCACCACCCCTACCAGCATGCACAGAACTTCTAGGTCAGGCAGCAGCGGAGAAAATTCTCCCTGTTGACATTTTGTGTTTCTGGCACAATAGTGACTTCAGAGGAAAGGCAGCAGGAGGATTGTTGGTGACATTCCACATTAACTTGGAGATAGATGCCAAACTGTCTGAGTGCACAAACAGTTGAGGAGGGGGAGCAAAGGAAGAGAGAGGTGGATGTATGGATGGACTGATGAAAATGAAAGAAAGTCGCGCAGTAGTATTTTATAGTACCCTTACTTCAATACACACTCATACACTTGTACAGATCCTGAGCAACAACCTGACAAAATGCTTCAACCATGAATTAAGAGTCTGTAATATGATCTTCTGTAATGGTGCACAGCATCAGTATCATTCCTACTTTCCAGCTGACACAGTGGACTTCTGCAGAGCCCACACTTTGTAAATAGCAAACATACTTGTGCCAGTCTTTGGTCTTAGAATGAGGCATGGTCAGTGAAGAGTTGGCACATCTTGCTATCTTCAAGCAGGAGAAAACAATTGCGCCATTGACCATCAAAAAAGCCTGCCCTAAAGTCAATAATACCCTATTTTTACTTTTATCTTGGTTGCATTATTGTTGTTAAATACTGATGCTTGAAATGTTTGAAATGTTTGAAGCATAATTTGAGTATAATTTGCTTTGAGTAAGTTTGAACGTTTCAATAGACGCATGCATGTGATATCCTGGTCCTTTCGACTTGTCAGGAGATTTAAATCATCAGTTAAGGGTGTAAATGCGCAGTCTCATCATGTGACATATATCATCTCCTCCTCTGTGGGATCACTGCAGACAATGTAATTAATATTTTCCTCATTACTGGTGGATTACTTCACCCACCTGCATTCCAACTGCTGTTAATCAGAATAATCTTTATAACCCTATCTACACACTGCATACTCTATAGCACACCAGTTGCATTTGTTAATGTCCACTCTTATGAAAGTGTTGGTGGGACAGAATATATAGCATCGGGGGACGCAGAAGTTCCACTGGCCAAAATATGGTACCTGCCCTTGAGTGAGCCTAATGCTGCTTTTTAAATAACAATCCATCCAGAGCAGAAAGATCTGACTTTAAAGGAAATGGGAAATGACTCACCTGACTCCCCTCAGCTCTACAGACCTTAATAGCATGTTTTAGCCTAGCATTTTGATTTAACAGCCATTTCCTTTAATTTCATTTTGGTTCAGGGTTAACTTTTTTATAGATGTTAGCCATAATAATTAATTATTAGTTATTAATGGAGCACTCGTGCTGAAAACCTGGGTTGGTGCCTTACATCCTGCATCACAGTGCTGTTGTCTATTTTACATGTTTTTTTTGTTGTTATTAATGGCACTCCAGATTTAACAGTATAATTTATTTAACATAGTTTTAGTTACATAGTAACATAGTTTAGTTTTTGCTACCGACGTCTTAGGAACAGACCCCCTGTCTCTGCATTTGCTTCTTCTTTGCATTTACACACACCCTTTTCCCACCAAATAGCTATCTGAGCTGCCAAAGATGTTTCATTTAAAAATAGGCCAAAGGTCAATGTATCACTTTTAATGTTCGGTTCTTCAACACTTCTTCTTTATTGAGGTTGAGTGAGGTACTGCTGCGTTAAGTCTCATCTTCTGCAGCTGTCGCAAACAACCAAACAGCTACTGCTGCTTGTTTGTTTTTTTTCCACTCTGAGGAGGCCCAGATGAATTTCTAAGTAAATTGGTCAGAACTAATGCAGGAAAGTCACCAAGTGGGGTGAGTAACACAACAGCCACTTCAGCAGTCTATACCTACTACCTACTCTACTCAGATATACTCTGAGTGGAGCTTGCATCAGTCACCTGAAACAGATTTTAAATATCCAATTCCCCACTGCAGCCTTATGGAGCAGCATTAACCTTGATGCCCATTGAAGATGATGTTCTAACTGACAAGCGAAAGCCTTGGCCCCATTTTTCTGGCACATTAGGCCCACACTGAAGGTGGCCCTACCCTCCCCCGCCGGTGAAAATGTGTGTGTTACTGAGTGAAAATGTATGTTTTTAAATACCAGTTCATTTAAACAGAGAACGTGCAGGGATTTATTTGTTGAGAAGGGAACTAAAGCTGTAAAGCACAGCCTTTTATGTCGGGTGATTCAGATAATGTTTCCCCACTCTGGCTCACAGGATGAGGAAATTATAGGCTCTGACTCACTGTTGGCCTCTTAGTCTGGCACATCACTGCCCTATATCACACACCAGCATGAGCAAGGAGACAATGCTGTGTGAGGAGGAGGAGGAGGAGAAGGAGGAGGCAGGTTAGTTAAAGGGGGGAGCGGGGGGTAGAAAGATCAGCCAGTTTTAAAGAGCTTAGCAGAGAGGAACAGGAAACATGAATAGCTGAAGGAGAAGAGAGGAATGGGAACAAAGGGGGAGGAGGAAGCGTGAGGGAGAGACAAAAAGCTGGGCCATATGCCAGGGTCTATTTCACCTTTGCTCCCCTCTCCTTCCTGAGCTGCCAGCATGCTCTCACCTCTGTAATATAATCAATGAAAAGGCCTTTAGGAGGGATGGAGGACTTGACTCAGGGTTCAGACTGTGACCAACACCAGCTGGTGCTGCCAAGCCAAGCAGGCTTCACTTGGAATTAATTGGATGTCACTCAAAGGTATATGGGACAAGGCTTTCCCCCCCTTATATTTTTGTGACGGTTGTGTCCCACAGGGTCTGTAGATTCTGTGAAATTTGGGGTGATGAAAATCAGACAATGATTCTTATAAGTTTGTGTCACCAACTTAAACCAAATAATTTTTATCGAGGCGTTCCCAAGACAGCCAAGAGATATAATCTTTCCAGTGTGTCCCGATTCCGCCCCAGGGGTCTCCTCCCAGATGGGCTTCGGTGAGAGCTGAAACATAGACTGACCGGTAAATTTAGAGCTTTGCCTTCCAGCTCAGCTCTCTCTTCACCACAGCGGACCATTTAGCGTCCGCAGCACTGCCAATGCCGCCCCAATCCGTCTGTCAATCTCCCGCTCCATTTTCCCCTCACTCATGACAAGCCCCAAGATGCTTGAACTCTTCCACTTGGGGCAGCAAGTCTTTCTTGACCCAGCATGGGCAATCCGCCTTTTTCTGGTGGAGAACTATGGCCTCAGATTTAGAGGTGCTGATCCTCATACCCGCTGCTTCACACTTGCAAGAATGTGAAGCATGAGCTGGAGGTCACTGTTTAATGAAGCCAATAGGACCACGTCATCTGCAAAAAGCAGAGATGGAATCCTGAGGCCACCAAACCTGATTCCCTCCACCACTTGGCTGCACCTAGAAATTCTGTCCATAAACAGAAATTTTGACCAAGGGCAGCCATTGCGGAGTCCAACCCCAACTGGGAACCAGTTTGACTTACTGCCAGCAATGAGAACCAAGCTCTGGCTCCGACAACACAGAGATTGAATTGCCCGTAACAACTGGCTATATATTCTTTACTCCAGGAGCAACCCCCACAGGACACCTCGATGGAGACGGTCTTAGGCCTTCTCCAGTTCCACAAAACACATTTAGACTGGTTGGGCAAACTCCCTTGCCCCCTCCGGTACCCTTGTGGGAGTATAGAGCTGCTACAGTGTTCCACGGCCTGGAGGAAAACTACATCGTTCCTTTTGTGTCCAAGGTTCAACTAACAGCCCATCTCTCCTCTCAAGCCCCCTGGAGTAGATCCTCACAGGAAGGCTGAGGAGTTTAAGGTGTAATTGGAACACACCCTCTGGTTCCCCCTTCTTAAAAAAAGCAACCACCACCCCTGTCTGCCACTCCAAAGGCACTGTCCCTGATGTCCAGTGTCAGCCAGGACAGCCCTAGAACATTGATAAGGTGTCATTCCGGATGATAAAGTGCTTAAAGTCATTCACTGCTGACTTTTCAAAACACCTCACGGTTCTTCTTGTGTTTATGCCTGACACCAGTGTGAGGGCGGCAATATGTGCACACATATGGACACACGCACATACCACCCACCACACCACAAGCTGTGAGCACCTCAACCCCAAGCTCCAACTGTGAGAATATTTCACAGCCCGACAAGGGCTATAATGTGCAATATGCTCAATTATCCAGTCTCTGGCTTCCTTGCTGTTTTTTTTATCACCCTTAATCCACCCCAACACACACACTCTGCGTGGCCATCAGTGTGGCATCTGCTGATGTCCTTTTAGCTACTTGGAACTCAATCTGTCTAAAATGCCATGCCGTTGCCATCCATTTATAAGCTGAGCTAAGAACTTTTTTTCTCTTTCTTTTCTTATCTACCGGTAGTTTCATTTTTAAATTGTTCATGAATAGCATTGCCCTTTCACTAATTATTTTCGTGGTGAGAAGTTCTCAGGGGAAGGAATACCTTGTTTAAGCAAACTTGATGATCCATATTTTAAAGTCACCAAACAAGACCATGTAATTGTAGCACAGCAGTGCAAACTGCATGCATACTGTTTGCCTGCCAGTTGATCCTACATGCACTCCTTTGGTGATTATTTGTAAGTTGACTTATGACTTTAAACTTTACACAGCATTACAACCCTCAGACTAAAAGAATAGTGAAGGCACAGTCACTAAAAGAGCACTTTGGGTAATGTTTTAATGCTTGGTCCTGATTTGTCTGGTCTGTCTCATAATAATTGGTTTTTGGTTGTATTTGTGACTTATTAACTAAAAATAATTTCATTTTGAATTGACCATAAATAATTGCCAAAATATCATTCTTAATGAGTGCTGTAAGTGCTGTAATTCTTATGTTGTTTAAATTTCTTTTTTAATAAACAGTGGGCTTACACATTTAGAAATCATCAGTTTGTACCCAGGATTCCTCTTTAGCCTTGACTGCAGGAAAAAAAAAAGTATTTTTGGGTCTAATATTTAACCATATTAGTAGACAGCATATGATCAGTCCATTTTGTCTTGAAAAAGTGAAATGAGGCACCAAATATCATTCTCTATGTAGAAGGGCACAGATACTGAAGGAAACCTGAGTAGCAGTTTTATTTCTACTCTGTATCATCTTTTTGTTTTTGTTATAAGGGATTTATTACAGTACACACAATGTTTGGTTTCTGAAAAACTACAAAATAAAGAAAAAAATTGTAACCATCGGTAGTCAGGTTTTACTGGCCTTTAGTCTGTAGTTTGGGTTAAGCTCCAAAAAATATTGATTTCTACATTTCCCATAATGCAATTCCAAAGCATCTTTTGTCTTTTCATGTCTCCCAAATGCCCACATCTGTCACACATATATTACTGTATAGGAGATTTATAAGAATTATTCAGTTTAAGATCCTTATGTCACCTTAAACTATAAGTGATGAAAATGTTGGCAGTAGCACCACTGTATGTTTTCCTGTGGACCTGTTAATATGCAACATTCATCATTTATAACATAGTTATTAAGCAGTTTTGTTCTGGGTTAGTTCAAGGGGGTGAGCGTTGCCCTGAACATGCTGTAAATATGTGTAGACCTAATGTGGACAGAGTGCAGAATGAAATAAAATTTAGGACACTAATTTCCCACATCCATCTTGCTCTCCTTTCTTTTGGTCACAGTACTGTACTCAACATGTTGTACGGTAGTGTTGGAAACATCACTTTAAGGACAATGTTTGACTGATTTCTGCATTACCTCCAAAAAAGAGGTAAGTTGACATCCTAGCCAATTTCCCAACAACTCACTCTATTACCTGAGCAGATTAGGGAAGGTGAATATTACATAGCAAAATGAAACCTGTGAAGTCAGTCTCTGTGGATTGTGTCTAGTAGAGATTAAGGGAGCAACTGTGTTTTTCAGGACTTTGCTGATTCAATATTCCACTTGGTGGGGGAGAAGTACCGGTCGCTGGTGGGCGGCTGCAGTCCTGTGCACGCTCGACACAAATCCCTGGCAGGCATCGTAATGACCCGAGGTATGGCAAATTTCATTGACTTTTATATATCACTTTGAATTATTGAAGTGGCGCAATATAGAGAATATGAGTGAGAGAGGTACAGATACAGAAAGAGACGGCGAGAAATGACAAGGGGAGGGAATTCTAGATAGTGAGAAATGATAAACTGTAGGTGGAATTGAGAGAGTTCCAACTTCATGCTGTACCTTGCGAGGAGAGTATAGCTTCCTGATGAATAATTGACTATTCAGAGTCTCTGAGGAGAGTGTGACATGGTACTGTGTCAGTCATTCCCATTGCTTGCTGGACTCACTGTGCTCGGACTGCTTCGACAGGAGTTCCAGAAACCACAGTGGAAATCTTAACTAGATCTTCTTAAAACTTAATCTGAGACCTGAATGACAGAGTGAAGAGGGGGATTTAGTAAGCATCACTATGCAGTTCTAGTCTGCCATCGGTTAAATAACTAGGGTACCCCACATTACTGCATGTAAAAACAATTATTATACCAAAAAACAACAGACAAAAATGAAGTCAAAATATCCAGGATAGAAATGCAGCCATCTTTTAACTGGTGACATAATTTGGAGACAAATCTATGAGTTCCCCCACCCAATCGTGAGCAGAGCTCAGCTGTCAATTAAAATATTTTACCCCAAGTATATAGCATCAAAAAACGAGTTAAATCACATTTGGTCAGAAAAATGAACACTGATCATTCACAAACACACTAAGAACTACCTAAAATGACAGAAACGATCTTTGGGAAAAATGTATTGAAGAAGTCCTACCTAAAATAAAGGAGGAGGAGGGGCATATGAACTATATTGCTCATGTAGTCCATCTTTATTTACAGTCTGGCAAAAACATGCACACAACACAATGAGTGGACTGATGGCACGTACTGTATAAACCCCAGGCTCATCTCCTGTGTAATATTCATAAATCATTAAGTTAGTTGGTGGTGTTAGCTGGCAAAACATAATAGCTGTTTTTGTTTATTAAATCTGATAGCTGTTGCTGTTTCAGACAAATAGCATTACTTGCTAAGCAGGTAGCTGAGGGAGATTGGAGATTTGTTCGCTAGGTAACTTGTTGGTTGGTAACATACTGGTAACAACTGATAGTATTAGTTAGTGCATAATGACAAATAAATATTGCTTGCATTGAATGTGTGGGTGCAAGTAAGGAGGCCAGTGAAATGTTGAGCTCTGTGTTATGGATTTAAACCAACAAATGTGCAACAATCCTTAAGATATCTTATACACAACATCACCTTGAAACAGCTTCCTTTCTGGATTAGAATATTAAAAGAAAAAAAACATTATCTTACTTACTTGGTTTTAGAGAATATTGATACATTGAGATTTTTCCTGTTCCTTTTCATGAACTAAAATACAGTTCCCGCCCTGCCAGAAGAAAACGGTACATAGACACAGTAGGCATGTCTGCTCTTCCTATGCCCATGATTCATTCAGGCAGTTTTATAAGAGCAAGTGAAAATAAATCCATGTTTTAATCCCTTGAGTTTAAAAGTGAACTCTGAGTTTTGCTCCTCCTTCCGGAAGGGGACTCCAGATAGAAGCAGAATGTGAATCCAGTGTGACTTTGGGTCCAGGCTGAGCCCTTGGCCCTCTTTTCCCAAGCTGGCTAACTGTCAGCACTGAAATAGTGGCAGTGCTCTCTCACTTCAGCTCGTCATTACAATACAGCACTCTATACAGCATCCTGCAACATGCGCTGATATTTCGCTTAAGCGGAATATTTTCTGCTCTCCACTTGTTGTAAGTGGAAAGCTTGTTGACTTCATGTTAATATGAATTTGCATGGACCAGCAAGTGTAGACCAGCAAGTGTCTGAATACACCAGAAAAAACAAAATAAATAAATATAAATAAATACTTAAATTCTGACAGCCCAGGTCCTCTGCGTAGGAAACCTAAATAACAAATCCTGACAATTTGCAGGGGTGGGGCTTAACGTTGTAGAAATGAAACTTGCCATTGTAATGCTTCAATTTCTATGACTGAAGAAATCCATTGTAGAACTTTCCACTGTGCGGCGTATAGTAGATTAGTTTACAAGCGGAAGGTGAGAGTGCAGGTAAATTCCAGCTCAGTCTGGCTGTAGGTGAGATGAACGGAGATGGGGCTGGGCTAGAGTAGCTCATTCATGCTGTAGATCCACACATGGGGATGAGGAGAATGATGAAACATTAATGAGCTTTTATGGATTTAATCCTTAGCTGGAATAGGTCTTTAATGGTAGGTTGGATCAGGGCTAAAATGGTGACACCTGTCAGAGATACTACTGTAGACCCCAACGATAACAGTCTTGCATCATGTAACATACAGTAAAGTGGAATGGAAATTGAACTATTAGTAAATTTAAAGTAGGTAATGCAGCAGTACTAGAATGTTGAAAATTAACCAATCGATTAAATTTTATTCAAATGGTCTCAGTGCTAGATAGGGGGTAGATAGGCAGGCCTTAAATATAAGCTTTATAAAAAAGGACAGCCTGCTCTTAAAAGAAGAGTGTGTGTCTGCCTCCCGTACCGAGACTGGAAGTTGGTTCCACAGGAGAGAAGCTGGATAACTGAAGGCTCTGCCTCCCATTCTACTTTTGGAAATTCTGGTGATCAGCAGTAACCCCTGCATCCTGGGAGCGTACGCTTCTGAGCTCTTTAAGATATGATGATGCATGACCATAATAGCTCTGTAAGTGAGAAGAAAGATTTTAAATTCTTTGTGGATCTAACAGAAAGCCACTACAGAGAGGCCAGTCTTGGGATAAAAAAAAATATAAAGATGTAGAAAGACATACAGTATTGGCAGTGTTCAAAAGCATAACCAAGCATACTCACACAGATGCACTGATTCTGCACATATTGAGTACACGCACACACACACACACACACACACACACACAGACAAATCCATGCACATGCACACACAGAGAGGAGTGTTATCTCAGTGTGGCTGTGGTGGGGATGCAAGGGGTCAGGAAGGAGGGATTGATATCTCTGCTGTCTTTGGAGTGCTGCAGCTCATCGGTTTAGACTTCAGTCAGACTGCTTCTCATCCTTACCGAAGCCAATCCCTCTCCTCTCCTCTGCCTCCCAGTAATTGCTTCTGTTTGTTTTTTGTTAGCACCCGTTATCATCAGAGATCCAGATGTAGGGCTGCCAAGTATTTGCAGTGAGGCGGCGGGAGAGGCAGCACTGGTGTGGCGGCCAGCATCCTTACAGTCAGAGTCCCAACTTGAAAGTAACACTGTCACTGGCCCTCCCCACAACCCCCTCACTTTTCTGCCTTTGTGTCTCATGCCTTTGCTTTTGGCTCAGAAATATTAATCAGGGTGTGTCTTTGAACTGAAGACAGAGAGCAGACCCCCACCCTTGCTGGACTGAGATTAGCCTGAGCCAGGCTGAGAGACGACCGCCAGAGCAAACCACCAGCACACGTTGTCACACACTGAAATCACTTATTTGAATCAATCTGACATGGAATTTGGAGTTTGAATATGGTGAACAGTGCTCAGATGTACTCGGAGACATAAAAGATAGTGAACGACCAAATGGAAAATGCTTGTTTGTTGGACGGAATGAGAGAATCTTCTTCTGAGGCTTTTTTTATTCAGCACGGCAATGAAACTCAGAGTGGGGAGAACTTGGACTCGGAGAAAGACGCCAGCATAGTGTTTCAAACAAGTTGATTATAAATAACAGTTAAGCTATGATTCTTAAGCTGCATATCAATTTTCAACTAGGGATTGTTCTCTTCTCTTTATCTTGTTTTCCAGCTGATGCAAAATTTTAACGTTCAATAATCACATCTGGCAACAAAACAGCTTGCTAAGAAGCAAAACAATTCTCAGAGATGTGCGCAGGGTGTGCTGCAACAGAGAGAGAGATTTGAGAGCTTCAGCAGTATTTCACAAAGACACCGTTGTATGTTCAGAGCAGGTTGCTCGTTAAAGCTAATAAAGATTCAACAGGGTGCATTCTCTACTCTTGCCAAGTTGTTGGTTTTTTTTTTCTTGTGAGTGCTGAACATTTTGAGATTTTCTTTGATTAAAACAGCATGATATTCAGTGCAATCATCCAGTATCTTTTGATGAGAGAACACATGAAAGAGCTCAACCTAAATGGCATATAAATGAGTTTAATACAAGTTGACCTTGAGAGCCCATTCTGCTTTAGAAGAAAATGTTCTTATGTCTGCTTTATAATACTACTTCACATACACCTGGACTTATAGATTCCACATACTATTACATCCACTGACTTCATCAGCAACTCTCTGACTACACCTGCGTCTTGCTTATTAGACTTCACATACCTCGGGATTGATAGATTCCACATACTCTTGGACTTACAGATTTCATAAGCAACACACAAATCTGGATACTTTGGACTCTGGATGGACCACTATGACTCCCAATCCAACAGACTACACCTGCTTCTGGGTCATGATATTTCTCATACATCTGGATTTATAGACTCATGAACTCCTACATTCTTATTAATCTGTTATTGTCATGTTGTTGTGTTCTGTACAAGTGACATCTACTGCACGTCTGTCCGTCCTAGGATGAAGGATTCCTCCTTTGTGGTTCTTCCTGAGGTTTCTTATTTTCCCTCTTTAGGGTTTTTAAAGGGTTTTTTTCCTCACCTGGTTCAAGGGTCTAAGGGCAGACGATGTCACATCTGTACAGTTTGTCAAAGCCCAGCGAGACAATTTGTGATTTATGATTTTGGTCTATAGAAATAAAATTCGATTTGATTTGATTTGATACTCAGAGCTAATAAATGGCTATTCTGAAGCTTTTTGCCCTGTTTCATAATAGTATAGATAAAGATATTCAAATAACTTGTCGGTGTTGGTCAGTCTACCCAGAAAAAAACTGGATCACTGCAAAGTTTATGCTCGTGTCATTTATTTTACTCTTCCCTGTAATGACTGCCAATAAAGTATTCTTAGCAAATTGATTTATGAAAGTTATTTTTTTTGCTTCTTTTTGCTCTTGTAATTCAGGTTTTTTTTTGTGGTGGTGGAAAATATATTAATCCTTTACTCACTTAAACGTACAGGTCCTTTAATTCAAAATATTTTGGAAAGCAAACAAATCAAAATGTACTTTAGTCTTAAAAGTGCTGTTCAGGATAAGTGCAAAAGTATCATTCGTTGTTAATGACTACTTAATAGGGATGCATGATACACTCAAAGAAGCAACTTGCGGTTACTCTGGCAGATATGATTAGTGGAAATTCACATTTTTGAATCTGAATTTTCATTTTCACATAAAAAGCTATTAAGCGTTGGGAACTTGATATTTTTGCTCAGGTTTCTACCAAACAAACTTTAAGCAAATAATCACAGCATATTGAGATTTGGATATTGCACTTATTGCAATTTTGGAATTAAGTGGTACAATCTGGGTTATTGCTGTTTTAGAAAAAGTGACCTAATTCTAGACAATATAGGGAGCTTGGGAGAGCTCTATATTAACAGATTCTTGAAGTAGACTTTTAAGTCAAAATATGAATTTGACTTTACATTTAATAAAAAAGCTGCTGTGACATTAATGTAGTGGGAAAAATGCAATATTAACCTGAAAAAAAAATAGTAGTCCAGGTATTATCAAATAACTGAAAGGGAAATGCTAAGTAAAATAAGCGATTAAATGTATACCTTTCACCACTGGAACTGATTGTCAGCTACTAGAAAGACTGTCACTGATCCAAGGCACTGGCTTCAAAACAAACTCAGTCCCTTTGTGTTGCACTATGACTGTCAAAGCTCCTAAGTAATAAAGGTTCAGATGCAAAAGAGATTTTCTCATAGAGGATTAACAACAGTAGGAGACATTAACAACATTATTGTGTAAAAATTCCTGCACATTTGTAGGGGATCTTCATTTTTCGGAGGGGGATTATTGTTATACTTTTTGTTAGATTGTTGGATGCATTTAACACACTGTAAATTGTAATAATGCATCTAAAACATGTATCTCTGAATGAATGAATAGTAATTACAGTCATTATAACACTACGCTAATTCAATAATCAGCATAATAATAACCTAATTTTTGGGTAGTTCACATATCAGTGAAAAAATAAAAGAATAGTAACACATTAAAATAAGGGTACATTAATATAATTGGTTAATTCAGTCATGAGCATTTACAAACAGTAAATTGCCAACTAATGTGCCAACTAATCAGTTCTTAAGTTAACTAAGATAGTAAGTCATATACTATTCAGTAGTTTCAAAACCATACTATAAAGTGTCATTCAATACATACATTTTTCAGCGGTACAAACATTGTTCACAAAAAGCATTAGTAAATGGTTAATTGTTAGCTGGTCACCTGTGTCAAAATGCTTAACATCAGTTTGTTGGCCAGTACTGTGTTAACTAATATTAATAATATATTTAGAAACTATTAAATAATTGCCTCAGTTAACATGAAGACTGTAAGTGATTACATCACACATTAATTGTTGTTCTGTACAAGTGACATCTGCACGTCTGTCCGTCCTAGGAAGAAGGATCCCTCCTCTTCGGTTCTTCCTGAGGTTTCTTATTTTCCCTGTTTAGGGTTTTTTAAGTTTCTCCTCACCCAGTTCGAGGGTCTGAGGGCAGAGGATGTCACATCTGTACAGTTTGTCAAAGCCCAGTGAGATGATGTGTAAATTGTGATTTTGGGCTACACAAATAAAATTTGATTTGATTTGATTAATTGATTGTTTGTAATTGCTTATTACTGCATTAACTGATCTTAATTTATGAACCCTTACTGTAAAGTTTTACCAAATGGACTATCTAAAGAATGATCTAATCCTGTGACGCTATTATTCAGTATGTGACAAATTAAAGGGACATTTTTGCTCATAATCTTCAATTTACACATCATGAGGAGTAGGCCTGCTATTCAGAGGACATGCCATCCACATTTGTCCGTGGAGCTTTCTTAGATTTGACAAAATCTGAGTGTCATTTGACTGAGAGATGTTACTAATTTGAAGTATTAGACATGTACATCCAGTGTGTATGACGCATGACCCTTGTTGGAGACGTAAATTGTAGCCATCACAGCCCCCTGCAACCCACTTTATAAAGTTTACACATTGAATTTAGTGTTTCATTTTAGCTCATGTGACCAGTATTTGTTCTCCTTGAAAAGTTCAGCCCCTTCAACTTGAAGCCAGATCTCTAAATTAAGATATAGATAGGGGAGGTTGTCCGGTCTAACACCCTTAAAGCTCATTGTCTGCTGCAGCCGTGTAGTAGCAAGCTGAAATACAGAGGTAATACTGTCAATAAATAAACAAGACAAAAAAAAAAAACTCCAGTGATTACCTGCAGTTAATGAGTTCTCCCTTGATGAAGACTAATGCGGTTTTACCTTAGCAGACACCAGTGTATGGCCACAATGCTCTGCTGTTAAAGAAGGACACAAGGCTCTGTTTTTATGGAGCATTGGCATATTGTGGTTCAATTGAAAGCTGGGCTGATATCAGTCATGACCAATTAAATTTCCTCTCCCCCTTTTTGAATGCAGCTTGTTTATGAATCAGCACTGAAACAGTTGTGCGATGGTTGGGGCTATGTGACTCATGTTGATCCATATCATTATATTTTGATACAATATAGCCACCATAGTTTCATCGAAGACTTTTTATTACTCCACACAAGTGAGTGCATTTACAGTAGGTGGACAATTTAAAATGTGTCATACTGCGTTAAATAAATACCCATGTTTGCCTATGCTGCCACAATGTGTGCTTAAATTACCATAGTAAGGTGGCGTGTGCTTTGTCTCCCAATTAAAGGCCATTGACAGTATTGTGCACTGAACATTATAGCAGTTTAGCTGCCATAGCGAGTAGTTCCAGGTTTCAGTGTGTGATGTACATGCTTTTTGACAGTGCTGTTATCCTGGGTTGTGACATCTTTGAATCACCAGTAGCAGATGTATTTGTGAGTGAAGAGAGCCTCAGGCCTTTGACTCTGCTCTACCTTGTTCCTTTCGACCCTCTCTTTTTGTATTTCTATGATGCAGCTGATTATTCCTGGTTTAAAATCAGCACCGTGCCTGTGGGGTTCTCCTCTGTACATCTCTCTCTTTTATACCCCGCTCTCTCTCCCTCTTGTTCATCTCCCCTCTCTACGACAAACGGGAGGCAGCCTCGCTGCCAATTTCATGCCAGGGTAGTGAGCAGCACAGCAGAAATTATCTACTGCAAAATTGATCTAAACAATCATAAAGTGGAGCAGCGAGGAAAAGCAACAGAATGAAATTGTGAAAGTCTGTTACCTTTTTCAGTTCGCTCTATTGCAGAGGAGGGATTGTGGTGCATTGCTTACAGTGGTGATATTGAGTTTTTTTTTACATTGCCATTGAGTCATAAACATTGTATATTCTTGTGCAGAACTTCAGTAGGTTTAACCCGCTCTTAGGCTTCAGTTTATTTTTATCCATGAGTGATATTTACAACAAAACATGCTGGAATATGCATATGCGCAGAATGATGCCTACTGTATATACATAATTCTCTTAATGACCCATTTACTCCCAAAGATGTGAAGCCCGTAAAACATGCAAGTGAATAAATGCTTATGACGACGGGGGATCAGGGAAAAGAAACATTATTATTTACAGCATCAGCACAATAACGACAGCAAACTCAGTATTCTCACCTGTTGTTTCAAAACATGTTTTTAATATTGAATTAAGAAAAATGATTGATCCAAGGCAGTCCAGAAATGTGTCAAACAGTGCTGAAACACTTGCAGTAAGAGGAGTCTTTTCTAGTCTGAATTTAAACAGCTGTCAAAACTGCCAGTCTCTTAATTTACAGTTGTAAATTATTTTTTCCTCAGGATTAAAGGTAAGGTATTATGGATTTACTGTCTCACGCACAGGGCTGGTTGATTATAGCAAAAATCATAATCATGGTTATTTTAGACAATATTAAAATCATTATTATTGAACATGATTACTCATGACTTTGGAAACATCTCAATTTATTGAACTTTATAACAGATTTTGTTTTGTTTCTTGCTAACCCTAACACTGCTGCTCTTCTTCCGTCATTATGACTAAACTTTTAAAAAAACGCGCGCGCACCTTTTCTCACTGACAGTACAGGCTGAGGGTGAATTCAGAAGGGATGAAACTGATCATGACATTTTCAATGATGTTGTTTATATGCCAAGATTGAAATCAAAATTCAATTAATGGCACAGCCCTAACACATGAATGGGGGGATGTCATTTACTATATTAAATAGTGAATAAGCAATACTCTTTCTTTAGTAGATATATTGCCTCCTAATTGAAAACACCTCTAGTGGGTTAAATGTCACCAATAAACAGACAATTATCACTCGTGTAGAACTCTGCAGTATTTTAGCCCCTTTCAGCTCATTGTTTTCGTTTTCAGGTCCTAACTTTTTGGTTTGGTTCATTCACATTGGAAGTTATGTTTTCACCCCTGTCACCTCTGTTGTTTGGTTTGATAGTTAGCAGGATTACACAACAACGACTTTTGCGGAGGTATGCAGCATACAGAGTGCCAACTTATTTGTCACTGCTTACACACAGCAGGTATTTCAAAAAAATCTTCTGTATGCTATGTACACATCACCAAAGAAGAGTTTATTGTTGTCATTGCTGTGCGTCTACCTCGCTCTCCCAACCTGTCGGAGCAGGCGGGTCCCCTAGAGCCCAGCTTGGTAGGAGGTTTGGGCTTTTAATGGGAAGTTAATCCACATCACTGTTGTCAGGTGGAGGAATGTTGAGTGAATAGAAGAGAATGTTCTTTCTGAAAAAAATCCAGTTATAAGATGTGTTTGTCATTTGGACTGGCTCAAAAAAGCCAGATATCTCTCTCAGGAGTTTGAGCAGAACTAAAAGGAGAGTAAATAAACAACGTAGCGTCTGCCGAAATGAATAGCACTGCTCCTGTTTAAATAAGCATGATTTCTGCCATATCAACTTCAAAGGTGGTGCCAAATCAGTGTGTTTAAAGTTTTTCCCCTGTCCTCAGTAAATTATGGCCCTCATAAGGCTTAATTGAAGCTGTTTAAGTCCTATCCCATGGACAAGCATTTTGTCACTATGTTTTAGAAACGTCAGTTGCCTACGTAAGATGTTTTATCAATTGAATTTTTCCGCTGTAGTTTCTAGTTAAGTTGGCCATGATCCTTATCTTAGACTTCACTTTCTTGTCTATGCTCTTTTTACCTCAGCTGCCCCCCACCGCAACACACACACATTCCTCCCTCCCATAAATTTCCCTCCCTTGCCCTCCTTCCCATTCTTCATCTGCGGAGGTGTCAGGACTGCACTGCCGCAGTGCCATCTGGGCCAAGGCTGATAAAAGCTCATGTGCCGGACTGGCGGTGCCTGCAGGTCTCCCAGAAGCCAGTGAAGCCTGACTTTCAGAAGTGATGGGAGAGATTTGTGGCAGCCAGGGAAGGAATGTCATGCCATTAATGTGCTGAACCAGCCTCTCTCCCTCCTGCACCACCTCTGTCTTTCTGTCAGTCAGTTGTGCCCACAAATGTCCTGGCACCCACCTAAATCCTTACTGAAAAAAGTGTCTTCTTCTCAAAGTGAAGCCAACAGGACAGCATGAGTGACCTGCAAGCTTTCTCTCAGTGTCTGCTTCATGTCTCACACAGCAAATGCCCCTTTTGGTTAGCTACCACTTGAGTGGACAAAGTGTGCCCAGTTCTTCTTCAAATTGCTTTGTTACTGACTGTCACAACAAACTGATCTCTTCTTGTAGTGATCCAGTGAGTGGCTTCTGCAGCTGTCAAATTGCTCTCTGAAAATCTGCTCTTTTGCACTGAATTTCGACCAAAAATGTCTTTTACAGGAGTTACAAATATACTTCTTCATGGTCAGAGAGTGAGTCAATCATGGTAGGTCTGCAGGAGAACAATTATTTCCTCTTTCAGGGTAGGGCTGGGTATCACTACTCCAGTACCTTTTTAGATATAGACAGACATTACCTAGTACAAGGTATACTGAAATTTCTCCAGCCAAACAACATTGATTAAGGAATCATTGTAGTCAGTAAAACATATGACAAGGACAGTGATTGGCCTGTGTGTAATTGTTCTACAGGTCTGGACCTGAGGCATGCTCAGGTGGTGGCGTTATCCACAGGCACCAAGTGTATCAATGGGGAGTATCTCAGTGACCAGGGACAAGTGGTGAACGACTGTCACGCTGAGGTCACGACCCGCAGAGCCCTGCTACGCTTCCTCTACTCTCAACTCGAACTCTTCTTAAGGTAACAGATCTATGTGCTGCTGTCTCATTCCAGTGCTGTGCTTCCTTTGTATGTAACTGTGGAATTCCTGTAATATTTACATTCATCCCAGATTTGTAGTTTAGTAGGCTGAAAAGTCAGTCACGTTCATCTCATGCTTGTCTGCCTGTTTGCACACTTAAAGAGTTTTACTATACTTTAAATTTCCCACACAGTTGGCTAAAACTAAATTTGACATTTCCCAGTAGCTTATTTCAGTTTACTTACAGAGGAATTATTTTGTTTTTGAACAAACAATGATTGACAAATAATATGTCTGATATTACTCAAGAGTTTAATTCTTGTCTTAATGATTAAAAATAATTTAAAGTGTGGCGATTTATTTTTACTACGGACATGGATGACTATATGACTAAGTCTTAGTTATTTTTGTCAGCTTTAGTAAGTAGTGATAATTACTTTACTAAGTCAGTATAGACATTTATTGACAGTCTGTTCTATGTCTTGTTCTATGTGTTATTTCTCTTGTTATTTTATTGTATTGTATAAGAATTGGATTATTATTATTACTGAAGATCATAAATTTCTAAGATGTATTTTTCTGCTGTATAGGTTGAGGTTGGATCATAGTTGCTTAAAATATACCGTAGAGTGTAGTTTAACCTATAATACTTCAGTCTATACAATTAATTTATGCTTTGAAAAGTATTTCAGTTCAGAAGTAAGCAATTAGTAACAATTACTATATAAATATAATGAAGTCAACTGTATAAGTAGTAAATATTTCACCCTGTAGTGAATTTCAAATTTAAAGTACCTGCTTATAATATAGATCTTGAGTAAATGTACTCAGTGACATTCCACAAAGGGAATGAGTACTTAAGATACTATAGATCAATCTCTGGCTAGCTAAGAATCACACACTACTCATTCCACTCAGTGTCACAGATCTAATTGAATTTGGACTTAAAAAATGTACTGTACCTACTTTGTCTACTTTTCAACCTGTCAAGTGTGCTCTGCTCCATACCACGTCTTACCAGTATTTCCCCCCCTTACCAAAAGTGTCTTGATGAGTTTTGTCTGCTAACTACCTCCAGTACAAAATTTTACATAAATGAGTTTTGAGCTCCCTGGGGGACTGGATAGCATGACTGATTCATCGGATTAGTGGCTAGAAGTCCAGAACGTTGAATGTCATATTTGCATACATAGCACTGACTTTTTGTCTTAGCACAATGCTGGTAGCAGGTACAGAGACTTTGCGGCTGAGTAAAATGGCTAATGGGGAAGATAAGTCATAATGAAATGACCAAACTAAATGCCAGAAGTGTCATATTTACACACTGTGAAAGGACAGCAGAGACACAGGGGGGTTATATAAAGGTGCAGTGCTTTGATTCTTGACGCATACTTTATATATAGCCCACTGTATACTGTGCTTGCATGATGAAAGCCAGTGGCCCACATTTTTAAGTTAGCTAACGTACCTTCGTTTTTTCGTTTCGTGTTCTGCCACTTATCTGGGTCTGGGTCTGGGTCGCGGGGGCAACAGCCTGAGCAGGGAGATCCAGACGTTCATCATTATTTATTACCTAGTCCGGCACAATGAAAGTAATCAGATGTCACCGATGGGAAAACTTCTTTAAATGCATTTCCTTGGGCAACTTGTCTAATATATCACATTGCTCTTGAGTTCCTGCTGCAGGAAAGTCTATACATATTGCAACTGCTATCATGAAAAGTCCTTAGTTTTGTTATATGTGTTTTTGTTTGAATTTGACCGCTGGACCTTTGTGCAATCTGTGTTTATTTACCTCAAACAATAAATGTGCTTAATATACAAACAATTTTCAAAAAATCATGATGATGTTGTCATGATTTCTTTGGACAGGTATAATCGCAAAAAATCTGTTGTAAGATTGCTAGTTTAAGCTAATTTAAGCTTCAGCTGATTAGTGTGAAGGAATTATCCGTATTCAAATAAGTTAGGTTACTTTAACTACATTCGGCTCAGTTGACACATGTTTCTATCATTTACAGTAATACATGCTTTTATTAGTTTTGCTCTGTTTGATTACCTTCGCTCAAGTGCTTGTTTAGAAGTTACAGCTTGTCCTGTTCGTGACACCAACTGGGAAGGAAATCTAGGGAGGCGAAGGACCAATGTGACAAGAGACGGAAGATGTCTTTAGCGGGAGTATTTATGCGGCTCGATGCATCAAGGAGAACCAAACAGTTCAGCGAGGGAAATGTCATCCTCTGTCTGTCCTCCTGAGGAAGGTGTACAAGATAATGTATATAAGATCCTCTTTACATTATTGAGTGTGCAATACAAAAGTTCTATTACTATATTTCTTAGAATGTTCAGAGCGGTGTACTGATAAACAGGTAGTAGTCACAACAAGATAAACTGAACCCACTACACTGTAAAGAAGCAGGGAATGGAGCACGATTAATAGAAATATGCATAAAATGATAGAATCATCTTTAAAATAAGACAAAAATAATTAAAGTACCCAAATATGATTGAATGAGGGGAAATTCCTTTGCAGTGAGTAGCATGCATTATTATGTGACGTTTGTGTTCGTGTGACAGCTCAGTCTCTGTCAGAGAAGGAAATCATCATGTCATTTCAGGCAGTCTCCCTCATTTTTTCATTAATTGTCATCATTTCTGTGTTTATTAGTATATTCATAGAGCAATGAGTTGACTCATGTTTTAAGCATTTTTAAGAGCATAATTGTACCTTTGCCTCAGTACCCCTGTCCCCTGACCCTGGACAATTTTCAGCTTTCTATTGACCTACAGGGCACATGCAGCTAATCCATTCACGCTGTAATAGTGGCTATGAATCTGTTTCTTTATCCAGATAGTGGAGCCCACACTGCACATAATGTATTTTTGATGTTCTTGCATACTTTCGTTTATATTTATTTATTATTTTGACACATTCTAACCTTTTTGTTGACCTTCATGGCAGCACCGCCATGACTCAACTGCTCAGTCTGTAGCTATGGACCACAGGTTAATCCTTCGCTGGTTCCCTGTAGACACATGGCAAGCCTGAGTAATGTCCAGGAGTCTGTGTGACAGCAGGACAATGGACTGTGGTCCGACAGCAGGCCAGTGCCCATTTCTCTGTGTCTCTCCCTCACTACATCAGTGGAAATGAAAAGTGGAAACCTATTTCTTATGCTGTGATGAATGGCGCTGCCTCTCTCATCAATCTCCCTCGTACTTGTTGTTTCTCTTTCCCACGACTGAAGTAAAAGGCCAGAGGACTGGGAGGAGTCAATATTTGTGCGGCACAAGGAGTGCGGCTACAGGTTGAGAGACAACATCCATTTCCACATGTACATCAGCACATCACCGTGCGGAGACGGGAGACTCAACTCACCCTATGAAATCACCAGTGACCGTAAGACTTCGTCCTTTCTGTTTTTGCCTTTCAGAGGTGGACAGTGCTGAAAATAGAAAGAAAATGATTGGTAATAAACACCTGATGCACCTGATCTCTACTTAAGATAATCATCACTTAGACTTTCTCTATCGTCTCACATTTTCTCAGAGATCATTTTTTTCTGGGCGATACTGTGAAAGCCACCACTCCGCTCTCTGTCCCCACAGTCAAGAGGCTGGTGTCCTTTTCGTGTCAAATTCGGTCGTTGGCCTCTTTCAGCCACGCTGTGCTGACTAAATGACATTTTATTGCTTACCCACTGAAAATAAATAAATTCTTTTCATTTAGGCCATGTGCCCAGCATTTTGGTAATGGCCTATTAGTTGAAAAATGCAACGTAGACAGCACTTTCCACCAGTCCAAAGTAGACATTTCCCTGCACCTTTCATCACAAAGTGAAGCTGCTGTTCAGCTCTGAATATAGACGACAGTGAGGTTCATAGGGAGATCTCCATGACACCAGCGAGGGTGGAAGATGAAAGAGAGAAAATGGCGCTATCACAGATGCAAGACGTTGAACCAGACGTTTTTGGTCATTAAACCTTTTTAAATGTTCTGCAGTGCAGTCTCAGAGATTAGCAAAATTAGTAAAAGTACCTTTTCCTGACTTTTCTTGAACACTTTTGAGCTGGAAGCCTGGGCTTAATTTTTACCTGCTGTCACATCAGCCACAGAGCAAGAGAGGAAGGATTTTAAGCCATTAGAAATGAGAGGCCACTAAAGCAAACTCAGTGATGATCAACATAGACGTGTTTTACCTATTAGGGAGATATCCATTATATATTTTTTCAAAGCAAGACAAAAACTTAAATCTTTACATTTTATATTAAGTATCTGGACTTTATTCTGTGCCTCGGTTTCCTTCTTCCTGGAAATGGATTTTGTATTTGTGGGTTTTTTTATTTGTCCGTTTTTGATTTTTAAATGATGCAGACAAACTATAAATACTATTGTTACAATATTAACAATTTCCCTCTGGGATAAATAAAGTATTCTGAATATACATGAGTATGAGTACCTGTAGAGGTCAGACTGCCATGTTCACTCTAATGAAACCACTAGGAAACTGAAACACAGAACTCAAAAGTAAGGCTTGTACTGTGGTCTGGTCTGTGTGAATACTCATTTCTGACTCTTCCAACTAGTGTGCTTTAAAACCGGCACATAAACGTAGTTTGGCTCAAGCCTAATAAGTCAAAATTCAAATGTCCCCAACAAGTTTGTCTATTGATTGTGAGCGGTAATTGTGACTGCGCTAATGAAGTAATCTAATTAGACTACGGGAACATGTTATACAGGCTGCATACCAATGTGACCTAATGAAACAGTCTTATGATAAGTTTCTATGCATCGTTACGTTTAGAAGACACAGGTGCACTGGGGTAGACCTCTGGCTATGTGGCTGCAATGTTGACCCTAAATCAAGCTTTAACTTTTAACAAGTTATCTCTGTACATAGACAACAACAGGCATGCTGGGCCAGTCGCTAGCGAGGCAGTCCACGTCACTGACATGTCAAATACCAGAGAAGAGCATTCTGAGCGTGCTCAGTGAACAGTATTCAGTTATTTGACAGATATTTGATCAAAAATCTCACTGTCACATTGAAGTTCTGTGGAAAAACTAAAATCAAAAGGTAATTAATTTGTATGGAGAGAGGATGTTAAAGTATTAGCTGTTGTTTTTCACTCATCCTCATTAGAGAAGAAAACAGTGGACATGTGCAAATTAATGTGACATCATTGTCGTCCCAAACCATATCTCTTACATGATCACACATGCACACAAAAATACAGTTTAGGAATTTAGAAAAAATATCTGTTTGCAGTGACCTAAAATACTGTTCATATGTGAATGATGTGTGCAGGAGAACATTATAAATGCTGTAAAATGTCCTTGTTAGTGTGGTCAGAGCCTCATACACTGAGCAACATTCCAGTACTATTCAGCAACATCCATCCAAAACAGTGTAGAAGAGACATTCCTTGCCCTAAAATATCCAATTTGTTCCTAATTATACTCAGAGCTTAAACATTTAAATGCTAGTGTGTAATATCTAAAGCATAATTTACATAGTATTCAAAGGACTATTGCAAGTGTTGACTGTTTCCACCGGCTAATTTCTTTCTGAACTTGTGAATATTGAGTAAATTTGATCAGAACTCTACAAATTAATTCTTGCCTGCAGATTGAATCTGAACGACTCTGTGTTATTAAGGAGTATCAGACTTCGTTACAGGCTAATTAAATTGGCTACTCAGCAACGCCGTGTAATAAGAAATGACATACTGTGCAGTGCTGAAGTTCTGGATGTAATTATATGTGTTGTGTTCGCAGTACACAACAGCAGACACCTCATGAGAAAGCACCGCAGCCACCTACGGACAAAAATCGAGTCTGGCGAGGGAACGGTGCCGGTGCGGTGTCGGGGGCCCGTTCAGACCTGGGACGGTGTCTTGCAGGGCGAGCAGCTCATCACCATGTCCTGCACCGACAAGATCACCAGGTCAGAGCACACAGGTCATGTTTGCGTTTTGGGCTTAATGGTGTGTTTTGTTTGTTTTTTTGTTGTTGTTATTTTTTCAGCAATCACACAAATCAAAACTCTGTTGATATTCTGACTCACTTCAGCTGTTAATTTTTTTTTTCACCCAGATAAGATTAAACTAAAAATCAGTGTGTTTGCCTGATGAAATTTTGTTTCATGTGTCACTATATAGATTTTGGGTTTCGACTGCTTAAAATGCTCCTTTGTTCACCATTTTGAATTAGACTGTATTTTTAGTTGTTATCCCTTTGTGCTTCTTGTACGAGCATGTCAAGTATCAAGGACGTCAAGTGTTTGGTTTCAGGAACTAGATTAAAGGGAACGGTCAGATTTCAGCTGCACCAAATATAATTTTCTTTGTCTCTCGTTGCTGTTATTAGTGCATAGATTGTGTTGATTTTATGGGAAAGGTCAACACGTCCCCTAACATAAACTCCCAATGTCCATCAGCACATCCTCCCGCCTCGGAGGTCTCCGGTCCCCAAAAGAACAGAAAGCTAACGGGATTGTTTGAAGGTTTTACTTAATTAGAAGATTAGCTTCCTTCTGAGAAAATGAAATCTCTCTTTAAATAAAGCATACTTAAATGTACTTTGCATGCCGAGCAGAGGTTTGTTTGATATTTACCTTGGTGTATCGATGTGTGTGCATGTTTCTATTGACGCGCTGCATGTGAAGGGTGGTGATTATTGATTTCCCATATGACTTGAACGGCTAATCCTGTTGTAATGAATTTGTGTTTTAATCACGTCATTGTTTTAATCTCCAGATGTGTACTGCCGAACCTCCTCTTGCTAGCTAACACATTAATGTCTTACTCGCTGTGAGCATTCATGTGCACTTACAAAGATATATAAGGGCAAGGCTTCTATAATGGAGGTAGGTAATATAAAAATGTGCTGCATGCTTTCTCGCAGGGACAAGCAGTATAGTTCTAAAGTTATTTCAGTAAACGTAATGTCACTCATATCCCATTTATTTTGCATCAATGTGTAAACGCTGGAGCTGCTTCACACACAAGGAAGACGCACACACACACAAACTGGATAATTCGTTGTTTCTTAACTATATGTTTTAGATTTTAAATTGTGAGGCCCGCTATTAGATGTGATATGGTTATTAAGGCAACATCAGTCTAAACTGATCTCACTAACCTAAAACACAATGTGACAGTAGTTAAGGTTAGAGAAAAGTTCTAAAGTCAGTGAAGCAACAGTTGCACAGAAACATCTATCAAAGGCCTGTGATCTACCACAGTAGCTACCGTTAAACCAAACTGAAGAGCAAAACCTTGAGTGTACTGTGTGATCAATGTGTTTTGTGGCTTAATGAATTCAACTTTTGTATCAGAAATGATGTTTCTTTTTTCAAAGGTAGCATTGTAACCAAATAAACTATGAGTACTACTTAGGGTCTGACTCAGGGAGCGAAAAACGCCTCAATTACTGTATGAGGTACGGCACCAGTTTAAAGTCATGATGCTTTTATGATGAAATTGTTACAAACCCTGGTTAACCCCCGATGCCTGAATTTATTTACAATTATATAAGAAAAATTAATTATTTGTGTTTTTGTTTTCAAGTTGATGTTATCTCGGCCTCAGTGAGAATGTAAGCGGTATGATGCAAATTCGCGGCGATCGCCATTAAGGGGTTAATCCCATCAGCTTCATGCTACTTGAGTTTCATGAGAATTTGCGCCTTGCTAAACTTGCAGAGTTGCAACTGTGTGGACTTTACCATGCTAATGCTAGTATTAAGGTAAAAGCAGTAGAGCTGTGCCAGCAGTGGGTGATGACAATGTAATGCAGTTCCCTCTATGGTCCAAAACATGGCAGAAAACTAGACGGCCTTCATTTCTTGGTGGTTTAACCTATATTTTCCTCCGTATTTGTTGTTTTGTTTTTTTGGAAGTGAGTTGGTAGCCAAGCTCACAGTGTGGCTTTAGGGATGGTAACCACCGCTTTGTCCCAGGGAAACTATTTTATACCTTAATGGCTTATAATTCAGCATCATGAGGTAACAACAACAACAAAGTATCATCAGCCTCAACTATAGGCTCCGTTTTCATGTGCATTAACAAAATTAGAATATTACATGTTAAATTAGAAGGTAAAAATGGAAATATCAGTAGCTTGCTGGCTTTTGTGAGAATTCTAACATAGTAGATTAAAGCAAAAAGGAGCATGTCACGTGCAGTTAAAATAGAAAATAAATGTGATGCAGCTCTCTACAATTTGCACATGCTTGAACATTAATTAACCTCCAAGTCTCTGGATGGGTAAACTGTCAATAATTCCCTGTCTAATATAATCAAATTATGTTAATCTTAAAAAGGAAACACTAAGGTACTTAAAAACAGTAATTATTTGTGCATGTGAAATAAATTTTTGCTATTGTCTCAGGTTTACTGCGAGGCTTGGCCCACATCCGGAAGTAAACCCATGAATTTAGCTTAGTAAAGACCACTCTGTGCTGGCTAAGCCATGGTGCAGTGTTTGGCACAAGACACATGGAAAAAGGAGCAAGGGATGGCATGAAAGACAGAGAGAGAGAGAGAGAGAGAGAGAGAGAGAAGTGGGGCCTCTGTTAATTTGACCAATTTGATTCAGTTGGCCAGGACTGGAGATGGTGTGATTAAATCTACCCAGGTCACCAACGGGGGTGAAAGCAATTACTCTACAAAAAAATAGAGTGATGGGGGAGGGAGAAGGGACACCCTGCTTTCCTTCCCTCCCACAATCCCCTCCCTTCCATCGTGCCAGGCCAGACGGCAGACGCACCGTTTTTGCTCCGCTGCCTCGCCTTCCTGATTTTTTTTATATTGCAGTAAATGATGGGTGGCCGTCGTTAAAGTGAGCAGGTCACCGAAGGCCAGTTTATCAAGGTCAGGGTGGAGGGTGGAGCTGAGAGGAGCTTACACTCGCGCACTGCTGTGTTCTATGATCTCCTGGATACTCTTCTTGTCCTCTGTCACACTCATTTTGCAGCCGCCCATTACTTTTTGATTTTGATTCCCTTCTTCCCTTTAGTTCCCACACTTTATTATAGGATGTTCAGCTTTGACCCCTAAGGATTTTAGGATCTTTGGTTTTATTACAAACCTTTTTGACAATAGGTGATGTCTCACCCCAACATTGCCCTACCTGACGATTACCATTTTATTGTCTTTAGCTTGGCCCACTGTGGCCCCGTTTCTAATATTTGATTTGAAGTCGACAGCTGGATTTAATTGAGAAGCCTAAATGGCTTTCATATAACGATGATGTTCTTAATTCCACTGCACTTTTATGCAGATGAACACATTATTTTAATGGTCGGCATTTAGCGGGGGAAGGAAGAAAAGATGGATGTAGAGAGAGAGGGAGGTCTCTCCCCTCTCCTCACAGCCGAGCCAGATGGCTGTCTTTTCTTGCATGAGATTAGAAGATGTTTCTGATTCATGGTGTCGCTTTCTGGGTAAATTAATATTTCAGGCTAAACTATTTCTGTTTTGGTGGAGCATTGAGGTTGTCTGTGTGTGGGTGGGTGTGCTTTTTTTCTGTAACATAGCTCGTCCTCCTATCTGAGAGGGAGGGACAGATCTCTGACTGATTGCAGGTACAGCATAGGTGGGTGGCCATCACCTCGTGAGTGCATTTAGTGATTCCACGGAAGCTGTTGATGTTAATTGACTGCTGAGGATAACAAAACCATAATGAGTGAGTATTAAGTCAGAGAGGAAAAAAAACAACACATGCAGCCACTATAACGGCAGCAGTGATTAAAAGACATTGATTAACAAAAAGAACAATACTGTCAAAATGACTAACATAATGTCGAGCTTCTGATTGCGCCTGGTGTAAGTTCATTAGTGATTTGTTCGGGTGCACCAAGAGTATGAGGCACACGCAGGTTCTGTCTCCCAATGAAGGGCAGAAATGATAATAAACAGTGAAAACCATTTTCTATCCATAAATTAGCATCTGCTGGTTAAATTTCAAGAGTAGGTAGCACATGAGCAGCTGGCTACAGTATCAGGAGCAAGCCCAGCACTGATTTTGCGTCACTCGTGGATCTTCCCAAACAAATCCTGCGGTGATCGGCCCTCACACTGAGTGATCGACGCCAGCTTTCCCGTGCAGTGCATTAACCTCAGCGACACTTGTGGATGCACACATAGTAATGTGTTGCTCCACATAATGAACGCTGATGTACTGACCTTTGACGGTGTTGTTGATGGTGGTGGTGAGGTCTGAGCCGGGGGGAAGCGGGAGAGGAAAATGTGTGTGTGTCAGCCCAGTGGCTGTTATTCATCACGTCCCACACCAAGATAATGATCAAATTGTTTCTACCTGTCATTGAAGCACTCAGAACCGTCCCCCTCTCTTTTCCACCCTGTCCTCATCTCCTCTTTTACCCCTCCTTCCACCCTGATTGTATCTCTCCCCACTTCTCCCTCCTGTTGCCTGTTGCCTTTTTTATTTAATTTGATATTTATTTCATGAAATGTCTTTCATCAACATCACTCACCCTGTTTTCTCTTCTTTCCTCCGTCTCTACTCCCTCCGTAGATGGAACATCCTGGGCCTGCAGGGGGCATTACTGAGCCACTTTGTGGAGCCGGTGTACCTGCACAGCTTGACTGTCGGCAGCCTCCGCCACACGGGCCATCTGGGCAGAGTTCTGAACCAGCGGCTGGAGCGCCTGGGCCCGCTGCCCACCACACACAGACGCAACCAGCCCCTGCTCAGCGGTACGACTACAACACATGTTGTGGTGCTATGAAATTCAGTAACATTTCAAGATTTGTCTTTACTGTGGTTTGGTCTCTGGGTCCCTCGGTATTTCTTGAAAATCAGAACTGTCAAGACGGTGAAAGCTGTGCAGAATGATTACAGCAATGACAGGCAAGCTTTTGCCAAAATTTCATTGGACGTTTTCCCTTAGAAATGATGCACAACAAATTTCACGATTCCTCAACACAGTGGATATGGTAAACATCATAATAATTAACACGATTTTGAGTGCTAAATTCACCAATATAGCAGTTTTGAAAAAGAGAAGCATGTGATGAACATTTAAACAACTGTTTTCCTATTTCCTAGCGTGGTTAGGATCCCGGAATATCCCACTGAAAGAGCTACTGAGGACTTCTTGTGTTTCTTATTGTGACGCTACATTTTAATTAAGAATGCCATGTTGTAGAAAAAGGGGGGATTTAGGCCGATAAGCAACAACATTAAAACAGATTGAGTTCATGAGTTGGTTTTAAGAAAATTTTCTTAAGCTAAATGACAGACATTCATCATAGTTTTTTTTTATTCAGACACAGTTCTGTGTTAAACAAAAGCGTCACCGTGCTTTCAGACGGGGGAATCCCTCACACAGAACCTGGGTCTCATGAAACAGGATCTATTTTCAGAGGATGCTTTTAATAAATATGTCAGCTCCAGACCAAAACAATCACATTAGATCAAACACGTAACACACACTCACACACATGTGCTTAACAAACCTGTGAACCCTTTTTTCTCAGCACACACATTATGCCAGCCTGACAAGCAACAGCTAAGAAGTTGTCTGGCACGTCTGCCTCCGGCGCTCCGCTGAGACCTGAGGCTTTTGTTTGTAGCCAAGTTGAATGCTGGAAGACGATCTGAATGACACCCAACTTGTAGAAACTGCATCAGCTGTCACTTCAGATCTAGGCCAGCAGTGGTGGCTGGGAGACAGAGACATGCAACGATGTAGGACACATTTTGTTGTAAGCATCATTGATAAGAACAAAGACAGCGACAATGCTCCGCTCCCACTACTTGAAGGACACGGGCGCTCTTTGCGTTGCAGGCCTCTGCCCTGGATAATTGGGTGCCATGAGAATAGATACTCAGTGTGGTCTGTCCTCATCAAGATTGATAATTGTGTTGAATTGTCCTCTGATGATAGCTGGGACAATTAGCACTGAAGCCTCGAACCACATCCTTCAGCGGGCATTTTTCATGATTTGTCCAATGGTCTTTTGGTCGTTTGAATTGTCTGGATTTTTTTTCAAGCTACAGTTGCCATTCGGAGAACCATCTGCTTTTAATATAAAATCCATCTTTCCACACTTCAACTATAATAACACTCACGGTAATAACATAATTTTTTAATGACTTTCCAGGTTTTTGTTCAGAATATCTTTTCGGATGATTCTCGGGTTGATAGTGTTGACAAATGATACTGACATGCCCTTCTCCTTCTGACACATTTAAAACTGATGTGGTCTGTTATGTCTTGTGCGAATGCTCCGCCCTCTCTTCTCATGCACAATGGGTGTTTTCTGCTTGTGTTCACACATCCCCAATAGTCCATTGAAGAGTAGAAGAGTGAAAAAAAGAAAGGAAGAGGTGAGGAGATGGGCAGACAGGGGATATAGCCCAACACCCAAATCAATGTAATCACAGCCCTTATCAGACAGCCAGTCAATCTGATGGGAGCTTGGATGGAAAGAGAGAGACGGCAATGGAGGTGTCTCTCCATTCCCATCGTTACCGCCACCTCTTTCTCATCTCCTCTTCCGTCCTTTCATTGTTTCTGATGAGCTCACTGGCTATTGTGTGACAGGGTTATTTAAAGACAACACCCCAAGAGGAAATTCTCGGGTATCACAGGGCCTGCTCTTATCACACACAGCCAAAGAAGGTTGCCCTGAGCCCTGAGGGCCAAACACATTGACAGTCCAAATCTATCCTTGACTGTTGTCCTGCTGCTGTCCTCCACTGCGGCATGAATACAGTAGAACTTGTGGTTTTGGGATAAGAAGATTCAGAACGATAGTAGATAAAGGGAACATTTATTGTGGTTGTTGCTGAATTTTGCACTTGATGGAGTGCATATGGGGCGGCTGCGGCTCGGATGGTAGAGCAGTCGTCCAGTGATCGGAAGGTACCTGATTCGATCCCAGACCCGCCAGTTAAGTTAGTTGTTGTCACGTGTCATTGAGCAAGTTTGTTGTAGAATGTGTCTGTATCAAACAACTAATTCTCACATAATCTATACATAACAAGTGTAATAAAGTGACCACCGGCTTCAGCAACCACCTTTGTTAGCCCCAGAGGATGCACTAAGCTGCCCCTCATAGTGTAACCTTCTGCTTCATACGTCCAAAGGCGCTGTGGCCTCCTGCAGCAGACAGGTTGTGAATCGAAGCAGCTGATTGTTCCCACAGTAACCTCATTATGGGTCTCTAAACCTGAGCAGCTACTTTGCTCTTCTGTGTATTTGATTTTATGATCTCTATAAATGATTCCAACAATGTGAAGACACTTGCATTGGCTTTATATAAAAGATGCCAGCACAAAGAAGCTGTGTCATGTTTGGTGTAAGAAAAAAGAATTATTTTAAGACAATCTACTGTTAAGTCCTTTGTTGAATCCTACCTAAGTTTTTCATGGATTTCAAATGATAGCCTTTTCAGTGGGTCGTGGGGCAACAGGGAAGCCCACACACTCCACTCACTCCTCCAGTAGTTTACCTAGGCATCTCCAAGCAAACTGAGAGATATAATTTGTTGAGCATGACCTGTATCTGCCTCAAGGTCTCTGCCTAACCAGATGCCTGAAGCACCTCAGCTAGCCCCTCCAAACACGAAGGAGCTCTATAGACAGGTCCCCAGTGTCAATGCAGTGTGGCAGAGGCATGTCAATCAGGACAGTCGTACAACCTACAGAGCCTTGGGGAATTTGGGGTTGTTTAACAACCTCAGCAACCTGGTCCCCAGTGATGAGCCTTCCTCTGAGTCCTCCAGCCCTGCTTTATCACTACAGTATATTTTGGTGGAATTGAGGAGATCCTTGAAGTATTCCTTTTACCACCTGACTCTTCTTTCAGTCAAGGTCAGCAACTCCCTATCCTTATTGTAGACAGTGTAGACAAAGTGCCGAGTTCCCCTCCTGAGTCCCTGGACAATTTGCCAGAATTTCTAGGAGGCCAACTTAAAGTCTGGCTTCGAGGCCTCACTGACCACCCAACCTAACCTAACCTAACAGCCTGCTGGTAATTTTCGGCTGCCTTTGGAGTCCCACAAGCTAGATATGCTTTGATATGCTTTATAAGACTCCGTCTTCTGCTTGAAGACACCCTTCAACTCTGGTGTCCACAAGCAACCTTGTGACCTTGCAAAAGTTTGTTCCAGAACCCAAGCTGTACTTTGAGAGGAACCTGACTATATCTAGCTTGTATCTTTCAACCTCCTGTACAAATTAATTTCCTCTTCAATCCAAAGATGTAACCTTCCATGTCCCAACAGCAAGCCTCAGTGATCGAGGAACAGACTGCTTTGGACTGCTGCCCAATCCACATAGCATCAGACCCCCTTCAGCTCCTCCTGCTGGTCATGGGCCCACTGGAGGATAGACCCATGTCTCACTCCCACCCAATGGGTGAAAGTGTAGCCACCAGGCGCTCACCTGTCGGCCCCTTATCCGGGACCAGCTCTACAATTCAATAGAAAGCTTTATTGTCGTTGTATTTCAGATACAACGAGATTAGCTGGGGGCCCCAGTACCCCTCTAATCAGGGTGCACTGATCCTTGTTTACAGTACGAATAAGTGGTCTTCTTGAATTGTGCTTTGTCTGTCCCCTCACCAAGGACCCATTTATCTTGGGAGATCCTACACGGAGCAAACTTCCACCCAACAACACAGCTCATAGGGTCGTTACAACACTGAATCCCTTCTACCAGGTTGTGGTTCATGGAGGGGACACTGCAGACTACATATCATAAATACAGTTTAAAGACTAAAGATCTATCCTTTCATATACTTGTTGCTTGCATCATTCCTCCTCTGCTCTTCCATCCCCATGAGGAACACTGCAGTACTCAAATAATGTAAAAAAGATGCAATGTGTACTGATAAACACTCTATCTTTCACTGTGGTGCTACAGCAGCCTCAGAGATTAAACTGCGGGTATGTGTATTGTACAGACATAAATCCCATAAACCAAAAGCTCTAATTTAGCCTCTTCGATGTGTGCCAAATACTACCCAGAAGAGAAATTGATCAAGTTTTCAATGAGGGAAAAATCAAATTGGCTATTACAGAAACAGAGGAGTCAAGTCCATTGAAGAGATGAAATGAGCCATGAATGGAGTGAGAGAAAAGCGAAAAAGACAGGATGGATAGGAGGGTCTTTTGTTCAAAGAGGTGCGTCTCCATAAGAAAGAAAAGATGGGTAATAAGAGACTTGGAGGATTGTTACTGAGGCAGGCAATTCATTCTAGCTCCAAGGAGCTATAGAAAAGCAGCGCTGAGATTGGTGAATGGAAGAGTGAAGATGAGAAAATGAATGTGGCGAGTACTGAGATGATCTACAGGCATGTATTGTTATATTGTACATCACGTATTGTACTGTTCTATAACAAGCCGTCTGTCAGACAGCGAGATCAGAGGCGTTGTTCAACCGTCACACAAAGTCTGCTGATTTTCTGGGAAGGTAGCCTGCCCTTTGATACTTGGTATTACAAGGAACTGGGCTTGAAGTCCAGGTGAAAGCCAAGACAGTGATTTCTTTCTGAACACAGTTTTCGAGGTGAAATTCAAGCAGCACATTGCTGATAGATTTTGTTGGTCTAGACATGATGGCGGTATTATGCATATTCTATCAACTTTTTCTTCATAATCATGGTCACTTAAAGGTATACGTCTATGAGAAAAGACCTCACCTGACTGATCACTATGTGTGCGTTGCTGGCGAGACTGATTATTTCAGAGAAAGTTCATCTTTGTGAGTCAAAATATTGTATTTACAGCTGCATCACAGCTGGCACGACTCAGAAAGACATTTAATCGCAGGAACTGGAGAGCTGACAAGTGCTCACACAAAGGCGGGAGCACGATGATCAGTAGCCCTCCAGCTCCGACCTCCCTGCCTCTCTCTGAAGGTCTATCAAAGCTTCATAAAAAACAGGCATGCTGTCTTAGGCACAGGTTGACTTTTGCAGCGCTGCAAACTTTGACTGCCATTAGCCTCGGGGAGAGTGAGCAAAGGGTGAAGGCCGGTTAAATAAAACATTGAAGTGGAAGTCAGAAAGGAAAAGTGCAAATTTCAACTTTTTTTCTTCTCTCTCCAGTGTACAACCATTTTGATAGAATGCTTCTGTACAATAAAAATAAAGATCTCTACGGAAGTTCAACCCTGCATCTTTCTCGCACTGTGGTCCCTGTAGGGCTGAGCAGTGCCGACTATCAGCAGCAGGGAAAGGCCTCGTGCGTGAGCGTCAACTGGACGCTGGGGGACGCACAGCTGGAGGTGGTCAACACGGCCACTGGACGGAGACGGGAGTCCGGGACACCCTCGCGTCTCTGCAAGCACACCCTGTTCACCCGCTGGAACAGACTTTACCGCAAGGTGAGGGGTTCCCTTTGGGAAATAAATCATTCATAAATCATTTAACATTTAATCACTATTACAAAAGGAGCAAGAGAGAGCAATAAGCAAATTCTTCCACTGGAGGAGAAATTCAGAATTTTCCAACCTAAGCTGTATTTCATGGTGTTTTAGGCTCTTTTGTTGAAAATTAGTCCAGTAGGGAGTTTGGTTGTGAGGGCTGTAGCTCGACTACAGTGCTACAGTGCAGCAGCACAGGGCAAGTCAAAATGTTATTGTAAACATGCTGTGGATACCTACAGCGAAACAGCCCGTGTTTTTACTCAATAACCGTAAAGATGCTGTATAAAACGATGCTGCGTGGTGTCTTGTGCTGATAAATGTCCGCCCCATAGAAAGGATCATGGATGTTGTAGTATTTAGACCGATCTGCTGTCCTGAACATTAAAGGACTCTTAGAAACCAACAACATTTTTCCACAACTAGATGGTAAACAGTTGCAGCAAAGGTTGAAGCTTGAACCGGGAACAGTACCTTTAATATTTACTTAAAATACAGAGCGACACAACGGCCTTCGTCCTGCTGACGTGCTGCTCTCTATGTTGTGGAACTAAAAAAAAACTGGCGGCAATAAAAAGAAGCTGCTCTGTCCTCATTAATTATAAGCACAGCAGATATTTGAACTTTTGCAAAAGCAAAGGTGTAACATTAAATGTAGAATAGCAGGACACTTGTACACCTTTACATATACAACTATAATACAGCAGTCAGTGATATTGCCAATTACACTTTGCTTTTCTCATTATGACATATCGAAATATCTGCTGTGAAAAGCCCTATTCATTTAAATGTTAATTAAAAACCTCCCTCCACGGCATATCT
>KV751334.1:6210428-6231270 GCA_001698575.1 Mola mola | reverse complement strand
GGAGACGCTTATCCTGGAAGATCAGACGGAGATCTCTTAAGAATCTGATTCTGGATAATAAATATCTCAGGCACAAATTGACTGTAGCCAGCTGTCCCCATCTTGTTCGCCCACAGTTGCATATGCAGGTGCTCTGATAGACATTCTGCTAAAGGAGATGGGTCTTTTTACATTTCTGATTCATCCATGATGGAACACCGACACTCACTGGGGTACAATTCAACTAATTTATCTCATCAGACTCAACCCTGAAACAGTAATAAGGCTGCAGGCTCCATGTTAACGAGGCTCAGCCCTGCCAATCCAAGTAGAGCAATTATAATGTTTGTCCACACTGGTGCGGCCACTCGCTACTGTGCCTCTTCTTATGCTGCACTGTTGTGTTAATCAGTGAAAACAGATTCTGAGGCAGATACTGTTTTACACAGAGAGAGACGAGGAGCAGGGGTGCTGCTCTGAGGGGATACGGTATCTTTTAAGAAGTCATTAATTTGAGGAGCCCTCTTATTTATCTGAGCTCTTTGTAAGTAAATAACTTGAACAAAACACATTCACTGACTTCATTTGTCCACAGCAACATTCACCCACCTGTTCACAGCTGAGTCAGTGCGAATGGTTGCTATGGGTGACCTCATGTTCTTCAAATCCCACACCTTAACGGTGCGGTCGTCGCTCCCTGAGACCACATTGTCACCCACCGTGAACACCGCCGACGTCACCGTGCTACAAAGAATGGGCACACAAAGAGAGGCCAGTTGTGTCACAGAAATCTTTTTTAGCAGAGTCCTGCTGCCCTTCCGCACTCTGATTTAAGTGCAGTGAACAGGCGAGATGATATAAAAGTGCCTGTACGTCATGAGGGAGAGGAAAGTTTCAGAAGTGAATACTTATTTATAGCCAGTGTAGCCACGCTCCCCCACACATGCTGTGATTAGTCACGCACACAAACGTATGTTAAGATACGATTTCAAAACTGACGCCATTGAAGCAAGAGAGGATATATCGGAATCCAGCAGCAGAAAGTTCACACCGTGCGGCGCTCAAATTCACTTCTGTCACACAGGTAAACCTGTGAGAAGCCAACAGATTAATAAATGACTCGCCATGCCTCACAGCGCCGATGTGTCAGAGCTGCCGAGACGCCGTCAAACAGTTTGATTTGCCACAGACATGCAGCTCGTACACGTCACTTCATGATCGTGTTAAATAAAGGCAATGCACCAAGGATAAGCAAATCAAGCCCAGCAATCAGGTAAACATGTGACTCAAAGACAACCAATGGTAAAGGGACACTTAATTACACTGAGTCTCTCTCCTGGAGTGTCTGACAAATGAGCAGCTCACTGATCGTGAAACGTACTCAGTTCAGAACATCCTGTCATCCTATCTGGCTGTTAAGTGAGGATGTGTGGAGATATTTCTAATCGAATTACAATTTCCCTTTTTTATTTGAACTCAGTTTGAGTTAACCAGTTAGGTTAATCATCTCCAGCCCGGGGACGCAAAAGTAGCCACCGCAAAATTCACGGTTTAGATCGATCAGCAGGATTTACACGTTTCAATTTCTGCAGATGTGCTATGATGTGGCAGTATTTAATTCTGACAAAAACAAACATTCCCAGTTGCACATTCCTCATTTAATTACCTTTAATTTTTTATTTCAAAAATTAAAAGTTACTGTTACACAATTTTCCCAAATTTCTAAAAACAAGATAATTGAGATCAAAACATTATTGCTCCACAGCTTTTGACAATGATACTTTCTTTAGTTCTGTGCTATAAACAGGAATGCACAACATATACCAGACCAATTATGACCCAATAATGTCAAAATTAGGTTATCTGCGATGTAAGCACTTTTTATAATTCCAGAGGAACACAATTTGTGATATGCAGTACATAATTTAGAGATGAGGCAAACATCCATTTATAATCTACATTAGAATACATATCAGCGTGTAATGCGATCATATGTTTATTATATTATGTCATCATTGAGAACATACTATTAGAGGATATTTATCAACGCATTTATGTACTTATTTATGTATCCAGCTGAATTGTATTCAAAGTTAAAGGAACACTGGAAGTTTAATAAATGCCTTTTTTCCTAATTCAAAGTGTTAAATATTTCTTTTCTCATTATTGACCAAAATAATCGATATTATGTTATTTTCCATATTTGAGCAGCCCTGCATCAGTCCAGGAGATAACTGATGACATAAAAGATGCCAAATGCACTCATATTAGGATCCGTTGCATGATCAGCTGTGTTGGGCACACTGGGCACAGGAACTTTCTATGCACAATGCATTCCTCCTCCTCCTGCAGACTTTATCCAGCCATCCGTGAGGCAGAGCTCCACACGGCAGCACGGAGGTCAGGCCATTCACTTTAATAGACCTTTCATATTTTAAATCTATTACAGTATGTCAGGAGCCGCTGTCAGCATTTTCTACTCTCCTCCCTTCGGTTGCTGCACATTCATGGTGGAGAGAGTAAAAAAAAAAGGGTTGAATGATTCTTCATTAAGATTAGCTTTTAGTGTCCCTTCACACACAGACACCAGTGGCGCTGAGAGTCCTGCACATAGTTTTTCTTTCTGGAACTGACTTCCATCTTAATTCAAACTGACATGGCATTAAGGGATAATTAGGGGACTAAACTTTGTGCAATTAGAGAGGCCGAAGCCTGGGGAAACTGCTCGTTCGTTACAGGCACCTCCTGACATTGCAGGGTACAGCCCACCTGGGAGACGGGACGAGAGACGGACAGAATAAGAGGCGTGCTCGGGGGAAGGCGGGTGTGTGTGTGTAGGTGGGGTAATCAGATAGGGGAAATTGATTAAAAGGTTGATTAAGGTTAAAGGCTTTTATAGTGCGTATGGGGAGGTGGGAGGGAAGTATTCAGTGTGACTTAATGGCAGCTGTGCAGAGTGTCTGACAGCCAAGGTCAAGACTCCTTATGATCACAGAGTGAGGGAGTCTGACACAGAGGGGATCATGGGACATCTGTGCAGTCAGGCAAGTTAAGGTGAGCTGTATTTCAACGTAACCATGGAGCTCAAAGGTCCCTTAGACCCATGAAGGTGGCACAAAAGAGGTCAGAAGCACACACTAAATGTATTTAACCAACAATACAGATTCTGTGCAGTTATGGCTTCAAACTTTCACTTTACTGTAAATAATCTCTCACATCCAAAAATTTTCCATCACTGGGTTGTATCCAGTGAATGAATGTTGACGTCTGACTTCTCAACTGTTTGCCAGGTCAGTTATCAGCTGTGAGGCGGATGAAATGCTGCAGGATTTCAAATTGAAGGGGGACAGCTGTTCTTACTGTATTTAATGGGAAGAAATGTGAGCTATAAGGAAGAAAATGAGTGGACATAAAAATGTGCAAACATGTAGTGATAAAACTTTATAGCTACTTTTCAGTTGGCTGTGTTACTAATATAAATACATGATGAACTGCAGGAACAAAATTTCACTGGATTCATGTAGGAATTTTGTGTGCCAGTCCTGAGAACATGACAGTTTAGTTAACATTTTAACTTAGAAGTAATCACAATGTATTGCCTTACCTACAGCATCACAATATAGCGTATCCTAACACCTGTATTATGACACACTTCCATATTGCCAGATTGTTTCGAATTCACGGCTGCAATCTACTAAATAAACTGAGAGAAATTATACAATAAATATCCTAAAAGAGAAACAGCACCTCTTTGACAATTTAGAAAGATCCCTCAACCATCAAATCATTTTTTTATTACGTTATCTTATACATTGATCTTAGGGCTGTACTGACCTGCCTCTGTGTTTTTCAGATTCCTCTACTGAAGGGAGAGATGAGCCTGAGATTCAAATGTAGTAAAGGTGGATCTGGTACGTCAAAAAACGCAAATAACATTCACTGTCCGATTTACAAATACTATTACCCAGGGAGTTCCCCGGCAAAACTGGTTGTCTGTGAACATGTTGACACAGTAACATCCTATTATTGTAAATTTGACAATCATGAGCGCTGTGTCCGTCACTCAGTTAAAAGCTGCCAAGAAAGGAAAAATGCTAACTGCACTGATGTGTTTGCTAGTCAACAACAGACTCCTGGTCTGAGTCTGGCTGAAGTTTAAACATGTAACATTATGGATGAATCTCTCTCATTCTCTGCTCAGCCTTGGTGGTGGTGGTGGGGCACTATTCCTTCGATTCATCGATCCAGAGTTTCTCAATAAAAGAAAGCGCAGATATGCTTCCAGCCCCTTTTCAGGTTTTGTTTTTTAACCTTATATATACAAGAAAACAAAATAGAAGGCATAGCAGAGTATTTTTACATCCTGTAAACATGTCCAGTGGGGGAACTTTAAAGCAGGCTGGTGAACAATGACACACACCACAAAGATAGGGCAAAAATTGGATCTGTATTAAGGCACATTTCCTCCATGGTTGTTATTTTTTATGTACTCTCACGTTGTTATTGTAAATTAATCTGCTAAATTACCTAATATCTGTACTGCCACCGTGGCTTTGATTCATATCCTTCTTATTAGTATATTTATTGATGTACATATTCCTAAGAATTTCAAGTAATAATGTAATGTTGTCAGGGTTGTCAAGTGAATGAGAGCATTAACCAAATGTGTAAAAGATAAAATAGAAATCAAACATTTCCGCTGCAGACGAGAGGAGGTTTTAGAGCACTTCATTACTTTGCTGCGCTGCAACAAAACTGATTGTCATTGAGAACCTGGTAAGTGTGGGTGTATTCCTCCAGGGACAGGATGTTAAATCTACACGCAGACTCTGCCACTCAAGACGTGCACACACACACACACACACACACACACACACACACACACAACAGGCAATTCTATCAACAGCAATGCAATGTCTCCGAAGGCTGTCGACGGCAGGAGAGACAAATGTGACATGGCATTCTGTTTATAGTGCAAGTTGGCTGTCGCGTCTTGTTTGTTCTCTGTCTTTTTCTTATCTTACACGCAGTCATTACTCTGCAATTACAGTGGGGTGGTGCCATTGAGGGAGTATGCTGCACTTTAGAGCTGCCATGGTTCACTGTCAGGAAGCGTTAGCTGAGTAAATGAGAGGCTATCTCCCTGACAGCTCTCAACCTCTGCTGCCTATTACACCAACGCCCCTCTCCTCCCTGTGAGCTGTTTTCATCGGAGGCGCGCACTGATTTTGCCATTAATGCCACATTGGTAAACTGAAAGTTGAGATAGTGGAAATTTAGCCAGTGAAAAAGAAGGTAGACAATGGTCAGGGGGTTTAGTTTATCTCTGGAAATGTGTTTATTAATATCTGAAAAATCTAAGTTTTTGATTATTGCCCTCAATCAAACACACACACACACACACACACACACACACACACACACACACACACACACACACACTTGTCCACTATATCCAAAAAAATCATGTCCACTCTTCATCTCCTCTCTCGCTCACACATTGGAGTTAGAGAGAGTGGCTGAATAATAATAAAAAGACTACCTTTATTAATAGATTATTAATTATGATGATCTATTCAACTGATCCTTTAAGTAAAAGTTGGCTGGCTACAGCCAGAGTTCCTATTTTGAATATGAATATTTGTTCAGAATATCATATAGTCAGAATATTTGGGGATTTTAAAATTTCAGTCTGACAAAATTAAACATTTTGAACAAGCAACTCTTTTTTACTTCGTATTATTAGAACAAGTGATGAAACATATAGTTGAGAAAATAAGCCATAGAATGAATGATAATGAAAACAGTAGTTAGCTGCAGCCCAAACACAGACAGACAGACATACTTACTTTTCGACAAAAAAAAAACATTCTTATTCTCGGTGTCCAGCAATAAAACCTTCATTAAAAAATAATATGAGGTTCTGCTTGAATGTACAACGTTGCTATTTATGACTAGAGCCTAACTGATATATCGCTCTGGGCTCTGGGCAATATCAGTCGATATTGTCCAACCACAGGTATATCGTATCGGCTTAAATCAGCTTCGTCAAACTGAGGATGTGTGGGGCTGTACTTTTGGAGAAAGAGGAGGAAAAAACACCAGGGGTTCAATCAATAATGAAATTAATTGTTAATTGTAGCTCTACATGCTCCCAAACTAACATTATTAGTTAGTTCTGCTCCCACAGAACAGTTTGTTTGTTTGTTTTCATAACCTCTTTTCTCAAACTTAAAGTTTCAAGAGGCAGCACTACTCCTTGGCTAAACAGTAAAAATATTCTTAAAGTTTCTATTTGGTAGCAATCTGTGTAGATTTGCCTCTTTAAATACGGCAATGTTTTCACTCTCACAGACCGTTGATGATCTTTTGGGAAAGACAGAAGGATGAAGAGAGGAAAAGGAGGAGGGCTGTTGTTAACTGTGAAACACTGGGGCTTAATCTCATTACACCAATTGTCTATGGAAGAGAATTAAAGTGGGATCTGCAGGAATTATACATGTTGGGGTCGTACATAATGAGCTCTATGTAATCCCCTCACATGCAATCAAAGGCTGCCAGAGAGTCCCGGCAAGCCAGCACACACATGTAGACATGCACAAGACACACACACACTAACACTCTCCTCTTGTGCTTTTTAAAGAACGCTGCCACTGAAAGGCACAGGCGAGCCCGACAGTCATCATTTTGAAACGAGCATCTGCAATTGAGTTTTAACAGCGAGTGAAGTGCCAAATTACACAGAATGGGGGATTAACGCAGAAATGGACAGATAAATGAACAGGAGAGCGAGGGAGAGAGAAAGCGAGGGAGCGAAGGAGAGGGGAGAAAGAAAAACAAACCGTCAAAGTGAAGAGAAGTGCTTGGAAATGATGAGAGACAAGTGGAGGATTTTTCGAGCAAAAGGGTCTGTAAATTAATGCGGGACTAGAAAAGGGAAAAATGCAACAAGAGCTGGAAGGATTCAGGGACCAGAGATGTTACAGCACCACCCTGTGGGCATAATTAAGACTGCAGCACTGAGTCGTCCGTTAAACTGTTGAAACATTTAATTAATGAATGATTTCTCATGCAGGGTTGAATGCACTGCATAGACTTACTCAGTGTGTCCCTGGAACACGTTGACAGAGTGGATGGACGGGTCTCTGAAGTCCCAGAGCCTGAAGGTGGTGTCTCTGGATGAAGTGACGACCAGGCGCTGGGTGGGGTGGGTGCAGCAGTGTGTCAGCTCCTGGTCATGTCCTGCATGCACATGTCGACACACTTTAGTTTGTGCAGACAATGAATATTTTCCATAAAGACACACAGTTGCTACTTAATTATTAGTTAGTTATGTGTCATGTCCTCTCAAGGTAATATTTCCACATGTATTTATTGAATACTTTATTAAGTAGTGCACCTCAGAAATGGCAATATCATAATTTTTATTAGTAATTTAAGACACAGCATTTAATTTAATCTGGATTTATTACAAATAAACTAAAATGTTTCAAGCTTTAGTTTTTATATGGCTTCAACAAATAAAATATAACACATTAATGAGTGAGCATCAGACATAATTGGGGCTGTTCAATTCTGGGTAACAAAAAATCTAATCATGGTTAATATGGTCAAAATTGTAATCCAGATTATTTAATTCAATTACTCACTGACTATCTTTTTAAATAGTGTACAACATAATTTCTTTATACCATAGACACAACAGTATCGGCTGAGACTTGAGAATTTGGGCTTTTAGGGAAGAGCGAAAGCGTGCATGGCATCGATGGAATCCAAAATTGAAATTAAAATCTAAATATGATCCATTGCACAGGGCTATACATACATGGATTTTTGAGAACCAGGTAAGCTGTTTCTGGTTTTTGTGCTAATCTAACTGGCTCATCCATCCTACAACTGTAAAATGTACTTTCTGTAAAGCATGCAAATATATTTCTATTGTGTTTTATGTTTTTTTTAGAGGTGTAAAATAAAAGGTATAAAGATCAGAAGTGGCTAACTATTACTGTTGCAGCTGTGCATTGGTGTAACAGAGACAGCAAAACGATAAAAAAAAAAGATTTTTTTTTTTTTCTTGTTAACATGATTACATAAGTGTTTAATAGATGCACATAAATGGTACGGTTACAATATGGGGCCGTGATGTGTTTAAGAGGAGGAAATTGGTTTTGTAACAGCCAATTGTGTTTGCAACTGCTCGATAAAATGAACAAATCATCCATTTTGTTTTCAATTTAGAACGCTACAAAACCATACAGCTTTTAGCCTTTTTAGATGAAAACCCATTTAGCAGCATCCCTGCAACAACAAAATATAATGTCAGTAATATCTGTGGTTCAGATGAAACAATGGGCTAAATTGCTTTTTGCTTGTGTTTATTTGTGAGGAACCTTCACTTTAGTATTGTGGGGAAAAATTACTACATTCTATGTGATTCAGTAAAATAAATGCAACACCGATATGTCTACATACCAGTGAGTGTGTGAACCAGTTCAGACGTCTCCACCTCATACAGGTTGGCAGCACGGTCCCATGAGGCTGTCACCACTTGTCGGCCTCCAACCAACCAATCAGCTGCAATCACTACGCCCTGGTGGCTTTTCAGGGTTGCAGTAGCAACCCGGACAGTGGGGACCTCGCAAGGGCCTTCGCCGTCCACCTCTCCTTCTTCTCTGTCTGACGAGTCCTGATCGTCATCACACGGAGCCTGTTGGTATATAAAGCAAGAGACAAAATATTTCAATCAACGCACTCTGATGCCTGCAGGGACAAAGACAGTTTTGGTGTGAGTAATACACCTCTAACAACTCTACAATATTTGAAGAGGCCCTCAAGAAAGGGGAAAGCTACTCACACTGACATCTGGTGGTGGCTGCGGGGCTGGAAGCTGTACCATGTAGCGCCAGATGTGAGCCGTCTGGTCCCCGGAGGCTGTGGAAATGTTAAGCACACATCAACAGATCTACAGAACACTATGTGCTGGAGACAACAGAGGCCCGCAGAGGACACCCCCCTGGCCATTGACAGAATTAACACGTTTAATATTAAATGGAGCTACTTCAACAGAATGAATACTGTACCTGTGAGGGCCATCTGCTCTGTGGGGTGGAACTTGATAGAGTTCACTGTGGGCAACAGAAGGTGAGACGTATGTTACATCAAGTATCCTACTGTCAAACAAGCCAATTGGGCAAAAGTTGGTGGAAAGTGTTTCATTTGACAGCAAATGACAGCGTTTTTAATTTTTTAACGTTTTTAACGTTTTTAATATAAAACAGCCAGTGTTTAATTTAAAAAATAAGGAGATAAAAAAACATTTTATAACATTAATTTCATTACAAAATGATATATTAAACATTTAAATAGCTAGTTCACTGAAAAATCCAAAATACATACAATATTTTCCTCAGTGCTCTTAGCACTAGTAGTGCTCTTTATCTCTCCTATTATCGGCTCGGTAGATATTGTCTGCCAACTCTCAAGCCCAATGAGACGACATGACACTGCTCAATGCACCAAAAAATGCATTCACTCATCAGATACTCAGCTGCAATGTCTTTTTCTGTAAATTATGACCTGGTACACAACAGACACTGTTTGAGCAGTTTCATGAAGGAACTATTGTCTTTCTACCGAACTACACAATATCACTTCATTACAGGAAATGTGCATATAATCATGGAAAAGTAGCGTGTTCTCTTAACACAGTGGGAAGAAAAATATTGCTGGCATCCTTAGCTGAGCTGTAATGGTCGCTAAGTTAGTTTGACACATTATTCATCTGTGAAAAAAAGAAAAGTCTTTTTGAAAACATGAAAACTGCTCAACAAGGTCTGTGGAATGGATTGAGCAACCAGGTCATGATTTTTGACATGAGACATTGCTGTTGAGTCTTTGACATATTTTTTGGTACTTTGAGCTCCACAGGCAAGGTGCCGTCTGATTTCGTTTCACAGATACCTCCAAAACCGAGTAACTCACACCAAAGCAATCTAGATGGATAATAAGCACAACAGGTAACAGGAAAAAAATGTGTTTTAGATTTTGAGAACTGTCCCTTTATCACAAATATAAGTAGAAATGCTGTAGGGACTATTTTCACCACAAATGTGTTTGAGTCTATAGGCAAACGATATATCCTACAAATTATTACCTGATCCTGCATGACCGGCATACCTCAGCAGACATTTCCCGGTCTCTATACTCCACAGCAGAGCTGAGTGATCTGTGAAGGGACAGCACACAACGAAATGCAATTTGGTTTTTCTTAACTCCACCAAGGTATCACAGTCAGACAAAGATATAGATTTAGACATCCATTCATTAATTTTCTACCGCTTATCCCGTTAGGGGGCGCGGCGGGGCTGGAGCCTATCTCAGCATCTTCGGGTGAAGGCCAGGTACACGCTGAATGCCAGTTCATCCCAGGGCTGACATATAGAGACAAACAACCATCCACACCTATGGGCAATTTAGAGTGACCAATTAACCTAACCCCCAGTTTGCATGTTTTTGGACTGCAGGAGGAAACCAGAGTACCCGGACAGAACCCACGCAGGCACAGGGAGAACATGCAAACTCCACACAGAAACGCCCTGATCCAGAATCGAACCCACGACCTTCTCGCTGTGAGGCGACAGTGCTAACCACTGCACCACTGTGCCACCCTGCATCACTTTTAGTCTAAATTAATTGCTCTTGATGAAAACCAGTATGTCGCATGTGAGCTGTGTGTACTGCATTGACTGATGTAACTAACTGTTCAGTAAATTGACTTAGTGTACCTGCAGAGGCAGTGCCCAGGACCACTGGCTGAGTCCGAGTAACGCTGAGGTCCCAGATCCCGTCACGATGGCCCACATACTCCTTGAGCAGCTGGCACAAAGCTCGGGACCCTGTGGTGGCTTTAAAGCTGGACACAATCTGAACAGGGAAAGACGAGGCATCATGGGAAAGAAATGGACAGAGGGACAAGTGTTTTTCCAAGAGCTAAACCAAACACAGCATGGCTTAAATAAGAGGCAACTATATAATTAGGTCCAGAAGCATTTGGAGAATGACACAGCTATTATCATTTTGTCTCCAACACAATGGATTTGAAATAAAACAATCAAGATGTGATGTGAAAGTGACAACTTTTAGCTTTAATTCAAGATGTTTCACAAAAAAAATGGCATTTAACGTTTAGGAATTACAACCATTTTACACAGAGTACCTGCACCTCAATTTTCATGGTACATATGGTACCATCACAATGGTCCAGCACTGACGCAACACTTATCCACCTGTTCATCTCACGCTCCATTTTCAGACATGAATGGGATCCTGAAATATTTAAGCTCTTTCCTGAAGGAGAAGCACTGCCTTAGATTTGAAGGTGCTAACTTTCATTATTTTCATCCCCCACCAGGAGCAATTCAGTACAGATTTTGTTGACCTGCTTGGATCGTGTCTGTTATGTCATATTTCCTTGATGTTTGTGCTTCTACCCTTCTACCCTTTTAGTTGTTTTAAAAACAGAGTGTATTCTCTATATTATTCCTGTGTCTGACTTCCTGCGTAAATCAATCTACTCTGTGCAGCTTGACCTGCCTTTCCTGTGTATTCTTAGCTGAGCAGAACAGAGAGTCTGTTCTAGGGCACTTCTGAACCATGCCATGGCACACATGGTAAAATTACAATAATTTTCTAGAATGGCCACAATCCGTGCTGGCAACCGCAGAGCAGCCAGAACACAGCACAGACATCCCTGGTGAATTTTGGGTTTAGTGTGTGCTGAAGGCCTGACAAAGGCAACAGAACTGCATCATCTGCATAAATGAGAGATGCAATTAAACGACACTCTCCTACTCTCATCTAAGTGCCGACATCATAAACAGGAAAAACAACCAGAACCCAAATGACCAAACCCTGGTGAACAGAAGAAGAATGAAAACTCCAAACATTTTGAAAGATTTACATTTTCTTAAAGTCAAAGCATTGTGTTTAAAATTACAGACTATTCCTAGTGTTCCTACAGCTTCTTACTCCATTTTACTTTTAGAATTATAATGTCTACATCTTACCTCACTGTAAATCATTAATTTCTGACTTGTAACTTGAATGAACCTAACAAGTCAGACAGAGCTAGAGTGGTTCCCTAAAGGCAAAACCAGATTAATATAAGGCACATTCAAGTAGTCAAGATAAGTGTGTGTTTTCAGTTAAACATATTAAACCAAATCGAAATACAGCTATCATAAGCAAAAGATGTACTGAGGATAATTCTATGACTGCCAAAAGCTATATTGTACCAAATTATGTGTAACTGGTATGTTAATTTCAGTATGTCTGTGCTGGTATTTGGTGCATAATAACATCATGTGCTCTGGTTACTTATGGCCTTGGTTACTGCAGGACTCCAGATGAACAGATTAAAGAGTGAATTGTAATTTGAATTGTCACAAAGCGGTCACAACCTGTTTTCAGCATGCTGCTCCAAGCAGACGGCTGACCCCAGCAATTAAAATTAGACGACTATTAGATTCAGCAGCAAAGCATCTGGTTCCCGTATGTCAGAATGCTTTACGGACACTCATTCAGGCTTATTCTGTGTGCATTCATATTATGGTACAATACAGTCTTGATTTAAATCACTGAATTGCAATGAACAATGAGCATCAAAAAATAGCCCATTCCTGTCAAGGTAAAATGTGAAAATGTAGTTAGTGCATTTTATTAGTTTCAGTACTGTCAGTTTTAACAAAATTAGTGTTTGGTCATGTTCCTTTCAACTGATGGGTTAGCTGTTTACTGAAGAGCCACTACTCCTGTCAGAAGGTTAATGTTAACAAATCCTCCCTTGATCCTGTGCATCCTCGTTTCCAATCTTCAGATCAGAAGAGGACTATTTCCCACTCTTCAACTGGAATAGATTATGGCTGCAATTTAAATTATGATTTTAAGGGGAAACCATAGGATTTTAAATTAAGCTGAAAATACAAGAATCGGGAAGAAAGTTTGAAAGATAACACAGAAAGGCTAGTGTTAATCTTGTCATCTATTTCCTAAAATACTAAAAAAAAAAAAAAAAAAAAAAAAAAAATTTTTTTTTTCATCTTTGCACAGCAGCAATCTGAGAAAAAAAAAAAAAAAAGTTTTAATAGCAGTTTAAAGACAAAATTACTGTTCTGAAGGGCTCTGCAGGGTTGTGGTTTTCTGTTCATTAAGAAAAAGTGAGTCCTTTCTTGACATTTGCTGGTTATGGTTTGTTTACCTACTAGACAAAATGCTAAGAAAGCTTGTAATTCATGTTTACAAATGCAACTGTCACCAAGATAAAGGCTACAAAAGAGAGAAGAAATGAGGAGTCAAAGTCAAACTGTAGTTAAAGACAGACTAAACCCACAGCAGTCCCCAGTTCAGATGCTTAGTGACAAACAGAGCATTCAGGAAGTTACCCATGAATCTCCGCCCCACAACTCCCATGTGGCCACACTGAAGTTGCAAGGTCCACCTATTTTGCCGTGGAAAGTGTACAAGCACTATATCAGCAAGAAATTAAAAAAAGGACAAAGTCAAAGAAGATTTCATTTTGTGATAAACACTTATCAATATCATCATGAATTAAGTTTTCTTAAACCCTCGTAAGTCAAGAAAATAGTTCTACAAAATGACCGGCATTTCAAAACATGATGATGTTAGGTCAAACTTAGTTTACCTGCTCTTTACATAGCATGACCTCAGAAGGGAGAAAATGGCTTCTTTCCCCTCACACAGTGTTGGTCCTGTTACCCCAGCCTTAATTCCAACAGCTCAAAAAGTCACACAGATGATAAATGTTATGAGCTAACAGTGCTGCAGCCACATACCTTGCTGGTAGAGGCTTTGTAGGTCGTCCTCAGCTTCTGTGACAGTTGACTGGTGCTGTGGCTGGCTGTGGTATAGAGAGACGAAGAACAAAGAGAGTATAAGTATAAGAGTATAATGGCAATAGCACACACCTCAACAATACAAAGCTTCATGTGTTACTACTTAATAGCTGTTACTTGAAAATCAGTGCAGTAGAATTGGCCAGCAGGGATCAATAATTCGATAATTCATGTTCACAGGGTTTTTTAATAAAATAAGATTACCACTGATACCAAGGTGACTTCAGGTAAGTCAGGCTTATTTTTAAGAATTAAAGGAGGTTTAAATAAGACTGAATTAAAATATCACTGACACATATTCCTCTAGGCTTCATGACAGACTCCAGACTCGGTGAAGGCTCCCCTTTACTATTAAACTATGAACAACAGTCAATTTGAGGTATATTTAGCACATTCAATTGACATATGTCATATCAAACATGCTGCAAAGAAAATTAAGTTAACTGCCAAAAGAACAAAAGGATAACGTATGTTATTAAAATATTTTAGTAAAGTATATTACGACCCCGATATCAGAACAGCTAGGATGCTCTGTAAAACATCCAGGTAAACAGGTTTATTGGTAATAATTGAAAGTATCAAGATTGAACACAAGAGAGGCATCCTATAAAGACTTAATCATTCATTTAGTTTACCAATTTGTGAAAACATGTGAGGGCAAACAGTCCAACAGTTTCAGAACAATGCTCTGGTGACACAATTTCAAGATTCAAACATATCTACAAGTTCTCTACAATAGCATAATATCATCACTAGAATATGAACAAAACTCTGCAAGCAACCAACAACCAACCATGGACGCTCAGGATTTTCCATCCCGCAGGCTGCAGAGCATTAAAAACAGACATGGCCCTTTGAAGGATATCACAGCATGGAATCAGGGGCAATTTGGAAAACCCTTGTCAGTAAACACAGTTCATCACTGAGTATAAAAATGGAAGTGAGGACTCGAAAAGTGTAAGCCATATATTAGCACCAAAAACACCCCCGACTTCTCTGGGTCTGAGGAATCGAGAAACATGGACATTATATCTTTTGGGCTGAAGAGGAAGAGCACCAGCATAAACATTCAAAAGCCAGCATCTTTGACAGTATGGGGGTATGTTAGCGCATATGACTGGGTCAGTCACTTAAATGTTTCCACAGATGCATTAACGTTAATGCAGCAATAGAATATTTAAGCAGCAAAACTAAGATTTGGAGAGTGTGTGACATTTTAGATGTGTAGAAAAACACAAGAAACTTATTAACATTAGACATTAGCATGTTGGAAAACTTAGGTAATTGATGAAGTTACACCACTGCAGCCCATCTCTCTGTACAGAAATACTTACTGTTCCTGCTGCTTTATTAACAGTAGTTCTACAAGGCTAATGATTAAATCAAAATAAACTACACTACATAATTTAATGGAAGAAATTAGGCAATTTTCAATAAAATCCCACATTCAGCACCCCCATGTAGCAAGAATGAAATAATTATTTATTTTATAAGCACATATTTATGCCAGTGCAACAATTTGACTGTGAAATTGGCAGTTGAATCAGGCTCCTAATCAAATTGTTGAAATCTGACTATTCTGAGGCACCCATTTACACCAGTTTATTTATCAGCACCCAGGGGACTAGAAAAAAAACTACCCAATATCTAATAACTCATCTTTTATCATTCATATTAAACAAAAAGGTGATCTTAACTGTCTAAACATTCTCCAAAAACCATTTATAATCAATATTTGGATATTTGAAATCTGAATGAAGTGACTGACTATTTAATATCAGATGAACATACCCAAAAATATACACCATACTAACAAAATAATCATATACAAAGATATAGTCTGACACAATGAAACATTTCTGAAACTGAAGCTTCCTCAAAATAAGTATTATATAGCATGAAACATGTCAATTTCAAGGCATTTTCATATCCCTTATGGCTATTTCCCAATACATTTTCACACAAGATATGAAGAGGGACAGCGGTGCCTCGGGAGAGAGAGCAGTTTGTAAAAGTGGTTTCGTTACAAGTCCTTTGTAAATGTATCTACTGAACCAATACATGGGTTAAAGTCCTTTGAGCCAACATGTCTGTTAACTCTACAGAGACTGATTGTGTAGAAAATACAGTACCTTTTGTTTTCAGAGCTCCTTTTGTAGGGTCTCCCCCCTCAATAGCTTGCCCCTCTCCAGTCAGACGCTCATTCAGAGAGTCAATTTCGCGGCGCACTGTAATGTTAGCACAGTGTCAGTGTGTCAGTGAGCAAACACTGGTTAATCAATCAAGACCTGAAGATCAATACAGTGAGGTATGTGGCCAAGATTTCTAAATACATTTACTAGTCTTTATCTGTTACTCACGTTCAATGTTTTCAATGTATAGGTTTTCAAACTCTCGCTCAATCTGGCCAAAAAGGTCGAGAAGATTGTTCCGTAAGGATAGGGGCAGCTTGGAGTCCTGGACAAACAGACAAAAAAACCCAAAACAAAACACAGAAAAGAGCAGATGTCAACAATGTTATTCCAACTAGATTCTTCCCCACTCTCTCTTTTATTAATAAAATCATACATAGGGATCTGACTGTCAAGTCTATTTCAAAATATGTTTAAACACTAAAACATGAAAACCATAAAGAACAGCTGACAGACAATAATATCATTTTGCAATGCCAACATATACTACGTGTCACAGATATGTTTGAGTAACTCATAAAAAACATGACAAATCAAAACCAACTGACTTATTTCAAACGTCATCTGCATGTTTGCTTATGCTAATCAACCAAGTAGTGTATTTTGTGTAAAAGGTCATACAACATCCAAACTACTGACTGACTACATAACAACCAGAGTCTGACCAGTCAAAAACATTCTGACTGACTTACCATGGTGAGCTCATATCAGATGACCACTAGTCTACACCAGACTAGCGTAGAAAGCTCTCATGAAAACAATAGATTCTAAAGGCTGTGTTTGACAGCTCATCCTGAGAGCTGATGCTTATTTCTCTAACCAACTGCGAGAGGAGGAAACCAAACACTAGACTGTCCCTCTTTCTTCTGGCACAAATTCAAAATTAACATTTGCCACAGCAACATTAATTGCCTGACCATTCTGTCAGAGCCACATGTCAACAAACTATGTAAATCAGCCGTCACTGGCAGCCCTCATGAATTCAAAACTGCTTAGTCGTGGCACTAAAACCAGCGGCCACTCCGTCTAATATATGCAGCCTTGAAAGCAGACAAAACTGAATTTTATGTGTTAAACATAGGTTTATAAAGCTGTCTGTGTGTGTGTGTGCAATTAGTGCTGTGAGGGCAGACTTGGTACACAAACAAAGCAGCAAGTCTTGGCAATGGACAAAAAGGCCTGGTGGTGAAAAGACTAATCAGACCTGGACATGCAGGCCATATTAAAACTTGATGAGACAACAGGTCAGTGCAAACTGAGCTCCAGTTTGAGTGGCTAATAATTCAATGACATTGTCAAGCAGAGAAAGTAAACAGTCCTGGGGCAACCGTGACAACATCAAGCTTCAATTGTTCTATTTCAAAATGAGTACTTTGATCCAAAATCTGAATAAGACACTGTTTTGTCTGTTACTGGAACAGTTTGATCTCCCTCGAGAGAATAGACTAATAAGAGAGAAAAACAATAGTCACTCTACAGCCAACTCCCAAAAGTTAACAACCAGGACGTGCTTGATCAAACAGAAAAAAGCCTTTTATTATTGCAGCGGAGCAGAAGACTGACAATTTGCTTCAGCAAATGGCTGCTCATGTAAAGGCTTATATTACAGTCTTTCCTTTCTGGCAGAAATAAATCCACTGTGCCTCTGATTTAAACCCGTTTTGGTATAGTTAATCACCAACCTCATGGCTGGGATCACCGTTTGTTTATTTAACAGACGGAAATCAATAACCAACATGCAGATGCTCAACATTTCGTGAGTGTTGAGAGACTCCCTACAGGACATTAACACTTTGACTAACCCAGTTAAATCCAAATGAATCTTGTAGCTACCTAAATTTCTACTGTACGACAAAACACATCTTATTACTGTTGGAACATAACTGCAACATACATGGAGCATTTATGTTGCAACACCAGGTGAAAAATAAAAGCAATGCCGCTTAACCGGCTGGTACTGTACTCTCATGACAACAACAAAACAGCCGCACACCACAACATATTGACAACCAAAATACTAATTAATAAAGACTAATATTGTAGTTTTTAAATATACGTATAGCAAATTAACAAGAAACTCTGTAGGTCACAAATATATTTTATCACTTTTAAGCTTTTTACCTGAATGTCTCCGCATTTGTCAGACTGTTGACACACGTGTGTGTGACAACAAAGTTTAAAATAAAATGCATGGATGTGTATGTCTCTTACCTGTCCCTCCAGCATGTCTCCTCTCAGGATGCCCGGTGGCCTCTCCTCCGTGCTGTTGGTGCGTCGGATTGATAAACTATGAGCCTTACGCTTCTGCTTGGGGTGACGAACAGCCAAAGCAGAGCTGCCACTGCTGCTTCCGCCCTCCACAGGCATCCCTCCTACCTCGTGGGTGGCCCTGCCCCCTGCTCACCACTTATCTGACAATCAGGCGAACAAAGACCAGGCTTGAAAGTCCGTTGGTCTGCTGTCACCCCTGCCTTCAGGTAAAAATTAAGTCAAGTTTAGATTTGCAGCCACTGCAGGAACTGCTAAAGTTGTTTGTGAGCAGTGATATGCCATGACACAGAAAACACCATTGAAGAAGTCAAACCATTTAAATCTTGTACAAGTAAGGACAGAATACTCTCTTCTTTATTTAACAAACTGAATTTGAAAAACTTTTCATGTAATGATTGACCACGCATCTGTTTAGTAAAACTTCTTTTCAGGCAATGTACCAACTGTAAACCGATTGCGTCGGTTTCAGATTAGATAATCTGTCAAATGGTGCACTGAATTTAAGAGGACATATTTCGGAACAGTTATGGTTGTTATGATGTTGCAGCATAACTACCATTACCGGTAGTTGGATGATGCATTTTTATTCGGCCCCATTCAATTACAAACTCAAAGTACGACATGCAACAGAACACATATCAATTTAACGTCAGGCACAGGAACATCTCCCACAGTAAATTTGTATGGTCAATTACGCTGACACAATTAACATTCGACGTTGCTTTCATTACTTGGCACCCATTTCCGATGTATTTTGTGATGAACCGAGGTAAGACTACTCACCGCTAGCACTGCCACGCTGAACTTACTGAATTGAACTTGCGGAACTGAATTGACTGAATTGACAGAATTGACAGTTAGCTATGATTGGAATGAAATCAGCTAACGTTGCGTTACATGCTAACACAAGCTAGATGCCACAGAGCTCATAACCTTCACCGCGTTTGTAACCAGCACAACAGTCACATTTATAGGTTACAGCAGTACTAACTAGTTTTTAAATAAGTGACGGTGTAAAATTGTAATTTTTAACATGTTTTCGGCATTTATATTTGACAGTGGCAAGCAATGACCCGTTAAAGTCTCACAAGTCTCAAGATCCAAAATTTGACACATCACGTATATTATTATTGCATCTATTTCCGTATCACATGGGTTGTGTTTGCACTCGCTTAGCCAATGGGCAGTTACGCTGCTCCCAACACCATCCAATGAAATGCTGTGAGGACAGAACGAGGGAGTGAAGCTAGGTTGTTCAACCTCAGTATTCGGCTCCAGGATATCGTCGTAAAGAAATTCAAAACACGTTCAATAACATCGTCCATCTGCCAGAAAGAGGAATATTATTTGGTAAGAAAGTGACAGTTTTACCGGTTTCCCTGTGGGTTGTATATATAGTAGACAATGCATACTTATGTCCGGTTGTCAGGCCTGGGTGGTGCGGCCTGTGCAACGCAGTGGTCTGATGGCGTGTTGACAGTCAGTGTTTAGTGGAAAACACGCACCGAATTCTTAGAACGGAACGTACACATGCAACCATTTTCGAGTGTATGGATACTAGTGCTTCACCGATTCAACAGTGCCATTAAAACTAAAATTGATATGAAAAAATAACCCAATATAAATATTCTCCAGTCTTTCCATTTTCCTCACGGTGACTTGATCTTGGACATGGAAAATGGACATTTTAAGTAGGTGTGCTACTTGAGGGAGCAACCATAACACACTTACCAAATGTAGAATACACACTACATCTGTAGTTTAGGCCCAAATTGTAAGGATAAATTCAATTGAAAACTGTTAAATTTAGAATATATTGAATGGATTGTATTTGGTTTAAAATTTCTTTAAATTTTTAGTGAGACAAAAATGATCTCCGTGGACCTTAAAATGCCATAGCTCCACCCATTTTTTTAAATATAAGGTTTAATATTTTCACAGTTTCAATCTGAATACAGCAATATCCAAATCAGTTACAGTGGATTATGTTACTAGTTACAAAACGTCATTTAGTATATATTTAAATGACTAATGAGTAATTAGAGAAAAACTAAATATGATATATAATAGTAATTCAATAAAAACTAACAATTTTACTTTAAATACTTAAAATAGTTTGCTAATATATACATACATACAGTGTTTTGACAGTTAATGATATATAAATTGAAGATGTGAATTATTCTAAAATAGAGACAAATCACTTCATTGCCATAAAACACATTCAAAAACTCCAAACAAGACAGGATGCTAATGTAAATTCCTTAATATTGCCCATCAGTATGTCTGTTACCTGGTGAAACATGAATTTGTGTGTGGTGGTGGGACAAAACTAATGAATTCAAGATATGTTGTCTTTTTAGTCCTTTACGCTATAAAGCCCAATCAGTCCAAGCAAAAAGTCATAGATCATAATTTGAAATATTAATAATTAGTTGTAAACCTCTGCATTGATGTATATGTGTACATGTGCTTTATGTTGATTCTCTG
>KV751334.1:6189569-6203565 GCA_001698575.1 Mola mola | reverse complement strand
GGGCCCACATGAGGACGGGCCCATGTTTCCTTTTCGGGCTGGGCCCGACCGGACCCCATGGAAGAAGGCCCGGCCACCAGGCGCTCGCCTACGGACCCCTTCCCCAGGCCTGGGTCCAGGGCGGGGTCCCGGTATCCCTCCGGGCAGGGTACACCAGTCCTTGTTATTATTCACCATCATAGAAGTCTTTGAACCGCACTTTGTCTGGCCCCTCACCTAAGACCAATTTGCCTTGGGTGACCCTACCAGGGGCAAACAGCCCCCGACAACATAGCTCCTAGGATCATTAGGGCACCCAAACCCCTCCACCACGGTAAGGTGGCGGTTCCAGGAGGGGTTTAATTAGTATGTTGGTTAAAAAAAAAAAAGGTATACACATTTACTGCAATAAATAACATTCTAGATAATGTCTAGTAATATATCAGCATGTATCACCTTGTTGGTCAGAGGGCACAAAAGGCTGACTCAGTATATCAGTAGGTGGCAGCAAAAGCCTGTATTTCACCATTTAGAGTAATACAAGAGGAAAGTGCTAAAAGCTGGCAGCCATCAGGCCGCTGATGAGCTCTGAATGAGGAGACTGCGTGCTGTGATAGAGTTATAGTGTTGGTGTGAGCCCAGCCTTGAGATTCCTCCACTGACCTTGTATCATAGCTAGGAAATTATTCCTGACTGATGTAAAATCCTCATTGGTCATAGTTTTAAGTCCAAAATGTTACAAGATTTCTCAGCATTCGTCATTTGTGTCACCCCCACTGTCAGTTTTTATAGTTTCCTTAGAAAAATGAAATAAACCTGATGCACTTGATACCTATAAAAGATACAGATTTTATCATTTTAGCCCTCACCTTAGTGTAGGTATGTTTACTGCTGTTTGCACTTCCTGTTCCATCTAGATACTTGTTGCAGGTTTTTTTATGCCTCAGGGAAGAAATGTTTATCCTGGACACTCGTTATTTTTTAAGAATAAATTTTAAGTTGTTTAAATATGCACATGGATGGGCGTCTCAGTAACACCAACAAATAAGATGCTTTCCCAGTGACTAGAGCTACATATTGTTCTGGTGGTCTGGTTTCTATAGCAGCCTCAATGGTAACAATACTGTAGATTACATTTTCACACACAAGACCACAAGAAAAGTTCGGTCTAGTTCCATTATGTTTGAGAAAAGGCAGAATACTCTGCAGTCGAGCTGTATAAATGGCACTGAAGAATAAAGAAAAGATGACCCAAACCCAAGAATTCTGATTTATAAGTGAGGCTGCTATAGAAGAGATTATATGGGGTAACGGGTCATACACACACTCCCCAACCAGCATCTAACACAACACAAGTGCTAACATTCAAAGAAAAAGCTCTGGCAGCTTCCAATGAAACTCTATTGTGAAAAATCACCAGGAATTTCAGGGAAAATCAAAAACCTTGAACAAAAAAAGTTTGACAGATCCTTGTCCCCTTTGACACAATGGAGTGGTTTACCCTCATGTTTTCTATATAGATTTGTGTTATGACTATTTCTAAACTTTAAAGTCAAAACATCAAACAGTCCACCCCATTTCCCAATGATGAATTCTTTAGATATTGACATGTGAAAATATTGTAGAGACCTGCCTTCTTTAAAACGTTCAAAACAGGCAGCCAGGCATGACTGGAATATTCCCTCACCTTTCAGTGGGCAAGGGGGACAAATCACAAAAAAAAAAAAGCCATACTATAAGTTTGTTTAATACAGATATAGTTTTATTGATACACTAATCAGCTATAACATTAACACCACTGACAGTTTAAATGAATAACACTGACCACTTCTCTGCAGTGAGAGGTTCTATTGTGAAATCCTTGATCCTTACATTCATGTGGATGCCACATGATACCCCCCATCGCAGCTGTACACCCTAATGACAACAGGTTAATGCATGCTGGTACACAAAAACTGTCATGTTCCTTTGGTAGTTCCTGAGCAGAGAGCATAAAAGTTTCAGTTGGCCTCAAAATTCCCCAGATCAAAATTTGATTGAGCATCAATGTGACGTCATTAAGAAATTTAAGGACACCCCATTGTGTAAAAATTTAGCCTTAAGAGAAATCACATAGCCTCTGGGGTCTGTGTCCGTGGTGTTTAGCACCAGAGTGCTGGTGGCAGATTCACTGAGATGAACCTACTAAAAGACAATGCCCATACATACTATTGGAAAACACTGCATAGTGTGCATCTTGTAAATCTTTGCAGAAACCACTTATGTCTTTGTAGTCTATATCTCAAAAACCAAGTTCCTGCCACAACCACAGTGGGAGTGATGATACTGGCACTGTACAAACAAGTTTCAAACTTTTTCACATAAAATAGAAAAGCTTTACAGGTTTATAGTCTACACAGTTTGGCATTTTTGTATAGGTGAGCATGTGCAATCATATTAATGCAAATGTGCCAGAAGAACAGCAGCTACTAAGCTATGTACAAAATTATGCTACCAACAGTGCTGTACCTATTTTTCTAAGGATATAATTATCATACATGTGGGTCCAATATACATAACATAGAATTAATTATCTTGGTGCATAGAAGCTTTTAACATAAGAACTGTAAGATGATGCTGAAGCCATCAAACAGGAATAGGAATAAATTGTCTACTCTTGTGATACATTAACAACGCAGCTGTGTTAGTAGTGTGAGAGTGAAGTTTTTCAGTAGAGACAGTTGTATTAGAGATCTAAAACCTTTAAGTTGTTACTGCGTTTTAAAAGATTATTTCCCAATTTATTCTTACAAAACAATGGAATAATTTTCTTTTGTGTATAAGATGCAGCAGGACTAAATAATAGCTAAAACATCTAAAAATAACTGCACACATATAATGCGCTGTGTGTGGTTTGGGTCAGTCTTTGGCCGAGTTGCATGCTGGTCTTTTTTAATGAGCTGAAATAGAGGGTGGATTAGAATAGTATAGAAAAGACGTAATCAGCTGTCCGTCTGCCAGAGACAGGTCTGTGTCTGCTGTTAGTATCAGATGGTCCCTGAAGGGTCTGGTGTAGGATTGGGGGAGTTGGGGGGAATTAGCTTCATGGCAGTGAAGAATTCCACGAGTTGACCTGGTACTTCTGCCAACACACTCTTTGCCAGTGCTTCGTGAGGAGCCTGACATGAAAAAAAAAAAAAGAAAAAAGGTGCAAATAGTGAAAATCTAAACTGCAGTCTTAATGATACATGATGTGTCAATTACCATTAGATTTAATTCAAAGGTCCAGTGTGTGAAAATTAGCGTCATTTAATGGTGACGTAATTGAATGCAATCAACAAGAGTGCTAGTTTGTAATTTATTCTGTTAATCTATGTATTGATTAAAATTAAATTTCAAACACTTTCATTAATTCCATTTTTTTGGCTGAATTAGATATTAATTAAGGAAATGCTTTTTTATCCATGACTCTTGTGGTCCTCATATACAATATTAGAACATCTCTACTAACAACAAACTCCTCATACTCTCTCTTCATTGTTGCCTTCCAATAGAGTGTCTTCTTTGTTGGTTGTATTTCAGATGCCATGGTATACAAGTGTAAAAAAAAAAACACAGTCTAAAGCCCTTTTGTCCATTCTTTCTACTGTATTAACATAATACTACAAGATGGTGCACTCTGTGGAAGCAAAACCCACTCCCATGTAACTATGATTCAATTATTCATTTATTCTAAGGTTACATATACTCTACAAAGTGATTTCAGGTAATTACACACAATCTTTGACATTTTTAAGAAATATATATGAGCTGGCTGCCAAATGATAATCCTAAATTCTACACACTGGACCTTTAAATGAGGGAAGTGCGAAGGTGTAGCAGTAAGTTATGGAGATGACAGGAGTACCAAAGGAAAACTCCACCCTTTGAGTTTCATTTTATTTTGTCACAATGATACTTTTTCCATCACTTATTGGGTGTCCTTCAGAGGTGTTGCTTCTATTTAACCCAGGGAGCAAAAGTGACAGAAGTGTCTCCTCCTTCCCTGTGTCTAACTTTAACATGTTTTATTTCATGAGAAAATGTTAACCAATAGACAACTACAGAACAATAAATGAACCTGAATGAACAATTGAACAACCAGTTTGACTGCAGAGCTTGAGCTCACTGTTGGACTGGTTGTCTGGTATCCATGTCTACATAAATAACCCAAAAAACAATTAAATAAGGCTTGAACTGAATTTGCTTTGTGCTTGTGGTGTAAAGTGGAGTTTCCCTCTAATAAGAACAAGAATGTTTGGAAGATCCCCAGTTATGGCACTGATGATAATTTAATAAAACAGAACAGGAACAGTTGGAGGGAAGATGTAACCACCACATGAATCATCACTACATGTGATGATTCATGCGGGGATCTGTGAGTTATTCATATAGGCCAAGCAAAGGCTAGGATGGGATGGGGCTTTAATACTGAAATATCTGGGGTACCCCTATGAAGGATTGGGATCGTGGGGAGGCTTCAGTCTGTATAAATTGAAGAAGGATGCCACTTGATGAGGTAACTCAGCCAATACGCTTTGAGAAAGAGCCTGGCTGGGTGCCTGAAAAGAGATAAATACAGAAAGGCACACAAGGAAGCTAAGTGAGATCTGGACTACGGGGATGGGAATCCCCGGGTTTGGGCATCTAAACCGATAGAGGATGGGGACTCTGCTACAGTTTGAAGCCAGTTAAAGTAGCTCAGTTAATATTTAGAAGAAGAACTTAAGTAAATTTTTATAGCAGCTTAATGAAAGAAAAAAAAAAAATCAGCTGATATCACAGCAAACACCATTTACATAGCCAATATAAAGCTTACTTACATTTTTGAACTGCCTGAATGGCACAAACTGGACGATGTCTCGCGTGACAGTTTCACCACTCATAGAACGCAGGCGTCCATCATCTCCATCCAGGAACTCCATGGCACTGAAGTCGGCCCCTCCGACTCCCACAATGATGATGGACATGGGCAGACGGGATGCGTTGACAATGGCATTGCGCGTGTCATCCATGTCTGTGATCACTCCGTCCGTGATGATGAGGAGAACAAAGTATTGCTACAGGGAGACAGCAGGTCAACAATTAAAATGGGTCATCTGTGTGCAAGTTGTGATAAAGATCCAAATCTAAATCACAATGTGTTTGTTTCATTTATAATCAGCTGCTTCCAATGTGTATTTTGCCGGCATGAAATACAAGAAAATGAGTCACACAACTAGTGTGAGTATTATGATATTCAACACTGGCACTACCCACCATTTAAAAAGTGAAGCATACCAAAGACCAAAGTAGAGTTCCAGACATATCTATGTATTGAGCACATAATTGCAGTGGTACCTCTCATGGGCATGCAAACCTCATATCTATGAGCCAGATGTTTGTAGACAGGAATTTGTTTCGTATGACTTCCTGACAATATCTTGTTGCTCTGTTGTGCATCATACATAAATAAATCCTACACAATGATCCATAACCAAAGCAAACAGGGTTGTCGAAAGTATCAAAATAAATATCGCTACTTTTACAATACAATGAGTTTAAGACAGTATCTGCATTTCATACAATTGAAAGTACGTGAGCTACAAGATAAATATCTGTAATTCAAATTCAAGCCAAGTTTGCAGTTTCTTTAATGTAACAAGAAATTTCATGATATCTGTTCAATGAATTTTGTTTTCCAGCACCAAATAGAGGTTGTTAATATTAAAAAATCTTTATATTTTATTTTTGCTGTGTTCAAAATATGTATCAAATATAATTTCTATGTATGATAGTATTTTATCAAAGTTAAACAAAAAACCAATACAAGTGTAAATAATATGCATAATAGACAGCGGCAGTTTAAGAGTTCTAATAAATACGTGACCCTGGCTGTAAGAGCCTACTGTCATGTACTTGTCGTGTATTCACTCACCGAGGCAGTGGCCTGCTGGAGGGCTTGCTTAGCAAAGGAGGCTACGTGGTTGATGATCGGAGAGAAGTTGGTGGGACCGTAGAGCTTAACCTGGGGCAGACACACACGGTATGCCTCCACCACACCTTCAATACCTATGCACAAACACACATAGAGGCTTTTTTTTGTTTGTTTTTTGTTTTTTGGGCTTAAATTCAGTAAAATGCAGTGAGTTATAAACATACCTGCACAAAATGGTTGAGCTGGTTTGAAATTAAGAGGAAACTCATGGGAAACCTGTTAACAAAAACATCAGCTATCATGTCCTGGATTTAAATCCAATGCAAACAACAGTCATGTTGAGTTTAATGGACTGCACACATTAATAGTTTCACATTTAAATTCCTGTCTTACCTGCCATGTGGGAGGGATCTGGGCTCCGAAACCAAAGGCAGGAAACATTTTGTCACTGTAAAGGAAGGACAAACAACACTGCTATGTATGTGACACAATATTTTGGCATTTAACTGCAAAACATTCTGGTCAGAGTTGTTAATAAACGATTTTTTTCACTATTACAGCTGCACTATATTTCACAAATGCTGACACAAACCTTGGAATCTTCCCCTTCAGAAAGTTTTGTATGTACCTGTCATAGTCCTGGATGACATTGCCTACAGACCAGATGGCAGAGAGGTATTCGTTGATACCTTGAGGACTAATGTAATGAAGAGACTGAGGTGATCTGGGATCCCCGTTGGAGCCTGTGAAGTCAATGGCCACCTGCCAAATCATTCAGGAAACCAGGGGGATATGTGACGTGAGAAAAATACCAGATTCAAACATCATTGGACTCCTTATTGACCCAATTATATAAATCCAATAATAGAAAAACCAAAACCTACAGTAAAGTTGATTTGACAGCCACCCATGACATAATCCAAGAAGCTGAACTCCTTCACCACCTAAAAAGGCATTTTGGAGAACAAGTTGTCTGAAATTGATACTTCTACTGAAGATTAATCAAGTTCACAGACAGTAAACAAAAACAAAGCAGATCACCTGGCATAGCTTTACACTCAAAACACCAGAGTTCTTGTAGCCTTTTTTCTTCTGCTTCTTTTTACTGTTGACACATTCAAACTCTGCCTGAGGACAAAAACACAAATAAAAAACAGAATGAGGAAGCCTCGACCCCGCAGTTTTTTTTTTTAAATAAGCCATGAAATGTAGATTTACAGACAACAACATGAAATCAAACTCATACCGGAGAGGACCGTGATGCTTCCTTGAGACGTGTCATTGTGGTCTCAAAGCTTCCAATAAGATCATGTGAGCCATCGCTATCATAATCATAACACTCAACCTGGAAACAGGTGAAAACACCACACAGTGATGTGGCAGCCGACAAAACTCTTTAATCTTTCACACGTAAAAAATGAATACATTCAAAGGTTCAGTTATCCTAAAATATAACAAATAATGCAGACCTCGCTTTTAAAATATTAATCCCATCATGTTGTCACAGTGAGACTCAAACCAAACAGGACATCTCAATATTAAACTCACCTCAGGTGAATTGTCTTTTTTGCAATTTGAGTGAACTGAAGCTTTAAATGTATTGAAAAGCGAGAAGTGCTAGAGACAGCAGAAGCAAAACCATGCATAAATGAGACTCATAACAACTATCTGTACTTGATACAAGACAGAAGCAAACAGTAAAATGAGTCTAAGATGAGCAGGGCCAAGTTAGATGAACCTGGAGAGCCAGAGACCCTGCTTTGGTGGTGTCTTGTATTTCCCGCTTCCCTCTTACTCCATTCACACACTTCACCCATTAAGTGATGGTAAAATAAAAAAAAACTTTAAAAAGGCATCACACAACTCACTTGTACTGTACGGTTGGATACACCTCCCTTCCTGACATGATCGCTTCAGAAATTGAAAATATATATCATCAAGATAGCACTTTCTAATCAGATAACTTGCTTTGAGAGAACCAGGATGATAATGTTCTAAAAAAATACCACTAACATTGAACCAAAACAAGCAAAGCAAAGGCAGGTGACGTTTTGAGCTGACACATCCTAGATGTGCAGCTCCTTAACTTATGAAAAAGAATCATGGGTACTTTTATAGGTTTGTCTATATCTCCTCCACAGAGGGACTGCAGGGGGATTCGAAAGGGTTTCCATGTTGGATTCAAGTTGTTCTTCACCACCTGAGGAGAAAATTCATGATAATTATACAACTGCAGCATACAGCAGTAACAACAAATTTACATGGAGGTTCTCAGTCCAAAATAATGTCTTTCAAAAGGTAATACTAAAAGATTTTTATTATTAAAACAATGAAAATGCAGGAGACGGAGCGATAAAGTGAACAAACCTGGAATGTAACCTACATTATTAGCAGACGGCGTGTTGTTACTCAAATTTAAGCGAATCACATCTTATTCTGACATATGACAATTGCAGGTACATTTACATTTAATGAGCTGCAGCTCAGCAATTACTTAAAAACTGAAAGCCATCTCACCTGTCAACTGATGCCATTTTGTACACTTTTGTCAATATAGTGACTTAGATTTTTTTTTTTTTTTTTTAATTCGATCTAGGATTATGGGATTGGATTTGAGGGCAGGCAATTATGCATATTATTGCAAAGACTATGGTGTAACATATCTGTTGGCATTTCATCTTTACAAGCACAAAGTTACGAGACAAACCCCGTAAAAGAGAAAGTGGCTGGTAACAGATACAGTAACTCTCAAAAATTAACTGTTAAATAAGTTTTGTCAACATCGTTTGGAAAAGCAATTAGCGATGACAGCAAAAAAAATGAAAAAAATGAATAATGAGCATGTTTACTTCTGTCCTGTGAGCCAGCTGCCATCCAGTTTCTGTCTGCTTAAAGAATTCCAGGTAAGGATCCGACTTCCCAAAGAAATCCTGTGAATAAGAAATAAAATGCCAATACATTGAATGCACAATATAGTACAGTATTTTGCATATCAAAAAGAATCTTCTATACCTTGTTATCTAGTTTCCTTGCTTCAACCTCAAAATTCACCACCCTATTATCTTTTATTTCTTCTGCACTAATCTGCAGCAGAATAAGAGAGAATGAGATAAACAACAGAAGAACAATCGATACAGCAAAACCAAATTGTGACATTTCTCTCTATATCTGTGACTCACTGTGATGGTTCCTTTTCCTGCAGGAGACTTGTTTGTCAACAGAAGCGGTCGGGTCAGCTTTTTACTTGACACAACCTAAAAAGTAAGTTAAAAAAAAGGCAAGCAAGTTAATAAAAAGGATTTGGCTACAACAACATGAGAAAATGAACAAACTCATCCTACAGAACAATGAGTACAATATCTCTCAAATTCCAGACAACAATCAGGCAGAATGAACATCTGGGCTCAGATTACACTGGCAGCTACTACGCAGCAGTTTCTTATCATAGATGTTTCTTCCTGATCTATAACATCGTGGTATTTTATTACACCACAGTATGTTTCCTTTGTAAGTCTTCATAACACAGGGAAACGTGAGGCAAAAGCACTGTTCAGCAAAACTGAAATTAAGGAACTGAAATCCTCTGCACACTATAAATTCAGACGTTGATTTATTAATTAGCAGTTTTAAGGGCTTATGAGCACATTCTTAAGCCCCTAAAGTCACGTCCTTCCAGAACATTAGCGGAATGCCTTACTTGACCCAATGTGCACTCCAGTTGCCCAAGGAAGTCGTCATCACTCAGGTCAACAGTTTTGTTGTCAATGTCGTAAATCCCAAACTTCAGTTTCTGCACCATTTCAAAGTAGTAGTCGATGACAAATTTCTTTGCAAACCTGGGGCTGAGGCAATTCTGGACTCTCTCTGTGCGTGCCACCTGTTAGGAGAAGTTGGGACTGCCTTCAGCTTTCGGACTACCAGCACACATTCTAAATAGCATTGCTGTAAAACCCTACGAAGTTATAAAAAGTAGTATGTACTGCCACGCTTGTGCTGATGAAACAGGAAAGGTATATGATGGATAGCTGCTTTACACAACACCTACTTTTCCATCAGGGGTTAATGAAGAACACATTACAGTTTACGCTTACAATTCACACGCAAACCAATCAGCCTTTAGCAGCTTTACACCAGATGCAGACATCCAACTGACCTCATACCACTGGGAGTTAGAGCTGCTCATCAGCAGGACACACAGGGGGTCTGATTTGGAGCCGATATCTTTGTCCAGCACATTATCGCAGGACACCGTCAGCTCCACCTTCGTTACACACTGAGCAGCCATGTCTGACTGGCAACAAGCTGGGCAAAAACACAGGCGGGCAGCAACATTACCGTGAGAACAAAAAGTGTTTAAACGCGTAACCCCTGCCTTGCTCGGTAAACCGTGGAAACCGCTCGTCGAGAATCGATAGAAAGGAGGACATTTAAATGCAATTATTCATCACACAGAATAACACAGGCTTGTGTGAATTTGCGATAAGGCGAACGTTTTTTTAACTGTACCTTTACAAGATGACTCATCACACTAACATTAACGCTAGTTATTACCCCAAAGGTACCCAGAAACGTCAATCGCGGACATTTGCTCGCTTCATACAACCGAGCCGTGGTATCCCCGCCGAGACATGGTCTGGTAGAAGAGTTACCGAGTCTCATGGAAAATGTGACACGATAAATTCCGAAGCACTACTGAAGCTAGCTGGAGCAGAGAAACTGACGTTTTGCAGGTACAGCGGCAGCTAACGTTAGCAGGCTAACTGGGTGAGTAAAATGCTAATTTACTAAACTGGCAAATAGGTTATGGCTTAGAATGCTAAATGAATAGCATAGGGAGGCGATAATATACATTTTAACCTACCGTTTGACGTGACAGGAACTTGCAGAACACACGGGAAGAAAGTATTTTGATAAGGCTGTCTTCTCTTCGGCTTTGGCGTCGCCCTTTCCGATGTAGAAGTGACGTGATAAATTCTGCCCGCCTTCTCTGCCTTCGACAACACGCCCACCACCAACGACAGGAGTTACGCCTGCTCAAGGCAAGAACTGGCGTAACACTGGAAGTCTGAGATTTGCTTTAACCCTGTTTGAGTCCAAGTGCATCTGTGCAACGGCGTTTCATTTGGAGTTTGAGCAGCAGGGTATATATAATTAGACGCCTTACTACCATGAGTAAGGGTTCACAAGAGTACAGTCACACTCTTATACACATTTACGTAACTTTTTATGATTCACACACCGAGGCAGCAAGTACAAAACATGGCAATGGGTGATTACTTAAGTATATTAGAAGCCGGAAAACTGGAAGGTAGGCTGCACCTTCTGCTTTCAACAGTTTCATTTCAGCAACCAGCATCCAGACACATTTTCACCAGGAAATGGTTTTTTTTATAGTCAAAACAACAATTAGGCTGCTACCGATATCCTTTGCGTCAGTGTTTTTGTACAAAGAACATAGCACAGGCAGGGACAAGAAAGTCAAAAATGTGATTTTCATCGACAGGGCTCTTTAAAGCTGCAGTCAGGTGCCACCTTATTTGCCAATATTTGCCGATAGCATCAATTTCAGCTGATACTGATATTGAGCTGATAAATCGGTGCATCCCTAAAAATGTTAATTTAATAGTATATATTTAAAATCATCTGGCTGCACAAGAACAGTATTTCTTGAATGTACAAACATGATGGCACAAACACACACAGAAACAAAATTAAAATCTTGGAATTTTAGATTTATTGAAGCCGAAGACTGTTATTAGGTTAATTGAAATTTTTCTTGCAGTGTAAATTGTACTTACATAAAAAATAATAAGTGTATTACATAAGCCCACAGTAATCAGTGCAGACAACTAATAAAATATAATTAGTGAAATGTCATTTTCATAACAGTCAAGTCAGTAAAGCAATTAAGAGTGACCTTGTGATGTACATTTGTATTTGTGTTTTACCATAGTGACTCATACTAACCTATTGAATGGATTTTCGTTGTTTAACACTCACATGGAGGCACCAAATTTAGGTCAAATCAAATACAGAACCAAATATTAAAAACACACACAGAAGTACAAAATAGCAAAAAGGACACAGTCTAATATCTTTATCATATTTAAGTGTAAAATCTACCAAAGGTGTAAAAAATGGATCCATTTTATCTGGATCCATCATGTAAACATGACTGAATTGTATTTAATCCAGCCATAGCTTTGTTCCAAGGTCTTTCTAATGTTTCAGAAAAACATATACGGAAATCTACTGTTCATTTTCGAAGAAAACATCCGAGTGTGAAACCCCCCTCCTAACCCCGGAGGGGAGAGGAGAGTTGGGTACCCGGAGGAGGCATCATGCAGCAATTGTGATATAGAGACACCAGAGGACATGACACGCATAACACGTTCCAGTTTTTTCATATAATCTGACGGACTAATCAGATGGTTTATATCAGCTGCCTCAGTTTTTCGAAAATAAGGCAAGTTTTTGTGTCAAGTCAGACTAGTTTCAAATAATGCCCTAAGAGCGTGCAAATCAATAAAAAATTAAATTACATTCTTAACCATCATGGCACTTGGGTTACATAAAGTTATATGTAAATATCACATCAAATAACTATGTAAGTACTTTTAATAAATATTAAGAAATGTTTGACTCTATCTTTGTACTATGGCTTTATACTACTACTACACATATTTTATGCAAATCGTTACCATCATGGCTACAATAGGGCTGGGTGGTATGACCTAAAAAAAAAAAAAAAAAATCCTGATTTTCCTTTTAGGCCATATCACTGCATGCAGTATATGTCACAATATTTCTCCTCAAAAGCTCTCCATAAATTCTCAGACTAGGCACAACATCACATATCACAATACTTTTGACCAGTATAGTGAGTAGAAAAGTTGGTCGTCATGATACATCGGGTGGAGGTGTTTCACTGTGGGGGGGGCTCAAATGCATGGTATTGAAGAAGCTTGTCACCTGGCCCGGGACTTCTGCCAAGACACTTTGAGCGAGCATTTCCTGAGGCCCCTGAGTGAAGAAGCAGAGATACAGGGACAAGGTAAGACTTAAAAATGCAAATATACAAGATGTAAAGAGCTAGCAGGGATAAACAAAAAAGAAAAGCAAGGGATTAGAGTTTGTGAACTATTAATGTTTCCAGAGGTCTTCTGTGTCTAGCTGCACTCTGTTGATACAGACTGAGCAACGCTTGATTATTCAGACAACCGTTGCACATTTTTGTGCAAACTGAAGGATGTTACAACATTGTTAGTGGCGACACTGCTGGTACACATCTTACATGTTACCAGTCATACATACCAGTCCTAAGCAACTGCTTATGTTTCTAGCGCCTCTTAAAATGGAAGTGCTCACTACCCATGTTCCTGTGGGTGCAGGCCTTCTAGAGAATCATTTTTGTCAACATTTATATCATTTACAAAATGCTGGATCATATGTGGGGAAGGAGGAGGGGATGAGGTCAGGCTAGCGGCACTCCTACATTTCTAGGAAGCACTGGGTTCGCTGGGGGGCTTCAGGTCAAATAAATTGAAGAAGGAGGCCACTTGGTCAGGCAACTCTGCCAGTACGCTTTGGGCAAGGGCTGCAGTGCCTGCCTGAAATAAGACGTGCACACATTCAAACAGATACATCATTCTAGTAACACAAGGAAGCTTAGGTGGGCACATGCCTGTGCTTTATAACAGAGCTTACATTTTGGAACTGTCTGAATGGCACAAACTGCACAATGTCCCGCATGGCAGCCTCGCCCGCAGCAGACCGTAAAATCCCATCATCTCCATCCAGAAACTCCATGGCACTGAAGTCGGCCCCTCCCACTCCCACGATGATGATGGACATGGGCAAACGAGAAGCATTGACAATGGCACTCCGTGTTTCATCCATGTCTGTAATCACTCCGTCAGTGATGATGAGGAGAACAAAGTAATTCTGTGAGACATTGACATAAGAGGGACAACACAAGCAATGGACAAATTAAGTGGAAGCGTATATCAAATCAAAACTACAATTGCGACGATCAAAAGATAACATTATACAGCTTTGAGTCATTTTACTATTTTGGAAACT